>CM034355.1:37214825-37239134 GCA_019925275.1 Mytilus edulis
AACCAGACTCAACAGTTTCACCAATTCTCAAAAATGAAAAAAATGATAAAGCATATATAGCTGAAAAAAGTATGGCCTCATATATAGAAGAACAGATGTTAGGTAAAACTGTATAAACTAATTCATCAAGTATTTTGATAGCAATTGGTTTGCGAATGTCAAAACTATTATACTTTTTTGTCATTCCACCCAACAGCGTTTTTAGGACAAAAGAATCAGTAGTATCAGTTACATTACTTATTTTCATTTTAAAACCAATTGCAGCTAGATACGACTTAGCTGTGTTTGGTGAGTACGATTCTGTTGCTAAATATACTATGACATTAATCAAGTCGGTTAAAGGAATAGACCAACAATATGCTAGTTGAAATTATATATTGAATAGCTCAAATAAATTGATTGCATAGTCATAAACATTCCAAGTATTTTCATACAACGAACTTCGTATTAAATTTTAAAATTGAATAGGTATTGAGGTTGTAAATGCATCCGCCTCTTGTGCCAACTCTTTGAATGTCTGAAACTGACCACGAGAAAGTACATCAGCAATACAATTATTAATAGAAGAAATATGAAAAGCTTTAATATGAAAACTTTCTATCTCTGACCATTAGACTATAACTCGCAAAATGTTCAATACTCTCATAGATTTTGATGTCTTACTGTTCAAAACTGCAACTACAGCTAAGTTATCGATATGAAATGCAATTATCTTTTTCTGAAACAAATTATACCAAAGATATATCGCCAAAGCAATTTCTATTATTTTAAGGAAAGTAATATCTGGTTAAATTACTGTGTGATGCCACTCTTCGGGCCATTGCAAATAAAACCATTTCCTCATTAAAAAGCAACCACAACCTTTTCCCCACGCCACCGGAACTATCAGTGAATAACTGAATATCAATGTTTGACAACCATATAACATTTAATATATTGTGGTTCCATTGAAATTTTCTATAAACATCTTCCATATCATTAAATCATTAAACACCTCTGTTGTTACTCTAATCAAATAATACGACGTTTTTGCTTTGGATGTAACCATATATAACCGTCTACTAAAAGCCCTTCCTGGTGTAGTTGTTCTAGTACATAAGGCAAGCATGCCACATAATGGCTGCAATTGTTTTAGAATTACCTTTTTATTTCATTTGCAATAATAACTCTTTTAACTTATTTTCAGGAATCTCAATAGTCATTTCTATTGTATTTATTGTCAAGCCTAAATACTACAATACATAACTTGGACCTTTAGTCTTTTTATCTTCAATTGGTACATTTAATCGTTTGCATACCCTAATAGTGATCACATCAATTATTTACAATCGTTAGTTCCCGTACGACCAGCTAATAAGAAGTCATCTAGATAATGGTTTAAAGTTCTTGATCCTGCTTCATTTTCTGTTAACCAATGCACAAAAATGGAGAACTTTTCAAACGTGGAACAAGAAATAGAACATCCCATGGCCAAACATTTGTCTATAAAATACTTTAAACCAATTTTAATTCCTAAAAGATTAAAAGCACCCGGATAACAAGCCAATAGCCTAAATGCCGATTTTATGTCAATTTTTGCAATGAGAGCATTTGTTCCCTATATAGATACCGCATTATCCAATAATGAACACTGAACTGACATAAACTTTGTCGTTAACACTATTTGAAGGGAAGTCTGGGCCCTTCATATTTTAGTTTGAAACCATATCTAAAATCATTTGACAATAATGTAGCAGTTTCCCTATCCAGATATAATTGAAGAGCTTTATCTAATTCTCCAACGCATATAGGCGGGTAACCAAGCTTCCAAACGTCAAATCTGATTGTTATTGTGTGAATATATTAATAACGAATATTGTGAGGATATGAAGCAGGTGGTCTAAATTGTTATCTTGGCTGTTAAGAAAATGTTTTTTTGAATATATACATAAAGCTTAAGGGTCCATCCCATTACATCTCAAACATGCATGTCTATATGTGCAATTCATTCGAAGGCACCCCTTTTTAAAGTCATAGCCATAACAACATCTTTGTAAAATGTGAAATGGAGTGGATTGTCCTTCATAAGCACCTTTTACAATGAAGCGAGACATTTATTTGTGTCCATGCTTTTGTATGATTCTGAGCTATCATAAGTCTAAATTGTTGGTCATATTGATACACTCTTTCAAATTGGGCATCAGTTACTGCACCTCTTGTTAAAGATATATATGACAATAAATCTCTTGCTAGCAACGGATGCCTTTGAATGACTTGTTTTGCAAAATTAGTAAAGGCGTCTGTCCATTATCAATATGTTTCACTTTCAAATTTCTATCTTCTGTGTTTACTATTATAGCCGCAATCTCATTTACTTTGGACTCATTTGGAACATTAAAGTTCTGATGTAATAAAAGTGCAAAATTTACATTTTGTAAATCCCATTTGTTTTCTTTCAAACCTTGAGAAACAATAAGTCAATCTCATTGTTTAAAGGTACAAGTAAGGGATCATTATTATAATTACATGAAATAAGAGAAGTTTCTTGCATAAAATCCTTACCATTTATAACATTGTAATCTGCCTGTACACCGACGTTACGTGTAGCTATTTGTTGCCCTTGATCTAGTATTGGTGCTTGTTGAACTACTTCCGGTTCATATTGCGGTACATCTGCTTCTTGTCGAGCCTGTTGGGATGGATTTCTATGTTCTCTGTTATCACGGCCCGGGTTTCTCCGTACTTGTCCTCTTCCAACGCCACCATACGGATTTTGTTGCCTTATTCGTCTTATCCCACGACCTCTAGGCATCTTTTAAATGTGAATTCTTTTTTCCGTCCAAACTCCTGGATGATTTTCCAACAATTAACAATATGGTACATTAGAATTGTCTTTCTATGTCTATTCGAATTTAAAAGCAAGCAACTCGTGCTGACAATTAGCTTGTGTAGATTGTAGACATTTTTTGTATAATTTTACAGGAACATAATTAATTATAGCAATGTGTAAAAATTAAGCTTGCTTAGATTTGACAAGTAATACAATAATTAAATTTAATTATTAAATGATTAAATTATATTATGATCCTAGTTTTAACCAGCTTGACTCAAATTAAAACTTATACACTATTGTAGTTCTAAAAATTAAGATGTTTCGTCTAATATTAAGGGCTTTAAAAAGAATTCATTGGATTTGCGAAAATGAGGGACACATTGGTCAATTATATATTAATGTTTTATTAACTTGACTCGTTTAGATTTTCTTGAATGTGTAGCAGGTTTCTATTGTGCATTTAATGTTAGTATTTTGACCCGTATGTGTTGCTGATTGTTCAGATTGTTACACCAAAAATAGTTAAGTCTGTTATGCTAAGCCCCATTAAGAATAATCAATTGAAATTCTTAGTCTGTTTATATATATATATATCGGTATATGATTTCTTTACGCTCTAGTTACAACAAGCAGTATGGTTTCATGATCAAGTGACATATCATTTATTGTTGGTATATTTATCTTAAAAAGTAAAGCAGTCGGATTTTGAAATATCTACAGTGTCTAAAAAATATGGTTACATTTCTCTTGCACTGGTTTATAGAGATTAACTTCTCTAGTACAATAATGTCGCCTATGAAGATAAATTTGTTAAGTTTTAAATTAATTAGTATGGTTCACGATGAATGTTTACAATCTGATTTGCAGAAATTGTTTTACCATTAAATTTTACAGTTCCTTTTCCAATATAATTCACAACAAATTAAAAAAAAATCACGACAGTAAATAGCAAAGTCATTAATCTGTTCTAGTCCACACGAAAATAAACCATAAATCTAAGTAAAACATACATTTGTCTGCATGTTTACATGATACTGTAGAAATATTTACCTTATTTGGATTATCAGGCGCATCAGAATTCTAACAAAGTGAAAGCAAGAATACATAGATAAAATTGTACACGGCTTTGGAATGTATTAAATTAATCTACATTATATACTAGTCATGCTTTCATGATTAACCAGTATGAGCCAAGGTTCAATGTTGAAGGCCGTACCTTGACCTATAATGGTTTACTTTTTTAAATTGTTACTTGGATGGAGAGTTGTCCCATTGGCACCAATACCACATCTTCCTATATCTATGAATTTAGTATGGTCATACACTTATTATTCATACTACTTCACACATAATGAAAAAAATGTTGTAAAGTGGTGCAACTTTCTAAAGGAACTATGGAAATTAATATAATGTTTTGAACATACTAAACATTGTTCTGTTCAGCAATAGGACCCGTCTTAAGAGCTGTTTGTTTGACTGTAAAGGAAGCATAAAAACAAAGTCTGACAGAATGGGGACGTTAAGTTCAGTATCTCGGGTTAGGATAGTATTGTTTTACTCTCTTTGTTTATTTTAGAACCCTTTCAACAGTTGAGAGATAAGTAGATAGCTTCATGCAATTTGCAATTATAGTGAATATCTGGGGTTTTTTTTCAAGAGCAGTCTTTATCATCGGTGGCGTATACGGGATGTATGAATACGCAGCTACGTCCGTTCAGATTATGAATTATATATCTGATGTCTCCTGCAAGAATATGTCAATAACCCCACATGTTATATGAAGCAAATGCATCAACTCATTGAGAGGCATGTTAGTTGGTATGTTGAAAGGCAACATTTACGCACCTATCCAACATAGCTACATATGACACAGATGACGTTATGCATGCACAGAAGTGGGTTGTTCATATATAAGCAACAAAGTGAGTAATGTTAAAAGACATAAGAAAGAACATACAAAAAATGAACCAAATAATAGAGTTATAATTCCTAACATAGACTTTGTCAATTGTGTTCTCCAATTTATTTATATTGTAGTCCTGTGTTGTCATTTTGATGTTATATTTCACATGGCCATAAAAGTGTGAGGTTTGGCATGCCACAAAATCAGGTTCAACCCACCATTTTTTCCTTTAAAAATGCCCTGTACCAAGTCAGGAATATGGCCATTGTTATATTATAGTTCGTTTCTGTGTGTATTACATTATAACGTTGTGTCGTTTGTTTTCTCTTATTTTTGAGTGTAAATTCACATTGCGATAAGACGTGTCACGGTATTTGTCTATCCCAAATTCATGTATTTGGTTTTGATGTTATATATATATGTTATATTTGTTATTCTCGTGGGATTTTGTCTATGTGTGTTACATTTTATGTTATGTCGTTGTTCTCCTCTTATATTTAATGCGTTTCCCTCGGTTTTAGTTTGTTACCCCGATTTTGTTTTTTGTCCATGGATTTATGAGTTTTGAACAGCGGTATACTACTGTTGCCTTTATTTGTCGTCAGATACAGTTGAATGCCTCAGGAAAGATCCGGGACAGATTATTAGTCCCATTAGTACAGAAGGAGAAATAAATTCAGAAGAAAATAACGATGACCAATAAGGTTGATAATATCATTAAAGTATCTAAGAAAGTTGAGAAAGTTATCAACCAAGATAAAGTAGGTCAAATTATAGAAAGAATGAAACAGACTGGCAGTGTAGATGTACATAAAAAAAAAGTAGTAAAGTTTGCTGTGCTATAATTTGCCCGTTTGTCTTTTTATTTTTAGCCATGGCGTTGTCAGTTTATTTTCTATCTATAAGTTTGACTCTCCCGCTGGTATCTTTCGTCCCTCTTCAACTATAAATAGGAAGGATGTAGAAAATGGTAAAATGATAAGAAAGCCGACAAAGCCCATCATAATTGCAACTAAGACTAGGCCTTTTCAGGCTATTACTACTACAGAAACATATGATCTGAGTCCAAAGGATTTGAGACATATCAAATCAAGAGCCCCTACAAAAGTAAATAGTAGCGATATAAGAAAAAGAGTAGAGACTGGAACACAGGCATCTGCGTTAACAACTGTCCGAAGAACAATTGCCACTAAAACTTCATATGAAGAAAATGAAAGGTAATTAGAAATAATTGAGATCGTGGAACAGACAACTTGAGCGACCAAGACACTGGTATCCTTAAAATTTTATTGAAGCGAATGCTTTACTGATAACAAGTTGTGATAACATCAAAATTGAAATTGCTAGACAGTTTTATATATAGGTTTCTCTAATTCTTCTTCAATTTATCCCTTTCCGTACTCATTGTATAAAAAAAATTAATCAACGTGTGGTTCGTTTGATCTCAGTTCCTTATTACGCTTTGTAAACAAAGCCGTGTTCTAATGAGCACAAAAATATGTTTGACACATGCGCACGAACATAATGTGTATATCAACGTTATTTCCATCGTTATCCATTAAAATATATACATTTAAGCAGCTAGCATAAACTTTTATTATATATTTTTATAAAGCAACATATATTTTACCCTGCTCGTAGTTTTTAAACTTAGCAAATATGAAATGTGTTGCACAGACTTCTCGGGGAGGAAACGGGAAAAGCCAAACATTTTGACGGTATTTTCGTATGGTTAAAATCCGATTATGACGTCGAATTTTCTTATTTTCCTCTAAATGTCCTATTGTGACGGCATGAAAAAAGGCGCCCATGTCTTAGTACGTCACATAGAAAGAACACATCTTTTTGCAGATCAGTCTCAAAGAAGGAATAACTTTGCCTGCGTATTGTTTGAAAATCATTAGAGAAACAGATTCCACCACCAAATCTCGTGTAATACGATATGTATCCCTCTAATTTTAAATATTTAACTGTCTTGGGCGGATAAGTATCATATCACACTCGATGCAGTGGAAGAATCTATATATATAAGTCTATACGAATATAATTGAAAAAACGGGAATCTGAAATGACCCGGTTGTGTTGAATTAATATGATAAGATAACGGAGTTGGTAGATACTATTGTAAAAGGAATGTAAATTGGGAAAATGAATAAATACATCAAAACATATCTTTACTTTATAAATATGTATGTGTCCAGTCGGATTGGGGACTTTAACTCAAAGGCTGGTGTACATTGAATGTCACACTGTTTGCACATTAAAGATCCCTTTGTAGCAGCAATGTCTGTGTTCGTGTTCGATAAGAGTAGGATTCTTTTGAGCCGCTACATAGGCAAAATATTTCATACCGGTTATTTGGTTAGACCAGTACTTCCCGTGGCAGTTAAAATTATTGGATCTTTGTATCATATATAATTTGATCATTATCCCTAAGTTTACCGGGCAATGAAAATTAATGTGTCGGTAACTTGTTAAAGAAGGAGAAGGTAAATTCAGTTATAGGAATGATTCCGTCTTTGCACGGAAAATCTTTTTAACTGACATAAAAATGCGAAGGCGCATTTCTCGGAGGGTAATGTGATGAATGACTTTGGTACCTTAGTCGCATTTGGCACAATATTTTGGAATTTTGGGTCCTCAATGCGCTTCAGCTTTGTACTTGTTTGGCTTTCTAACTAGTTTGATCTGAGCGTCACTGATGAGTAGACGAAACGCGCGTCTGGCGTATAACATTATAATCCTGGTACCTTTGATAACTATATACTAAGAAGTGTGTCCAAGAACACATTATTTGTTTACCTTGACAATTATTTGGGACGACTATGCATAATTAAGGGCGAAGTCAGTAGTTACTGTTCCCTTTCATATTTGAACTCAAAACAGAGAAACATTGGATTTAACAAGTTCTTTATCCGACTTAATAATTACATTAAACTTCATCGTACTAATAAGTAACATTTTATTAAAGTTACAGTGAGGTTAATCATTTGATAACTTGCATTATTCTATTTTCTACTATCCAATGCATGCGCTTTTGCATATCTCTGACTATTTTATAAACTGGGAAATGAGTGAACTTGTATGAAGAATCCTCGACGTGTAATGCAATAACAATATAACTAGTATTTTTATGGTCATCGGGTACCATAATATCTTCCTTGAGATAAGATATTATCGTTTAATTACTTAACATCCCTTGTTACTATGATATGCTCGATATGGCACAGTCCAATAAAAATGGACTCATCCAGGGTTGATATACCCTAGTTTTTATGCAATGCAGGGTAATGATATTGTTCCATAGTGGAATATCCCAATCATCCAGGGGTATATAAGCGAAGATAGCTGAATATTTTTTTGAGCTGGTGGTGCTTAAATGAGCTGAGAGATCTAAAAAGGCGTTGTAAACAAAAGACACTATATATACAAGTCTTAGAACTCGAGAATCAACTCGGGTACAGACCCCCGACACGTTACACAGTTTAAGTGTTTTGTCATTTATACTGTTGACCCTCTTTGCTGTTCATACATATGAAAATTAGTTTCAGTTTGTTGTAAGACATGCATGAAATGTTTCCTACTGGAAGATAAGCAAACAACAATCAATCAATTTTGAACATGAAACTAAATAATACTGTAAGGTGATTACAGGTCATGAATCGAAGAAAGACAATATTAAGACTAAAAGGCATCTGGACGCCTTAAATTGCATATAGATTTTTTTTTTTAAAAGGACGAGCACTAAATATAACGTCAAATCTATGATGAACTTCGTTGCCCGGAAGGTTTAGCAATCCACACTCCTACAGTGGAACAGGTCGTTTTCATCATGACAAGTAAAAACCCACAACAATGCAAGTTACTTTTGTATATGTCATAAGCTAAACAATGTTAGGATTGTGACTACGAGAAACGTATCTATATGTGTGGTCATCTGTGAAATCCATTATAGTATACAGTCTACAATACCGTTTATAAGACTTTCGAAATATGCCTTGTAGTCATTGATTTACAGACTCTTTAACTAAACATATAAATATATGTTATGTCAGTTTCTTCATCCTAACTAAGACTTCATTTACTTCCTTTTAACTATCAAATATTAAATCAGAATATTTCCACTGTCATCACTTTACAAACATGACATGATTACTAAAACCAATAAATCCGCGCGCAAGAATAGAAAATCAATAATATCAATATGTAAAATGGTGCGTGTTAGTATCTGACAGAATACAAAGTATTGTGAGTACGTTTACATCTTTTCTAATTCCATGGGAAGATTTCGCAGTAAGACTTAGAATATATAATATCCGTAGACAACTGATATACCGGATGTAATTTGACAAACTAAATATGATGTGCAAGTTAATATCGATACGTAAATAAACATGTACTTATATTTAAAAAAAAAAAAAAAAAAAAAACTTTCATAGGAAAAATTTTAAAAAATGAATGAAACCAGAGAAAATGAGGCTGGTGTCTGTTTCGATCACTTAATTATACCTGTAATGAATAATTTTATTTCTTGTTGGACGCGTTTATTTTTTCTCTCCAATGTGAACGTCTATGAAAATATAATAAACACAACCAAGCTTAAGCTATAAATCTATGGAGGTAAAGCAAACTGTAAACGACTTGGGTATAGAAATATAGTCACCTTGACCTTTCACATACATGTAGAACAGTAGAGCCATTTTCTAGATTATCTTCCGTTTGAGAGGCTGGATTAATGCATATGCTGCCATTTTCGCTCAAAGTGTGGATGCTTAATTTGATGCCTTGTGTGAGTGTGCATATGTGGAATTGGTTTAACATCGTGGATGTAGTACTGTATTTAAAGAGCTGGTAATAGATTAAAGTATTAGAGTATTGCACATCTATAACAAAATAAATATGTTGGTATATATATACCTGGACCTTTATATCAATAATTAGTGCACGGCTTCATATGATGTCGTTGACGTTCCTATAATAGGTTATTATATATATTCACATTATTGGGTACATTTTGTAAGTATGTCATCTAGAAAAGCTAATAAGTAATTATATTAACTTATTAATGCATTGCTGAGACAAGATTTGCATCAAGGGATTACATTAGAATGCTGCCTTTAATTAACGTTTTAATAATTTAATGTTGAGCTTTATCTTTAATGTTTTTGTAATAAGTTGATGTCTTCATTCCATTAATGGGATAATCACCTTTGTTCTAATTGTAATTTTTTCCTTCATATAAGAAGAAACCCATTTGTACATGTCATTACTTATCTAAGGTATAGACAAAGAATGTGTACTTGGACAGACCTTTTATAAATGACATACGAGATAATAACCAAGTACAACTTTAGATATGAAAAATATACACTTCAGAAAAGTGGGATAAAATACTATGTTTTTAGCCGACGTATATATTTTCAAACAATAGGAGTGAATTGAAAATAAATGTCTTAGCCTGGTAGAAAACTGTGTCTATATGAAGATGAATGTGAATGTCGGGCAATTATTTTGTACAGAAGTGCTATAAAAAAAATCATGCGTAGCAACATATGAAAATTAATCCGCGGTTAGTAGTTAGTGATACCCACTTTCAAAGTAATTTAACCACCAAAAATTACAATACACATAGTCATGAGGATTTGAATTGCACTGCTTCTAATATTGTATACGGTATTGAATGTACTCTTTGTGGATTGATCCACGTCGGGGAAACTCGACAAAGACTCAATTTTAGGATGAATGATCATCGGTCTAAGGGATGACATCAAAAGATCGATGTAGGATAAAAAAAACTTAAATCGAATAGTTTGGGGGTGGGGGGGGGGGGGGGGGTCAACATTGCTGCAAGTTTTGTTAATCTAAAATCGATTTTACATATACCCATATAGCTAGGTAAATCAATTTTTTCCAAATTAAGTTAAGAAGGGGGTAGGGGGGTCAGCGAAAAAACTATGTAAATTAAGTTTTTTATCCTACATTGAACTTTTGATGTCGTCCCTTAAATGTAAATGATCCTAATAACAACAAATTTCTCTATAAACATTTCAATCAGCCCGACCATTCTATTGTTTCAATGAAAGTCCGGATTATAGAGAAAATATATCATCCAACAAATGACCCCATATTGAGTACACCATATCGTTTACAAAGAGAAGACTTTTGGATAAGAGAGTTGGGAACAGTCATTCCCTATTCCCTATGGATGCAATGACAAAATTGATGGTGTAGGTATTTTGTCTAGTCCCAGGTGTAGTACCGTCAATACATTACAATTGTTTAATACTTCTGCTCGACGAAATAGAAGTCATGGTCACAGAAAATATATACCACCTGCTGTACACACCGTGACAATTGATAGTCTATTAACGTCTGTTCAAAAACCTTTAGGAATTCATCATATTAGAACTAAATTATACTCCATTCCATTGTCAAAACTTTCTTTACTATTTCAAGATGCCCAAATTACTTCCGTTACTGATTCTCGTTCTGTTTTGTATAGATTAGTTGCAATTATCATGGACATTGCTAACCATAGACTATTCAAAACCGTATCGACTACATCCAATAGTGAGGAAAAACGTTATTTTTTTAAGGTAGAATTCGCCAATAAAGGTTTAGATGCTGTAAATATTAGCAATATTTTCCATCAAAAATCTGTACAAAATACTATACCTGATTACTTCAAAAATAAAGCTACACCTGTTATTTCTTATACTTACACCAAATCTATTGCATCCAAGATTTTCAACCACAAGAGAGTTTTAGAGGCTTTTAACCTCAAAGATACAAAATCCAAGCCTACGGATTGCTCATGTGCATCGTCACAATACAATTACAGTCCAGCTGGTCATATTATTACTGGAGACCTTGGCATCGTTACCAATGAACAACTAAGAGAGTTGTTAGCCAAGGGACCAAAATATAGAATCCCCCAGCCCATCAACTGGAAAAAGAATTTCAAGTTACTGATGGATGCAGTTGAGGACTATGCAAGAAAATGGGTAAAGCGCGAACCAGACGAACCAGAACTGGACACTTTGTCTGAATGGATCAAAGCTATTTGATCATGCATTCAGAGGCGTATACAAAAACTACGATGTAATATGAGTACTAAAGTTTCTAACCCTTTCAAGAATCCGGAGGTTGTGGATGATTTATCCTCTTTGCATGACAAATATGTCGTTGTTCCAGCAGATAAAGCCTCCAATAATATTGTCTTCATATGTAAAAACCATTATTTGCAATGTCTAACTACAGAGCTTGGAATTGATAAAACTACTGGTAATCCTACATATTCTTTATCATTTACCAAGGACGAAATTTTACAAAATCATAAATCTGTCCTTCTTTCTTTTGGTATCAACATCAAAGAAAACGAAGAAAACTTGCCTTCATTATACTGGATACCTAAATTACACAAAACTCCATATAAAGAACGATACATAGCTGGGTCTTCAAAATGTTCGACCGAACATCTTTCTAAAGTACTGACTACTATTCTTTCGACTATTAAAGATGGGCTTCAAAAATATTGTAAGGAGATATATTCTACCAGTGGTGTTAACCAGATGTGGATTCTCAAAAATTCGAAAGATCTACTGCTTAACCTTAAGCTTCAATCACAATCTTTGTAATTTTGCAGCAACATAAAAACTTTTGATTTTTCTACGCTATATACTACTATTCCCCATGCTCAGTTGAAAGATCGACTACACCATCTCATAAAACAGAGCTTTTTCTATAAAAATGGAAATCGTAGATACAAATTTCTTGTTTTGGGTTACAATAATTCATATTTTGTGAAAAATCACACTGAATCTCCCAGAAAATATACAGAAGATGTCATTGATATTATTAAAATGCTGGACTTTTTGATCGACATATATTTGTTGAGTTTGGAGGATTTATATTTCAACAGACAGTCGGTATTCCAATGGGTACTAATTGTGCACCCCTGCTGGCTGATTTGTTTTTGTACTCGTATGAAGCAGAATTCACTCAGAACCTTCTAAAAAAAGCACCTTGCGAAATTCTTTAATTTTACTTTCCGATATATTGATGATGTTCTATCATTGAATAACCCATATTTCAGCCAATACTTACATCTCATATATCCAAGTGAACTTGAAATTAAGGATACCACTGATACTAGAAGGACTGCTTCATACCTTGATCTTTTCCTCAATATTGACGTAGATGGACGACTTCACACGAAAATCTATGATAAACGGGACGATTTCAACTTCCCAATTATCAATTTCCCATTTCTCAGCAGTAACATACCCTCTGCCCCTTCGTATGGTGTTTACATATCACAATTGATACGTTATTCTCGTGCTTGTTCACACTACACGGACTTCATATACAGGAGTGTGCTCCTTACGCAGAAACTGCTCCAACAAAGTTATGAGGAGGACAGATTAAAATTGACACTCCGGAAATTTTATGGACACCATCACGATTTGGTGGATCCATACGATGTTTCGTTGACCAAACTAGCTAAGGACATTTTTACCACATGGTAGATTGTGATTTGTCATAATGTCGTCTAATCTTTTAATTACCAAACGTGACTTATTCCCGATTGTGACTGTTTTGCCGAGTGTGAACTCGCATTACTATAAGACGTGGTACGGTACTTGTCTATCCCAAATTCATGTATTTAGTTTAAATGTTTAATGTTATATTTGTAATTCTCATCGGATTTTGTCAAATGTGTTGACGTCTTTTCTATTATATTTATGTGTTATGGTAAAGAAAATTAATCACCGCCTTCATTTATCAGATTTGATTTCGTTCAACGTAATCAGTACGATATTTTACTTTTGAAGTTAGATTCAAAACAAACCGGACATAGTTTTATAATATAGTTAATTGATACCTTAGTTTGATATTAATAAGTATTAAAATGTGCTTTGTTATTAAATGCAATATCAGTATTTAGTTCAAATATATAATCTTAAATCAATCCTAAATCTATCTTATTCATTCTTATGTGACGTCATTTTTCATTTTTTGATGATCTGTTTTACAAATTCAAATGACGTCATTTTTTCGTCATTTTTCAGTTTCAAATAGGACGTCACTTGGCGTAGAGGTTTAAACTTATTCGGATGTGTCTACTTTTGTGTTTCAAATGTCTGGTTATGTAAATGTATTTCAGTAGTTTCCTGTAATTAGTTAATACTTCAGTTTTATCATGTACATCTTTTGAATATTCATTTTATAAAATTTACTGTTTGCTAAAGTAAAAATTATTCTAAATTATAGGGATTTTCTGGTAACTAACAGAAAACCCTTGCCGTTTTTGGCACAACCTTTTTGATCTTTTGGTCCTCGATGCTGTTCAACTTTGTACTCGTTTCGGCTTTCAAACTTTTGTATCGGGCGTCACACGTAGGTCTTGTGTTGACAAAATACACTTCTGGCGTATTAAAATTTTGAACTTGTTGCCTTTTGTTGGCTGTTGTTCGTGTGATTCTTTGTCAATTGTGTTCTCCAATCTATTTATATTGTAGTCCTGTGTTGTCATTTTGATGTTATATTGTAATAACTGGCCAAACGGGTGTCTTTTACTTTGCTGCCACCACCTGTGTTTACAGGTACATAGGGAACCTCAATAGACTAGAATAAGCTAGTCTAAAACAGAGAATGGTTTAAACACGGGTGTTCTTTATATTACCAGACCAACAGGGTTAAAATACTTCTAACACATTAACTTCACTTTATATTGAACAAGAAACTCAAATTGCGAGAACAATATGGGTAAAGAATATTCAAATACGCAATAGTCTGTGTATCTAAACGCACTTTCTATCGTGTAGTTTATAGAACAGCATTACACTGTAAAATAGAGACTGCACCTCTATAACCTGGAATCGCATATAAACTAACACTCAAGAAGTGGAAACTTCCAGGGCAGTACCATCAGACTATTCCCCAAATGAATATTATCTATCTGACAATCGAATAGTCTCTTGTCTCGGTCTAACAAGAAGATCTATTCTCTCACGAGACAGTGTAATGACAACAATCAGAGACCAGTTGGACAACTATGGTGTATTATGTGTTTTCAGCAAGAAAAAGTAAGACAATTGTGAGCATAAAGATGTTTTATCAGTTAATTCACGAATTGTTCAGTAAACAATATTACACAGTTTTTATCTAAATTATTTGCTACAGTGTTCAACCAACTATTAAATATGCTATAACATTAACATATATTATATCTATGCCATCTTCTTATAAATTATACTTTAAAAATAACAGTACTTTGTTATATAATATCTAATAGACTTCAGCCTCTTGGAGTAAGCACAGGAAGACAAACTTCAATCACTGAGATTAAGAGTAGTTAAACAGTAATTATTCTAGCTTCTTACAATTCTTAGCCTAACAAATATACAGAATTTACAAATATTCTCTCTGAATGCTGGAAAATCTCAGCAAACAGGATACTTAACAAAATGTCCTTAACAAAATGGGAGGGGAAAAGGGGAATGGGGAAGGCATGTAACTTTAATCCGTTTACCTCAAAGAAACAGGTTAGCAAATAAAAGCTAGCCTGAATAAATAGACCAGCTATTTATATGTACATGTACAATTATATTAAATCCATTTTTGATTCTGATCTAAGTACTAGAATACTAGACTTATAGTGAACAGAAAACGTCCAAAAAGTTCTAAACTGCATTAAAACTGCTTAGAATCTCATGAAAATCATGATAAAAATATGATAAACTTCAGCTATCGACGGTATCAACTGACCGAAAATCTGGCAACATCTCTGTAGGTCTGACTAAGGAGGAAGAGCCCCTGACAAACAGGTGCAAGCTTTTTATACCCCGATGAAGCTATCGGGGTCGAGATCGGGGTAACGAACGGTTCTTAACGGGGAAACGAACGGGGAACTGTGAACGGGCCTGACAAGAACGAAAATAATCCCCGATTGCTAGAATTAAGTACATTAGAACGTATAAATATCATCTTAGTACAATTTACAATCACAAACAATATAGTTTTAATACAATAATCTTGTAATAATCGATCTACAACCGCTATAGTATTCATACACTGTTTTACGCTTGTGGTACATAAAGTTCACCTGAGGTTTCACACAGTTCACCTCATTTGCATAATCAATACACAAAAATCATTGTGCCGGTATGGCGACTGAAGTGAAAGTGAAAGGTAACTACATAAGTTATCTCAATTATACAACAATAAAAATGGTTTTACACTTGGAAAACGGATTACATAGAACACTGAAAGCATAATGAATTGAATTAAAAAGGTGAGAACCGGTGTCAAACTTTAAAATAGCCAAAAATTGAATGATAGCCGATAGCAGGTGCTCGACATGAAAATACACATGTTTTCCAAGGAATTTCGCTTGGCCAAGTCATTACATTGGCTCCCCACTTTAGTTGTCAGTGTCCTCACGAAAACACAAAACGATCGTGAATTATTATGCTCATATTATAATAAAAATATAATTTCAACAATAACAAACTTTAAACTTTAAAACTTCAACCTTGACTAAAATTATTTAACAATAGACAAGTTACTTGTAAGCAACAGCACTTACACACAGATACATTTCATTTAATCTCTAGAAGAGTACTTCGGCAAATTACAATAAAAATTACAAGATACAACTTGTAAAAATATAGCAACACATTAATGTCGCTATCAACATTCATATAACAATATCAATACTAATTCAAAAATCTACCCATCTGAGGATTTTTTCATTTTCAGAATGTCTAATCATACAAAACATTTCAAAAATTAACCAACAAACATAAATTTACTGACTACCATACTGGATTTGAGGTATAAGGTCAAGGATTCCCTATACCTCATAAAAACTTGATACATAACTATTAGCAATAAACATATTGCTAATAACAAGCAACACTATCTGTCACTTACATACTAAATACACCAAATATTTAAAATACAAGCTAATTAGTGTTAGATTTTTGCTAGCACTAAAAATGGCAACTATTAATACTGGACAATCCCAGTAACAGTACCAAAACAATTACTTAAGTAATTGAAATTTAAAATACATAAAAATATATATAACAATCAATACAATTGAAAAAAATATAATCTATCTTCTGGTGTTCTTCTGTAGGGGTCTTCGTACGCTGGACTTCTCTTTCCTGGACGAGGATACGGCTCTCCTGGGGACGATATTCTTCTTCAGAGAGGAACAGGGACGTCTATAGGTATCCACTGGAAAAATAGGTCAGCAGGATGTTTATGTGGAGATAGTATCTGACTAATTCCAAGTAATTGAAGTATCAAATCAAGTTCTCCTCATCAGAGGTAGCTAGCTGGCAGGACAAAATCTAGTAGTAAAAAGATGATGGTACAGCCAGCAATATCAGAGGTGAATGATGGTAAACAGAATAAGTGACAAAAGTGATGTCATGTTAAACATGTTAAAGCCGTCAGCAAAACTAAAAGGCTAATCTGCAAAGGAGGAGGTTCAGGCTCGGGCCTCGTCCTTGTTACTGATTCATTAAATGCTGGGATCTTAGAAACAGACATGGTATCTTTATGCTGATCTAGTGATAATCTTTGAACACTCAAGTGTCTGGATGTTGCATTCTCAGAGTTATCTTTGACATTCACCAAGTGTATAACTTCAAATTCCATTAAACGTGCAGTACCAATAACCGTGTTTTGATATATGGTCACCTCATTCATAAAAGGGTTCACAAGTGTAAATTTACTCATCACATGACCAGCAAGATCAACTAAACAGGTAGTAATTATTAGAGATGACTTCTCCATAAAATCAGCAGAAGGTTCTATCAAAAATTCTTGATGAGACAACCAACCGTCTAAATTTGTTTTCTCTATATATGCCTCCAGGATAAGCTCACTGTATCCTGGTACAACTGTACTGTCAGCTGCTACAACCTTTCTAACTCTACTAAATTCACCACCAATTTTAAATGGAATATTCTGTTCATTCCAATTTAAAACTTGATCAGCCAACCTTATTTCAGCAGGACCCTTTTTGCCCATCACAAGGATATCCAATCCTAGCAAAACGCTGTCCGCAATATGCGCTACCACTAGCTCCATATTAAAACTAAAATTTCCAAGTCTCACTCCAAAATCAGCTGTTCCCAACTCCTTGAGTGGGTTTCCATCAGCTCCAATAAGCGAGTGTGACCGCACTAAAGGTGGCCTGACTTCTTCAGGTATTCTTAAATATAACTCTTCAGATAGAACGGTTCTAGCAATTCCAATATCCACTGTAAAAATTGTGGGTACATCATTTATTATCCCATCTATATAAATTCCATCCTGTCTAGACTTCTTTTCAATCTTAAAAACTGGTTTACCTCTAGGTTCTTCTGTTCTGAATAACCTCTGCATTTCAGAATCTTCAAAAAAATCTTCAGGAATATCAATATTTTCAAGGACTTGAGGCAAAATTATCTCCTCTTGGATCTCAATACTTGGTTCAGCTGTATTAACAATCTCGGCTGTACTTTCTAACTCTATTGGTAGACCTAACTCCACTAAAATAAACTGTTTCTCCTCCAAAAAATCATTGGATATGGTACTAGGGGTATGGTCCAATACTTCAATATGGTCCATTTCAGGCTGGGTCTCTGCCATACAATTCTGAACTTTAATACTACGGATATGGTCCAATACTTCAATATTGTCCATTTCAGGCTGGGTCTCTGCCATACAACTCTCAACTTTAATACTAGGGATATGGTCCAATACTTCAATATGGTCCATTTCAGGCTGGGTCTCGGCCATACAATTCTCAACTTGATGTGTCAATACATTATGATCATCAAACATTTTAATTTGGGGTTTCTTGAGTACTTCATTAACAAAAGAAATCTCACTTGATTCATTAACATCAACAAAATAAATATTCTGGCCATTTTTATGTTCATCGTGGGTCTCCTCTCGGCACATAGAATTGACCGTCTTTAGTTTAAAGGCTCTGACTCATTCACAAAATCAGGGGCATTCGGATTCAAACTGGTATCGGGTCCAAAATTATTATTTCTTGGCCTTGGCTGGAAAGGAGCAGGTAAATTCTGGTTAAAAGACACTGGCCTGTCGTTTCCATTTTGGTTAGGGGCATCCCTAAATCTCCTGGGCAGGGGACATTGCCTGGCAAAATGACCAACTTGATCACAATTATAACATCTCTTGTCTATCTGAGGTCTGGGATCAAATTGCCTCTGTACAGAATCTTGCTGCTGGATCTGACGAACGGGCTTTCGGTTAACCTGGTTGAAACCTTTGGAGAAATTAAAGTCTTCATTAGGGTAGCGACAAGTTTCTTGGTAGTGTACAGTAAAATACACGGCTTCTTCTATGGAGCTGGGCTCTTTATTCAGTTCCACATGTATTCTGGCATTCTCATCTAGAAGCCCTAAAAGGAAAGTCCTTAGTAAGTCTTCCTGTCTGGTCCTTTTGTCTCTGTGGTGATAACCTTTGTCATAAAGCATTTTCAATTCAGCAGCAAAATTCTGTACTGACTCATCATTATGCTGCCGTCTACCATAGAACCTAGAAATATAAATTTTGGTTGTATCTATCTCTCCAAATCTATTTTCTAATTCTTTAACCAGACAAAAAGACAAAAATCTTTGCTAGACAACTGGTCATAGACAAAGTCACCGGCTGTCCCCTGCAATCTAGGTAATAATTCGGCCAACTTTTCTTTCTTGGACCAGCTGAACAGGTTGGCAACAGCTTCAAACCTGTTGAACCAAACCTTCCACTTTTCTTTTCCTGTAAAAATGGGTAATCTGTTACTATTCTGTTGTTTACTTTTGGAGACCCTCGGACTCCTATCTTCATCACCGCTGGACTCAGATTCCCTGTCGCTAGAACTACTACTGGACGGACTAATATGTCGGTTTCGATTACTTCTTTTTGTGGATTTTATAGCTGATGGGAAAGAGGACCTGCCTCTGTGGCTCTTCCTCGTCAGTTGCCTTACTGGGGATCCTGCTTGACCCTGCAAACTAGAAATTATTGTTTCAGTCATGTTTCTCATGACCTGCATGTTTTCTGTCATCATACCTCTCATTACACTGGTGAGGCCTTCCAGGAGCTCCATACTTTCAGTTCTCTTGGATCGGTCTGGGCTCTCCGGTACACCGTGTATGGTAGTGGAGGGTGGTCTAGCTTCTCTAAGTGTTGTGGACTGCAACCTCAGATTTCTGGCTGTTCTCGTTTTCTTTCTCAAATTCAGCCTAGGAGCACTCTGGCTTGTGGTTGGTCTTTGAATGACTGTGGTATCTTCTGTACACTCATCAGATGACTCAAAATCTTCACTGTATTCAGTATTTATCTCGGTGTCGTAGGTGTCTTCACCACTGTGGTCTCTAGTTGATCTTGTTTTCACCATCTCTGTTTATTCGTATTACTATTTCTAGGTATAGGTTCGTATCACTGGATACTCGGGTAACTGTTGAGTATCCCACCGCTGCCACCAATGTAATAACTGGCCAAACGGGTGTCTTTTACTTTGCTGCCACCACCTGTGTTTACAGGTACAAAGGGAACCTCAATAGACTAGAATAAGCTAGTCTAAAACAGAGAATGGTTTAAACACGGGTGTTCTTTATATTACCAGACCAACAGGGTTAAAATACTTCTGACACATTAACTTCACTTTATATTTAACAAGAAACTCAAATTGCGAGAACAATATGGGTAAAGAATATTCAAATACGTAATAGTCTGTGTATCTAAACGTACTTTCTATCGTGTAGTTTATAGAACAGCATTACACTGTAAAATAGAGGCTGCACCTCTATAACCTGGAATCGCATATAAACTAACACTCAAGAAGTGGAAACTTCCAGGGCAGTACCATCAGACTATTCCACAAATGAATATTATCTATCTGACAATCGAATAGTCTCTTGTCTCGGTCTAACAAGAAGATCTATTCTCTCACGAGACAGTGTAATGACAACAATCAGAGACCAGTTGGACAACTATGGTGTATTATGTGTTTTCAGCAAGAAAAAGTAAGACAATTGTGAGCATAAAGATGTTTTATCAGTTAATTCACGAATTGTTCAGTAAACAATATTACACAGTTTTTATCTAAATTATTTGCTACAGTGTTCAACCAACTATTAAATATGCTATAACATTAACATATATTATATCTATGCCATCTTCTTATAAATTATACTTTAAAAATAACAGTACTTTGTTATATAATATCTAATAGACTTCAGCCTCTTGGAGTAAGCACAGGAAGACAAACTTCAATCACTGAGAGTAGTTAAACAGTAATTATTCTAGCTTCTTACAATTCTTAGCCTAACTAATATACAGAATTTACAAATATTCTCTCTGAATGCTGGAAAATCTCAGCAAACAGGATACTTAACAAAATGTCCTTAACAAAATGGGAGGGGAAAAGGGGAATGGGGAAGGCATGTAACTTTAATCCGTTTACCTCAAAGAAACAGGTTAGCAAATGAAAGCTAGCCTGAATAAATAGACCAGCTATTTATATGTACATGTACAATTATATTAAATCCATTTTTGATTCTGATCTAAGTACTAGAATACTAGACTTATAGTGAACAGAAAACGTCCAAAAAGTTCTAAACTGCAGTAAAACTGCTTAGAATCTCATGAAAATCATGATAAAAATATGATAAACTTCAGCTATCGACGGTATCAACTGACCGAAAATCTGGCAACATCTCTGTAGGTCTGACTAAGGAGGAAGAGCCCCTGACAAACAGGTGCAAGCTTTTTATACCCCGATGAAGCTATCGGGGTAATGAACGGTTCTTAACTGGGAAACGAACGGGGAACTGTGAACGGGCCTGACAAGAACGAAAATAATCCCCGATTGCTAGAATTAAGTACATTAGAACGTAAACAACATGTTTACGGAACATAAAAATCATCTTAGTACAATTTACAATCACAAACAATATAGTTTTAATACAATAATCTTGTAATAATCGATCTACAACCGCTATAGTATTCATACACTGTTTTACGCTTGTGGTACATAAAGTTCACCTGAGGTTTCACACAGTTCACCTCATTTGCATAATCAATACACAAAAATCATTGTGCCGGTATGGCGACTGCAGTGAAAGTGAAAGTTAACTACATAAGTTATCTCAATTATACAACAATAAAAATGGTTTTACACTTGGAAAACGGATTACATAGAACACTGAAAGCATAATGAATTGAATTAAAAAGGTGAGAACCGGTGTCAAACTTTAAAATAGCCAAAAATTGAATTATAGCCGATAGCAGGTGCTCGACATGAAAATACACATGTTTTCCAAGGAATTTCGCTTGGCCAAGTCATTACAATATTTCACATGGCCATAAAAGTGCGAGGTTTGGCATGCCACAAAACCAGGTTCAACCCACCATTTTTTCCTTTAAAAATGCCCTGTACCAAGTCAGGAATATGGCCATTGTTATATTATAGTTCGTTTCTGTGTTTATTACATTATAACGTTGTGTCGTTTGTTTTCTCTTATTTTTGAGTGTAAATTCACATTGCGATAAGACGTGTCACGGTACTTGTCTATCCCAAATTCATGTATTTGGTTTTGATGTTATATGTATATGTTATATTTGTTATTCTCGTGGGATTTTGCCTATGTGTGTTACATTTTAGTGTTATGTCGTTGTTCTCCTCTTATATTTAATGCGTTTCCCTCGGTTTTAGTTTGTTACCCCGATTTTGTTTTTTGTCCATGGATTTATGAGTTTTGAACAGCGGTATACTACTGTTGCCTTTATTTAGTAGCCGATCATTGATTTTCAAAGGGGGGGAGTAATTTGAAAACGAATATCTTGAGCTGGTAGAAAACTGTTTCTATGAGAAGGTGAAAGTGAATGTCAAGCAAAACAAACTTCAGGCAATTATTTTGTACAGAAGTGAAAGAAACAAATAAACATGCGAATCCGCTTAAAATAATCCCCACTATTTCAAATAAAATGGTCGTCCCCTTATACTTCTAACTGTGTCTTATATACATTCATTTGATCGAGATTTTCACCGAGGGAACCATGATCTACCAACAGACTGCAAGATAAATGTAAGACAAACGCAATCAAAATGACGCCGCTTTAGGTTTTTAAGTAGACTTTTTCCCCTGCCTGCTTTTTTCAGTGTTACTGTTGATATTTGCCGTACAGATATTATAATATAATATGCATATTATATAATCTTTGTTGTCTGAATAAACAAAAAGACGGATAAACGCGATGTCATGTACAATTGTAATCATTATAATTTACAAATACCAAAAGTAGTTTGCCTTTACTGATACCAATAAGGGACATAGTCTCGCCTTAACATTCGAATAGTTTCATACGTGTGTGGGTATTTTTTTTTAAATTTTAAGCAAGCTATTCTATCGCCGAAACAATATGTCTACACTTGGATGTTACAAAAAATGTAGAATATACACAACACTTAACCAAAAATGATATACTGGAATCTTTCATGTAAAAAAGTAAAATTATAACAGATATTTGAGGTCTACTTTAAGTACAATGCTTTTTTCTAAAACACAACATGTGGTAACAAGTGTGTAGCAATCTTCCACAACAGACAAGTTAAATCCCTCCAAATAATTGTAATTTTCCAGTACCCTTTATGCACAAAATTATAAAGTTTACGGTATAAATAAAGACAACCACTAATGATGTTTCAAGCTTTGGACTGGTACATTAACATGTGGGAATCTCTAACAAAAAACTGACAACGCCATGAAAGACAGAGAAAGCCAAAAAGACAAATAACAACTAATAAAACTGATGACTGAATGACACGAACCCCACAACAAACCGGGGTGAATTCATGTAGTCCGGAATGGTTAGAGAATCCTGCTCCATATTTGGCTCACGTCATGTTAGTACAAAGCCGTTGATCAGTTGAATTCGGTAGGTCACATTAATGGAATGGAATAGAGCTTGGGATTGTGGTTTCGTAAAGTAATCGTATTTTGATGACTAGCTAACCCACTGAGGGAACATGCCTTTCAAGAAAAACGAGCTGTATATTAATTAAAGGTTATACAAAATCTTGATTGCAATTACTTAAAGCACTCTCTAACTATTCATACCACTTAAATATAAATCGTTTGTCATTATCATCGGCCTCTGTTTATGTCATAGAGTGCAGTGAAACATATACAAATGTATAATCATGTATATGAAATAAGTACTAACCTATGTTTTGTCCTCAATTCTATAACAATTTACCGTATACAGCTAACACTGACCAATGGAACGAAATTATTTGTTATTTTTACATTTAATGGATCTTTTTTTATTATTGATAAATTAAATGTGCTTTCTTTGAACTGATTTTGACTGCAACCTCTTCTAAGTTTCTTTTGCTATTTCGCTGACGGGAGATTGGCAGGGGCTGACTAAATACTAAAAATCACTTCTGCTTTATATGAATAGCACATGTCATGACATCTATCATTCTTGAGAAATAAGTAACCACTTACTAGACTAGAATTGATGGCATTGTATAAGTACGTTTTATGTAAACTGTAATAATGTACATTCA
>CM034355.1:37239234-37305686 GCA_019925275.1 Mytilus edulis
TCAGTGACGCTCGAATCCAAAAAAGTTTAAAATGCCAAATAACAAGTTACTGTATTGGTTTATACCATATGTATACTAAAACTTTTCATCTTAATTAATTTAGGTTTTATATCTAATGATAGTTATGCATTGACTGTGTGTCAAGTGTCTTGTGTATAATTAAGTAGCATCTTTTGGTTCTATTAAGATCAGTAAGAGTTCGGGAATTATCTTTCGAGTTTGTCTATAAAGCAGATTTTGCCTAAATAAGTGGATCTGAAGTATTCCAATCTCTTATGGTGTTGGGTATTAAGCCGTACTTGTATGAAACTGCTCTTCCGTGAGGCTGGGAACAGTATATCTGTTCTTGCGTCAGGTATTTAAAATTGATTGTTGTGTCTGTTTCGATTGTTCTTGGTGTTCAGTACAAATTACAAAATTGGAAAAGTATTTAAAAACAATTGCCCTCATTAATAAATAATGTGAGTTTGAAAGCCTTAAATGGCAGGTGCATGTGACTACAATCTTAATTGACTACGATTGCCAGTTTTCCTCCTACAGGCACAGGTTATGAACTATATTCACGAGAGCTGAAAGTGGTATTAACACCTACAATCAATCTTACATGTAACTTTTTTTACATATTGATCTTGTAATGGTTCAAAGGTTTAGGGATGGACAGTTTAAAACAATATACTATAAAACAGATTGTTGTTTTATATTGTCAGTTGGAAAATATCTCATGCCTACTATTGACAGGAACAAAAAGTTATCTATTGTTACAAATTTGCATACTAATTACAAATCCTGACCATGACCAATGTATATTTCAATTTAAACCTCCGGGCTCATGGTTTCTTTTTCAAGAATCAACGCTTATCCATTGTATCCATTGTATCTATATCACGTAACCAATGGAGGACTAGACAATTTTTAAAATCAGTTCTTTTTTGGAGTTAACCTTAAAGTAGGGTAAAGAGAGTTCAATTTTATTTATTTTTTCTTTGTATGATTTTACCAGCCAAAACACAAATATCAACATAAATAAAATTTTAACTTTTATTTATTAAAGTAAAACATACAAACAAGAACAAAGATATCACAGTTAAACAGATAATGTGTACTTGTAAATGGATAGAAGCAATTTCAATGATAATTTACTGATTTCCCCTTGTTTCACTTTAAACCTTCCATTTATTATTTGTAACTCAACTAAAAATTTGCAATTTTTCCCAGCAACCCTTACATTTGTCAAAACTTTTTCACATATTTAAAAACACAGTAAACATACTAATAATTCAGCCCATACATTTCTGATCAGATTTCCAGAAATTCTATTCGTACAAAATTCTGGTCTTCAATGCTTGTATTTCAAAATATATAGACAATAACTGTTTAGTGTCTTTAAATATCAGCTGTATTTGTACCAGGCTAGGAAACAAGGTGTATGCGAGCTTTTAGCGAGCTACTACACCTGTTTCGAGCCGAGTACAAATACAGCTGATATTTAAAGACACTAAACAGTTATTGTCTTTATCCTGCAATTAATTCTGTATATTGTTTGTGTTTTGAAAGACACAAAAACTAACATATTTAGAATTTATTTTGGATTTGTAATCCCTTGAGGCCCTCGTAGTAATATCAAAATCACACATTACGCTGTAGACGGTTTCACAAAAAAAAGAATATCGAATGGTCAACAATAATACATCGCTCAAGGTGAATAATTATCTATTTTAACATAAAAACTAATTTCAACAGTAAAAACAAATAACAAATCATTGTCAAATTTGAAACAGAAGTGTACGAGTTGTCCTACGCTTCAGACTTGACATTCACTAAACATGCATGCTGAAATTGACATGGTTGACTTTGTAACACAATCATACACAAGTTTTGAAATCGACAATTGTCATCGTCATTGGAATGCAACTGGAATACACATTCTGAGGTCACACAGGTTCAAACAATACTCAGTCCGGCAGTGGGCGGAGCTTTAAAGTGATATCTGTATAGTATACAGATACAGCATAGCGATATCTGTAGGGCTGTATCTGTATAGTAGGACACCTAATTGCAGGATAAAGCCCAATAACCCAATAACTTTGATTTATTCTTCATGTTCTTTTGACTAACATTTCATTGATTTTTTTTTTATTATCTGAAAATGTGTTTAATAAATCAGATATCATCATATCGTTAAAGCTGTTGATTATAAAAAAAAACTTATTTTGAAATTAACCTTATTTCAAGTGGAGGATAAAAGATAAAAAATAAATAAAAATTCAAAAGGGGCATGTGTATTCTCTTACATTTTTACATTTTTTATGTGTATATTTCATATTCGAAACCAATTGATGTATTAGAATTTAAAAAAGTAAACTTGTATAGATGAAAATAAATTTTATTAATTTTTAGTCTTTAGTGCTCTTCTGGAGTTATGTAACTTAATAAATAACCATCAAATCTAAACATTTGAAAGCAAGTGAAGGAAAAATAATTACAACTTCTTTTATTTATCATTCTGTGATTAGTTTCACAAAGAATCTTTCCAATTAAGGATGTTGACCTAGGATAAAGGAGATAACTCTTAAAATCATCACTTCGTTTGTGTCAACCATTTTCAAAAATATATTCTAGGCTTCTAGGTTACATAGATTAGTTCCAATCTGTTTCAGGTAAATGCTTAAAATACATTGATGAACTTGACTTTTACAAACTCATAACTGATTAAAAGAGTTATCTCCCTGAACCAAGGTTAACCCCCTTAAGTTGTTTGAAAGTATACTGAATAGTTCATGACTTATGATGACCTTTAGTTGTAAGATTTTAACCTCTGTCAACATTAATAATTGTTGGTGGCAGAAACTGCTTTCCTTAGTCTTGCTTTTACAACTTTTGAAGTAACTGAGACATAAATTAATCTAAGACTTAAAAAGAACAGTCAGTAAAACTAATAAATGAGTATTTTTTTTTATCACTTCACTGAATTGTATTCAGTTTACAGACATAGCATTTTTAGAAACATCAACTAATAGAGGATCTGATTTTTTCTTTAGACAGACAAAAATTCCTCCAAATATAATAAGTACAACAGGTATACCAAGTCCAACAGATATCACAACAACCACTAGAGATGATACAGCATCCATTGGAGGTTTGCCGTAACCTAGGGAACCAGTCCTGAAACAAAAAAATACATAACATTCAAACTGGAAAATAAGTGTGGATTCATTTAGATTTTTAAAATAACAGCAATCTAAAATTTTCATTTTTAATCTTGTGTGTTTTGCCAACATTTTCATAAAAAGTGGTGGTATAAACTTTTTCTTAAACAAGTATATATCAACAAATGAAGTAATTCAAACACTTCAAAGGGAGACAATTCATTCTATTTTAACAAAGATGATATGCAATTTATTTTCTCATCAAAATTTTACTGTTCGAGCTGGTTTGTTTTTTCTTTTTTTTCTCTCTCTGCTAAAAACCATGTGTGGAAAAATTTCACAGCTTACTCGTTAAAAATGTTTAAAATTGATTGTTTATTGTTGTAATCTGTAATAAAATTAACGGTACCAATTTTCTTGCACCAGATGCTAAATTGACCTAAACCTTTCCTTTTGTTGTATTTTACACCTGGCAGTCCATTTATTTCATCCTCAATCATATGTAAGCTGCATGGCCAAAACTCAGGCCTATGGATTTGTTGGTCATTGTGTTTAAGCCTCCCTTTGGTTTTTATGTACTCAAACTTGTTCATGCTTTGTGGTCGACAAACTTTTGACCTTGAGCACTAACTAGCAACATAATGTTTGCATAAAGTATACAGAAAAATAAGATTTAAAAGATTTACTGAAAAATTTAAAGGTGAAAACCATCTCAGTAAAGCATACATGGATGGAGAGTTGTCTCATTGGCACTCATACCACATCTTCTTATATCTTTGCATGTACCAGGCTTATAATTTGGTATGATTTTGTCTCTAAAATAATATGTACTAACCAAACAGTGTAATTAGTCTTTGTAAATGTTCCATCTTCACTTAGACCAAATGAAAAGTTTGTAGAGCTAATTCTCAATTTAGCCATATTTTCACTTCCAAAGTATGCCAAAACTGCACTTTGGTTTAATAAATACTGAACATCTGTCACTTTAGTCAGACCATAACCTCTGACATAAGTCCCAACGGCTCTTTCACGATATGCTTTAGTATAACACACTGGCTTATGTTGAAGATAACCACCCTGTTCTTCTTTCTCTGGTCTGGTTAGCCAGTTTGATATCTATCAGAAATAAACTGGGTAATATGAGAAATAAACAAATGGAACAAGAAACATAAATGGATTATTATATGTGGGAGATTGTATATACAATACACTTATTGCAGAAATAAAAAGTTTACAGCACAAAACTCTACAGAACAGGAAGCAGAATTAAAATTGCTTCATCAGTGTTCAAAATATATGAAAATAATAAACTTAACAAGCCCTCATCAAGAATACTTTGAAAGGTCCAGATGATAGAATTATTTATAGATGTATTTGTTGACTAATGTTTGAAATCACACATTCCTATGCAAAATGGGAAAAATAAATACTAGTAAATATGTTATCATTTTCTCTACAAAAAAGGAGTAAAAAAATAGGACAAAAAATTTATACTGTATATATGTGTGTGTAATTGTTTCTAGATCTACATGTACTTACTTAAGTTTTGAATTATAAGATAGTGTGTTGGTCTTTGTATTACAATAACAAAGAAGTTCTTACACCATCCAGAAATACCCAGTGTGACAATAAATATTATTATAGATAAATACTGCAATATAATATATACCGTGAACACCCCAGGTGTGTACTCATCGTCTATAGACTTGGTCTCATCAAATTTCATATCTCTATCTGCAGGATCAGTACTAAACAATACAGTTTCTAAAGCAAATCTTGATAGTGACATGTTCCCTGTATTAATATTCATCAGTTTAAAGTCAAACTGACTGGTATCTTCAGTATACTGTAGATGGGGTAAATCTGTAGCTCTATCCATGTGGTCAAAAAACATAAACTGAAATTACAAGTAAAACTATTTTCTTTATTGTGAACAAAATGAACGTTTTCCACAGAGTTATTTGCTCTTGGTCTAGGTATTTTAACTTTTGTAAGCTCTTTCGTCCCATTGAATAAATACACTAGATATCGTACTCCATGTAGTTTATTTACTTGGACCTTTAAATTTCTTCTAGGAGAAATCTGTCACTCATTAATTAATTTACCTGACCATAACATCTTCTTTGTTGATTGAAATACATGTAAAAACTCTATATGATGTTGTATTTATTCAATATCAATAACATATTTTCAATCTGTTCAATACAAACACTGATTCATTTTTTGAATTATGAAAAGTGTATTTCTGAAGAAAAAAAAATAGTATTGGTCCAAAGAATTTGCATGTTTTTTGGGGTTGTTCAGTTATAGAATACATTCAGAAATAACTTGATTTAAACATAATCATTTTAAGTTTTATTTGGTCGAACACACAGAAAAAGCATATATTACATGCCAATACAGGAGGATTACATGTTAGTAATATATATTGTGATATGATAATAAATCCTGCACCAAGCAGTTCAAAAATTAATGTTTTACATGACAAATTCTCTTGAATCTATATGGTGTGAATACTCATCTTTTAAGCAACACGACGGGTGCCGCATGTGGAGCAGGATCTGCTTACCCTTCCGGAGCACCTGAGATCACCCCTAGTTTTTTGGTGGGGTTCGTGTTGTTTATTCTTTAGTTTTCTATGTTGTGTCGTGTGTGCTGTTGTTTGTTTGTCTTTTTCATTTTTAGCCATGGCGTTGTCAGTTTGTTTTAGATTTATGAGTTTGACTGTCCCTTTGGTATCTTTCTTCCCTCTTTTTTAAAACAGTATTTCTATTTGGTTTGGTTGTTATTTGGTTGCTTTCACAATGAAATATATCATAGTAAATTCTGTGTCTACATTTATTCATAATCTGACACAAACATAAATTTACCCTTGAACACCTAACCAATTACAGATTTTGACTGTTCTTGCAGTCATGAGTCATTACACTTTGTAAGTTATAAGTGGCTACTTTAAATAACTGAAGATGTATCTATAATAATCTGTTAAACAATTAAAAAAAAAATATGACCTAATCATTAGAACATCTATCGCTTTTAGTACAATATTTTTCCAGAATTATCTTTCTACAAATTTCCTGTTTGTCATGTTTGTCAATAAAACTCAATTGTCAGAATGAAACATTACTGGTGTGACTCAAATGATCCAGTCATAAACCATGTATACTTAGGTCAAACAAAAAAGTATGTGTGTTAACTGTCATGTGATGAAAAAAATAGGGATTTTTAAAAATTTCAATAAACTCTTTTACATTTATGGGAGCAACATTGTGACTTAAACAGTGCTTAATCAAAAACGGTAAAAAAAAACTTTAGGGTAGGGGATAAAAATTAGGGTAAGTGGGGATACAGTAAACTCACATACTTTTTTGTTTGGCCTGAACAAAACTGAGCCAATGTATGTGCCTGTAAATTTTAAACTTACTTTTAATTCTAAAGAGCCATTATTTATTGTCTGTCCCATCACAGCTGAACTATTTTTAACCCTCAACTTAATTGCAGAATCTGATGAGATGGCTTTCAGATCAAACCATTCAAACATTGATCTAGAGAAGTCAAATACTCTAAATGCTGTTTTGTTCAAATTTAATTTTCCAAGCTCTGCTACATCTGCTGTGTCGTTGTATTGAAATAACTGAAAAGTAAATAAAAAATATGTACATGTAGGTTACAAAACAAGGTAACTTAATTCTGGTGCACATTTTGCAACAAAGTGTTCTCCCCAGGGTCTTATAGCACTGTGGTACCCTGGTGCTATATTTTCTACCATTGCGCGATCTTGAATGATTTTATGATAGACTGTATAGGAGCTATGGTGCTATAATTTTTGGGAAAAACCAGTGCTACTTTGTATGTTAATTTCCATGGTGCTATTTGAAAATTCTGGTGCTAATTTTTTGCCTTATATGATAATATATCATGAAAATGACTTCAAGAAACTAACTTACTCAATGATAATATATTGCGTTCATGTCTTCAAGAAACTGACTTAATCTAATTGAAGCAGTCAGGGATATACATTTTTTAACTCTATAGGGTTATTACAGAAAAATAACATACATTTGTTATTGTGGACTAAAAAATCAAAGAACTGTGATAACATACGTATGTTACATGTTTCAAAAGGACAATATATATCATTACTTTAGTTAAAATGTATAAAGTTCTATTGATATTACTTCTGCCTATATGTATACTTAACTATTGAAAGATATAACAGTTCATAGTTTGCAAATTTTGGATGGTACACCTATAAGTTATTACAGAAAAATTATGCCTGTAATAACTAAAGAGTGTTATCACAGCTTCTCTATATCACTTCAAAGCATTTGCTCAGACATAAATCATTCTTAAGGAGGCTCGAGGGTATAAAAATTTCAGAAAAAAATTAAACATTTGTTTTTCATTACAAATCTTATTTATTACCTTTTGTAGTTGTTACTTTATCATATGGTACAAAAAACATTCAAAACAATTAATTCGTGTTGGCCCCAGATGACTTTTAAAATGTAAACATCATTGAAAAAGTTCCAAATTATCTCCCTTTGGTGGAAAAGTGCCATTTTTTGGCTTTAAAATTGAAATATCTCTTTTAACTCATCGGTGACCTATATTTTTTAATATAATTTCGATATATGCTGTACTTAAACTAAATTATTGTAAAATATGAGCGATTTTTGTAATAAATTTCTTTTTTTATTTCGATATTACCGTTATTTCTCCTATAAGTTTAACAGAGAAAAAAACACTTTTACAAAGATGTATGCCTCTTTCGAAGGCAGATTGTGAGCACAAATGAATGGTGACCCATTTTTTTATTTAATTTTTCTATTAACTATAAGATAAAGTTCATTTATAGAAAAATATAGAGAAATCCTATATAAATGATATAGACCCGCGAACCCCCTTAATTACAATGTATTTTAATTTATTGTAAGAAATAATTACCCAAGCATGTAATGAGGTTCTGTGCAAGATTCTCTGTAATTCCCAAGTGTCATATATAATAAGTTATATTCCTTAAATAACCTAGCCTTGTTATCACAGTTTATCCCTGCCTTAATCATGTTAATAGCCTTGTCTCATTGATTAATCAAAAATATTAATTTAATTAAACAAATAGTTTATAAGGTTATGCATTCAGTTTCTGTGCAAAGTCTCAAGTGTTCCCTATGCCCCACTATAAATGAAATAATTTTACTAATAACAAACATATGTTATTACAGATTTAGATTTACCCTTGTAAAGACAACTCCATAAGAATACAGTATTTTATAACTTGGATCTAGTTTGATTGAATTTTCCATTTCTGTGATATTGCCTGATTTAAAGTTGTCCCAATTGATGCTTATTCCTGCATCTTTTGTTGTTTTCTCCGTCTTGATGACCAGGACTGTGGGAGGTCCAATGGCTGTGAGTATATAATGGAATGTATTTTGATCTCCAATAGCTTTGATGTAAGCCACTCCTCCTGCACAATCTTCCTTTGTGTCATCACACCCAGGATTTAATTCAGTTTGTATCTATAATTGAATCACATATTTTTATAGCATAAACAATTGTATCATATACATGATATACAGAACTACTGAACTAGACTGTTCAGCATTATATAACCGTAAAAATGAGTGCAGAATAAACATGATTTTCCAAAAGGACTTTTTTCATACTACATAAACATGTACATGTACAAATGAATCAACTTTAAAAATTTAGACCCCTCATTTAAAAAAAAAAGGTGGAGGACTAAAACCAATTGTACTGTCCTTAAGTACCTGTGACTTTTGTGTCCCAGATGTCCGCGTTCAAGAGTTAAATAATATGGTTACAGTAGAAAATTCAATAAAAAAAAATAAAATAATAAAATCGGGAAAATTTCCCGAATTTTTCATTGTACTAATGAACTGAAAATCGTTCAATTTTTTTTTGTAGCGATTTTGAATTTCCGGATCTGCGCAGAAATCTACAATGTACTTCCTTTTTCCGGTGTTGTTTGTATGAAACTTTGAGTAAAATATATATTTATCAGTCTAGTATAAAATAGGAAGGAACGCATTACCAATTTCATTTTTAATAATTCCTTGATATGAAAAAACGTTACCTGATGATAGCGTTTCTTTGTTTACATTGCATATGACGTCATAACGTGAATAACGTCACAACTAAAATCCCTAACAACAGAACCAAAATCGGAAACGTTACTGTATTTCCGTTTCTTTTTTTTAACAAATATTTAAGTTACAAAATTTTTTTACAGGTAATGCCTGCCTCATATTATTTGGCCAATTTCCATTAAAAAAAAAATGCATTATCAGATAAAATTTGTTTTATTTTTAAGTCAAATCTATATCAAATTGAAATAATTTTTGCTCTGCATCCTTGGCAGTGTGCTTGGTTCAAATTCAGCAATATTTCGTAGCAGAAATCTTTCCTATATTCAAAATAAGCTATTTTTGGAAGGCATGTGCGAAATCACAGGACATTTGAGGAACTCTCAGAACAGGAGTTTCCCTAATTTTGGACACACATTACACAAAATCTTAACATGCTTAAGGGTGAAACCATACAAACAGATATTTTTATGAAATAAAAGTATCTTATGAATGTGTTCACACAATGTTATCCAATACACCTTATCACTATTTGTCCGCCATTACTGGATATCGCACAGGTTCCGTAAAATTTGACATCATAAAGCAAAATATCTGACGCCACAATGGAAAAGTAATTGTTGTTGATGTCAAAAGTTGAAGCAGCAGTGTCAGCCGGGATTAGCGATAAGGTGTATTATTAGCTTTATCAGTTGAATGAAGTGAAGTCATAAGTCTTACATGTAGGTGCGCGGATACACCGGACTGCACCGTATATTTAAATTCTAATACCGAATATTTTTTTAGTCTTGGTTTTAAATTTCTCTCATATATCTCATTATTTGACAATAATAATTGAAATATATTATTTCGTCTTAAAACAAAATCATAGTCTTACCGTTCTTAATGCAACTATTGTCTCCAATAGAACAATAATAAGCAGAACAACTGAAAAAACTTTTGAAACAAATGTTACGGTTACCGCCATCTTTTAACTGTGATGATCACATGATTCATTATCAGCTGAGCGTCAAGTGATAACCAAAAGGTATGTTTTATACCCGCATAAAACTTTTAAAGTATAACGGACTGAAAAGAACTTTATTTTTTCTTTTAAATGAACTGTCACAGGTTAAAAACATATTGTTTTGAAATAGATAAATTAAGTTTTAAGTAAAAAGTTAAATTTCGTAATGGTCCATTTAAAAAATATTCCTCACAAAATATTTTGTCGACCCTAAGTCTTGAGGGCCGGCTGGACAGGGTATTGGGAGCATGGGAGAGAGGGGGCGATACGGAAGGGAGAGAGGGGGGCGGGAGAAGATAGAGAGAGAGAGGAATGGAGAAGGGAGAGAGGGGCGCCGGGGAGGAAGGAGAGAAGGGACAGGAGAAAGGAGAAAAAGGTATAAAAGGAGACCGTGAAAAATGTGTATTTAAATTATTAAAATTTAGCAGGAAAACAATTATTTAATAAATGAGTGAATCAAAAGATTCAAGAAAGTGGTAATAAAAAGTAAAGCAACAAAAAAAAACAAAAAAAAACCCGACTCCGACGAAATCTAAAAACGGAAAGTCCTTAAAAGAGGGACGAAAGATACCAAAGGGACAGTCAAACTCATAAATCCAAAACAACTGACAACGCCATGGCTAAAAACGAAAAAGACAAACAAACAACAGCACACACGACACAACATAGAAAACCAAAGAATAAACAACACGAACCCCACCAAAAAACTAGGGTTGATCTTAGGTGCTCCGGAATCTAACTGCAAAATCAAACAAATGAATAACAAAACGGTTATATTCCGAATTGGTTCAGCTAGGCATTTTCTTATGCAGAAAATGGTGGATTGGACTTGGTTTTATGGTTAGCCAATCCTCTCACTTGTATGACAGTCGCAGATAATTGCGCATAGTAACGGGAAAATTATTCCATACCTTTTCACTAATTCATTACGATCTCATATATATGGGAAAAGAATAAAAAACTAACAATTTCCAGGATTTTATTGTGAACCTGTGCATGTATAGCGACACATGTCACCATCCTTATTTATTTTTTTTAGATACATTGCTTCAAAGTGGCCGATATGCATAGAATTTGGCAGAAAAAGGATGACATTACTTAATATAGAGTAACGGTTTTTTTATTTCCCCTGTCTGGTTTCGTAAATTTCCTATTAATTCTAACTGATTTAGTTTGATTTCCAACTAACAGGGTGGAGTCTGAGATTCAGCTTTCAAAATTTCATTGGGTGAACAATGATTTTCAAGTACAATTTGAATTGATTGATTTGAGGTTGCAAAATGTCCGGTGGCAAACATTTCAGGCATGTTCAGGACCATACAATACAATTTGAAATGGATGTGTCTAAAAAAAAACACACATTTCTAGATCTAATGCAGCCATAACAAAGGTTACAAAATCATTCCATCAGTTATAAAAGTGAAAGATAAAATAATACATGTTTTTAATGTAGTATATTCTCTGTATGATGTAAACGTTTGGGTAGTGTGCATAGTTGCAGACAAACCTTGCAAACTGTATTAAATGTAAGTTCAATTAACATTCTGTCTTTCGTGAAAAATGATATAATAAAAAAAAATCTGAGACCATACATGCATCCTCTATAGGTAAAACACTTGGTGCTTATAAAATTTCCACCTTGAAATTGTACACTGTAGAAAAAAGAAGTCAGACATCGTGGAATATAGTTGGGAAATCTCAATTGTAAATCATGTCCAACTCAACAACAAAACACACCCATCCCTGTAAACCCAAGTGTAATTAACATGAACCAAAATGATATTAAAATGTTTACGTGTTTTCAGTTTGTTTCTGAATTTGAAGAAATATATCAAACAAATATATATCTCTTTTATTTTGTTTTGGCGTTCGGAGCGCTTTTCTTGGTTTACCTTCGACAATTATTAAAATAATTAAACAATTATTCGTTTATTGTTGGCCACTGAGTTTTATTTAATGAATTGTGTGATTGCAAATTTCAAGAAATATTTTTTGAACTACTGAATTGAAAGAGAAAAATATGTAACGGGGTCTGAGAGATATAATTTTATTTCGTCCCAACGAATGCGCATTAAGTGTTGACATCACAAAATGACATGCAGGCCTTTGTTAACTTTTTCCTCATTCCGATGTTGCTGTCCTGTGTAAACTGTAACTTTAAGATTACAGTATCGGAAATCTTTTCGTTTACAAGCTTCCGGAACCATATTTTTCTGTACAGTCCAATATTATTCCAAAACTGGTTACACTTGGAACATATAGGAAATGTTGTGTGCCAAAATAACCAAGTTCAAGGACAATTGTATTATTCTTCTTTGTTAATTCCATTCCAAAAATCATGTTCTGCCTGATTTTCAAAGACTGCTTGTGCTATGTATTTTCAACAAATTATATCCCGTATTATTTGTCAAAAGAATTTTAGCAAGAAGCGTTTTTTTGTCAACCATTACAAAACGAATTGGTTTCTTACGAAATTGCTCAAATAGTGTCAGAAAAATTCCAAATCAACCTTCGTTTCTATAGTTTTGATTTACAGGGGCGTAGCAGCCGGCTGCCTTACCAATAATTGTCGTTGATACGGCATGCCGTACCTTAATTTTTCAAAATTTATTGAAAAAACAAAGTTTTTACAGGGAAAAACAAAGACAGAAAATCCCATTTTTGAGTCATAGGCAATGTAAACGGTATACATTTATTAATACTGGTTCAATAGAAATAAGGGGATGTGGTAGACTAGTAGCCAATTAATGAGACGAGTTGAACTCTTAATCCAGGTTTCACAATTTGTTAAAAGTAAACAGTTATTGTAGGTCAAACTGAGTACGGCATTCAGAATGGAGCCTATGCTCACACAGATCAGCAAGCTAAAAAAAAAGTGGGAACCGAAATGAAAAAATAAATTATCGAAAACTTTTTTAAAATACTTTTTTATGTCTAGATGATGCAACCTTAGCCTACCAGTTACGATATTTTTGTGTAGCTGTACTTTATGTGAAAGATTCTAAAACTTACCACGATTTCTTTAGAAATGATGGTGAATTTGGGGTGTCTCTGGCCTTTGTTAGTCTTGTATTATTTTAACTTTTAGTTTCTTGTGTACAATTTGGAGTTTAGTATGGTGTTCATTATCACTGAACCAGTATATATTTGTTTAGGGGCCAGCTGAAAGACGCCTCCGGGTGCGAGAATTTCTCGTTGCATTGAGGACCTGTTGGTGGCCTTCTGCTGTTGTCTGCTCTATGGTCGGATTGTTGTCTCTTTGGCACATCATCCCCATTTCCATTCTCAGTTTTAGTTACGATACTGTTGTCAGTTCACTATAAAGATTGCTTATTTTAGCTTTTATATTGATACACTTACAGGGTCTTTGCATAGGAATTAAACACGTTTATTCTAAAACCAGTTGTTGGCATGATACAGGTTATGTTCTTCTCATATATTTCCGGGCATCCTGGAGTTTCTCCCTACATTGAAGACGTACCCGTTGGTGGCTTTCGGCTGTTGTCTGCTCTATGGTCGGGTAGTTGTCGCTTTGACACATTCCCCATTTCCTTTCTCAATTTTATGATACTACTTAACCTTCTTTCTGCCATAGGGCCGATTTGACCGATGCAGAAACAGTACCTTTGACTGCCAATGATCGGCCCAAAGCCGATGTTGTTTTCCGCTGTGACGTTGTTCCTTGACGTCATAGATAATTCGCAGTGCCCTGCGAACTTCGCAAGCTGACTTGGAAAGAAAATCAGCCGTTGTTCAGAGTTCTGATACCGGGCTCATGGACTACTATACATAAGTGTCATATTGTGATAAAATATAAGCATAGGTCCCATATCAATCTGTCCTTTCAGTCCATGGTGTTGACCGAATGTATAAATATGGACACAAAACCGATATCTCCCAAAGGGAGATTCATGCACTATAGAAAGTCTTGCAACTTCAAAACTTCTTTGAGTTGTCCGTAAGTGACCTGTTGTAAGTCAAAATATGCACCAATATCTGTCTTATCTTTTTTTCAATTGACAGTCCGTCCTTCTATCCTGTGTTACCACTTTTACTAACATATCTTTTAGATTTCTTATTCATAAAATCATGATAATGGATAACATTTTTTATGCAGTACTTTATTTAATTTAATCTTATCAAAAGCGTCTGTGATGTTTTTGGTTTTGTATCCTCTTGATTCTATCGTTTGGGACAACTAAAAAAACAGCTGAAATCAAGAGGATACAAAACCAAAAACATCACAGACGCTTTTGATAAAGCCCAAGAAAAAGATCGAGCTAGCCTCTTTGAATACAAAGATAAAACGACCCGTGAAGATAGAATTCCGTTTGTTGTAACCTTCCATCCCGATTTGACAAATATATTTCATCTACTATCCGAAATCACTGGCGTCTTATCGAAAATGACTCTTCCTTAAAAGAAATTTTTCCATCACCTCCTATTATTGCCTATCGCAGACCCAAAAATCTCAAAGACATACTTGTGACATCAAAAGTAAAGAAACAAGAAACTTCTAAATTTGGGTGTTACAAACAATGTGGTAGAAGCAATTGTAAGTGCTGTAAAGCCGCTAACACTGGCCACTCTTTCAGCAGCACAGTAACAAAGCAGCAATACAACATCTATGTTACATCTAATTGCAAAACGGAAAATAGTATTTATATTCTTACTTGCGGAACTTGCAAGCTGCAGTATGTTAGTGAAACAGAAACTAAATTCAACATTAGACTTAACAATCACCGGTCGTTCTATACTAAAGGAAGAAAATGTCCAATTACGAGACACCTCTTAAGAACAGGACATACTTTTGATAATATCACCTTTCAAATAATTGAGGTAAACCAAAATCGGGACACCGAAAAAAGAAAACAGAGAGAAAGGTTCTGGATGCATCAGCTACGTACTTTTGAACCTGATGGACTTAATGAGAGGGATGAAAAACAGTTCTACCCAAAACCAAAGGAATAAATCATGAATTTCATTCTATTTATTAAAACAACTATTTGTTAAGATTTAAAAATTGTTATGTACAATAAACGACAAAAATATGTTTTATATAGACCATCAATCAATATGTTAAACTTTTACACGAACTTTGTGTAGCTCAAGCTACAAAGATATTTTTTGTCATGCATCCGATTTCACCTAGATAGATGCACACGCCCGATGAAGCTAATTTGTTTAGCGAAATATTGCGTGAATAATATATAAAATATAACAACTAATTTTATAACACTCATTAGTGTGTTAAAGTTACATTCTTACACACTTATATAATTTAATTTAGTTTATTTACAAACTGATCCACATCGTCTAGATAGATTGAATGTTGATTATTGCTATTTTTATACACTATATATATATATATAAGTACGTCTGAGTCAGTGACAACCCTACAACAGATGTATCCATCGGATCGCCATCAATGATGGTGATACATGGCTGTGTACATAATGTATATACAACTCGTCATATATTTAAATTTTTATACGCCCGTCAAAATTTTGACGGGACGTATTATAGTATACAAATGTCCGGTGTCCGTCCGTCTGTCTGTCTGTCCGTCCGTCCGTCCGTCCGTCTGTCTGTCTGTCCGTCCGTCCGTCTGTCTGTCCGGCGTAAACATGTCGCACCGTAACTTGAGAACGACTTATCCAAATTTCATGAAACCTAATATAGTTGTTTCTTATAATGGTCAAATGATCTGTATACTTTTTGGTGAAAATATGATTCAAACTTTTTGAGTTACGGCACTTTGTAACTAAAACAGGGGTGTGTTTTTTTCACATGTCACACCGTATCTCAAAAACGATTCTTGATTATGGCTTGAAACTTTATACACTTTTTAGTTATATTAACCTTAATATCTGTATACTTTTTGGTGATGATTCAAAATTTCATTTTTGATTGAGTATTTTGTAAAAAAACAAAGGGGGAGGGATTTTTTACATGTCGCGCGTTTCTCAAAAATAATTTATGATTATTGCTTAAAACTTTACACACTTCTTTGTTATATTGATCTAAAGATCTGTATACTTTTTGGTTTTGATTTAAATTTTATTTTAGTGATATTTAGTTTTTTGTAAAAAAAAAAACATAGTGGGGGTTTCACATGTTCCGCCATATCTCAAAAACTATTTATGAATCATTGATTATTGCCTAAAACTTTACACATGTCTTTGTTATATTAATCTTAAGATCTGCATACTTTTTGGTGATGATTCAAAATTTCATTTTTGAGTTATTGAGTATTTTGTAAAAAAGGGGGAGAGTATTTTTTTACATGTTGTGCCGTATCTCAAAAACAATTTATGATTATTGCTTAAAACTTTATACAATTCTTTGTTATATTAATCTAAAGATCTGTATACTTTTTGGTGATGACTCAAAATTTTATGTTTGAGTTATTGAGTATTTTGTTATATAGGGGAGGGTTTTGATTCAAAATTTTATTTTAGTGATATTTAGTTTTTTGTAAAAAAAACATGGTGGGGTTTAATTTACCATCTTTAAAAATAAGAAGAATAAAAACAATTGCAATAGAAACATTTAAAATAATTCACAAAAAAGTCCGAGCTACCTTCATGATTTGGTTGATATAAAAATTAACAAGCATGATTTAAGATCACAGGAAACAGCAGTACTCCCAAGAGTTCGAACTATTAAGTATATGGCTTAAGATCGTTTCGCTATAATGCTGCACAAATCTGGAATGAGCTACCGAACCATTGTCGAATGGAAACATCTTCGGACCAATTCAAAAAATTGGCACAAACATGGGATCTAAGGTCTCCAAGTAACACTGAGCTCATGCCAGTGCAGTGCATGCATATATATATAGTGTTTATGCCTGTTTTATTTTTACTTGTATTTTTTGTGTGATTATATGGTTTGTGCAATCTTATTATTAACTTGTGCTATGTTTTAAGTGTACTATATATATGCTTTTAACTTATATATGTCATTTATATGGTATCTTACTATGCATTATATGTTTAAACTATGATTGTGTTGTTTTCATGACTATTGTATGTGTGTATTGTATTTTGTTATTAAGTCGATTTGAAAAACTCACTAGAGCTTGTGTTATGTAGTTTATTGAATATCGACTCCAAATAAAACTTTGAATTTAATTGAATTGAATTTTTCCTGACATAAATATATCATTGTTAAGCTATCGAAAGCCGGTATAGAGCTTAACTAGAGATGTTATTCGCTCAATCCAGTAGGCACTGATACCTATTTTTAGCTTTATTTAACAGTTCATCATGGCCTTTTTCATCTGAATATCTAGCCACTCACTTCAAGTGCAATTTCCTAGATCGTATTTTAGAATGATTGTTTTTACTTCAATAAACCAACTGTTACTATTCCTTGACTTGATGCACAATTGCCTCATTGCTAGTTGTTGGTTGGGTACATACATTTATGAAGAGGGTCATAACCTTAAGTGTATTTGTGCTTCTACTGGTACTAAGTATCGCACAGGGGCATGCACGATGGATCTACCCTTAAGTGCCTCATCTTGCACTGATAGCCAATCAAAAAGCTCCATTCTTTATCAAGTTGAAACGACAAAGAATACAAAATTATTAAAATATAAACTTTCATATTTTCTAACTTTAATCGTAAAATAAAACATTTGTATAACAGATTCCACAAAAATTAAGGTAAAATACTTTATTATTTTAATCAACCAATGAAATCGCTAGCCTTTCATCTGAAGTAATGGCGATACATGCTGTCACAAACTCCATACAGCGTTATCGTTCGGGTCATACTTCCCTTTCACCACTGTTTCGGAGTTTGATGCTGTCAGACACGAAGATCGACAAGTTTAAACAAAATGCATAACCTTCAGTGGGGAAAAGTAAATTCTAGAACTCGAATTTAGAAAAGAGTGTATATAAGTAAGTTTGGCTGTCATTGTCCAAAACTGACAGAAAGTATGTCTAAAGCGATCCCGAAAAAGTTTCAGATGAAAAAGTGCGGGAACTTTCTCAAAATAACAAGTCTCAAAAATCTGAATATCACAATATTCCTCATTTTCTACGCATTTGTTGGTACAATTTAATAAACAAACACAATTATTAAAGCATTTGCAATGACTAGATAAACATAAAAATATGGAAAGTAATTTCAACAAAATCTTGATGTTTACAATTTATATATGCAAAAATGAAAACCTTGCTGGCTTGGAATTCTTTATGAAAATATCACTTCTATAACAATAAACAAACAGTAAAGTCCTTTTATCATAGGAACTTAGCACTCATATAGAATAAATAACATTATCAACAATTTTAAACATGTATCTTATCTATAACAAGGAAAAAACATATTTACAGCTAGTCCAAATAATTATGACGTCTGGCAAGGCTATGTGTCCCAGAAAAAAAAATAGAATAGCCTTGCCAAACGTCATAATTATTTGGACTAATTTACAGCATAATAAAAATATAAAATCAAAGTACTGAAGTACTGAACATCAGATGACCGCAGGTTCTTGCAGTCTGCACCAAAAACATTTTGAACTACTAGTCCGAAGACCAATATCCTGACATTTTTCTTGTTGATCCAAACAAAATTTTGAAAAAACTTACTATTCCGAATGAAATTTTACTAGTCTGGGGCATCGGACTAGTGGCTAACCGTGCAGACACTTCTTGTGGATGGTCAAAAGCACATATCACAGAAACAGATCACATCTCTATACCTGAAACTGAGGTTAATTTATAGAGATATTTTTTTCTGATACAAGTTCGTGCTTGGATGATAAATAAATGCAACCTCACCGTAATAACTATCATATTGTAGAAATACAAATCGGTATACCTTGGACTATTATACTAATATAATAATAGTCCCAGAGAATACACTGGTTTGTTGTTATATATGTTATATATTATATTGATATTACAGTTGCATGTATCATCTATTTATATCATAATCTTAGGCATGTTAGGAAGGCCTGTGAATGGGGATGAAGTCTGTATGATTTTTTTTTTTTTTGTAACTTGGATAATTGTTAAAAAAAAAAGGAACGGAAATACCGTAATGTTTCCGATTTTGGTTCTGTTGTTAGAGATTATACTTGTGATGTTATTTAAGTAATGATGTCATGTTCAATGTAAACAAAGAAACGCAATGCATCAGGTAACGTTAATTCAATATAATCAAAGACAAAGAATTATTAAAAATGAAATATTGGTATTGTGTTACTTGAGTTCCTATATTTTACCTATACTACTATAACACAGAGATTGGTCATTACCGATTTATCGTGTAATGTGAGTCTCCAGCTTTTCAGCTACGTTAATATAACATAGTTTTGTATTTAACTGTAGTTTTGTATTTAACAGTAGCAGACGACATATATCACCACTTATCACCGAGACTACTAATTGTCTATATCACTATCAGTATCGGATATTTATATATATATAATTAAAAATAAATTATAAAAAATAATAGATTAGAGGGAAAAGGAAAATAATTTATTAATATTTTTGTTATCATGGTTATCACTATTCATATCTATTTTTTTTTTTAATCAGTTTATAGTTCATTAATTATAAAAAGGAGATAATTAATCCAAATGACTTCATAGGGGGTGAACAATAAAGATTTGTTTTATACTGTCAGGTTTGAGGTAACGGTAGGTTATACTTTGTTTATAATGTACAAAATGTATTTAGGGGAGATAATCAATCTAATAGACCACTTTGGAGTTCATGCGTCACCGGAAAAAACTCGTCAATTATACGCGCCTTTATGACGTCATTTACCAGATAGAGGGGGTCGCCTGTATCCCTGCCCTATTTATGTTCATCAAGCGTCTTAGTGATCGTCATTGTGCAGGATAAACTAGAAATAATGGTTGTTTTGTAGGTACTTAATGACAATTCCCTTATGATAGCAATGCTGATTGTCAATTTTGAGAATTCAATTTGCCGAATAATTCGTACAATATAGAATTATAGTTTTCCAACCACTCGCTCAACATTGAATGGAAGTGACGACGCCCCTAAACGCATAAATGACGTTCACTAAAACCAGAGTTTTTGACGGAAATGCATCGAACTCGAAAGTTGTCTATTGACTTCATATGGGGTGAACAAAAAGATTTGTTTTATACTGTAATGTTTAAGGTAACAGTAGGTTAGACTTTGTGTGAAATGTATAAAGGGGAGATCATCAATCCAAATAACTTCATAGGGGCTGAACAATAAAGATTTGTTTAATACTGTCAGGTTACAGGTAACGGTATGTTATATATACCTTGCGTATAATGTATTAAGAGGAGACAATCAATCCAAATGACTTCAGGCCTAAAATAAAATATTGTTTGTTTCCCCTATCCCGACCGACCCTGCAAAAACAGTGCTACTCATAAAATTTTATTGTCAAATTTAAGTCAAATATTATTTTATTCATTTCCTATTTTCAGGCTTGCAGGATCGTCCAATGTTGTTCAAGCTTTTTGGAAAAAATAAAATTATTTCCCTACCTTCCGACCCACACCTGGCTTGGCAGGGTCGGGATTGGGGAAACAAACAATATATTAATTTAGGCCTCATAGAGGAAAAACAATAAAGATTTGTTTTATACTGTCAGGTTTGAGGTAACGGTAGATTAAACTTTGTGTATAATGTATTAAGGGGAGATAATCAATCCAAATGACTTTATAGGGGGTGAACAAAAAAATTGTTTTATGTTGTCAGGTTTGAGGTAACAGTAGGTATTAGATTGTTTATCATGCATTTAGGGGAGATAATCAATCCAATTGACTTCATATGGAGTGAACAAAAAGATTTGTTTTATTATACTGTAATGTTTAAGGTAACAATAGGTTATTTTTTGTGTATAATATATTTAGGGGAGATAAGTAATCCAAATGACTTCATAGGGGGTGAACAATAAAGATTTGTTTTATACTGACAGGTTTGAGGTAACGGTAGGTTATACTTTGTTTATAATGTATTTAGAGGAGATAATCAATCCAATTGACTTTATATGGGGTGAACAAAAAGATTTGTTTAATACTGTTAGGTTTGAGGTTATGGTAGGTTATATGTTGTGTATTATGTATTAAGAGGAGATAATTAATCCAAATGACTTCATAGGGGGTGAACAATAAAGATTTGTTTTATACTGTCAGGTTTGAGGTACAAAATGTAACGGTAGGCTATATATTCTTTGTGTAAAATGTATTAAGGGGAGATAATCAATCTAAATGACTTCATAGGGGGTGAACAATAAAGATTTGTTTTATACTGTCAGGTTTGAGGTAACGGTAGGTAATACTTTGTGTATAATGTATTAAGGGGAGATAATCGATCCAAACGACTTTATAGGTGGTGAATAATAAAGATTTGTTTTATACTGTCATGTTTGAAGTAACGGTAGGCTATATATTCTTTGTGTAAAATGTATTTAGGGGAGATAATCAATCCAATTGTCTTCATAAGGGGTGAACAATAAAGATTTGTTTTATACTGTAATGTTTAAGGTAATGGTAGGTTATACTTTGTGTATAATGTATTAAGGGGAGATAATCAATTCAAATGACTTCATAGGGGGTGAACTAAAAAATTGTTTTATGCTGTTATGTTTGAGGTAATGGAAAGTTATACTTTTTATGCCCCACCTACGATAGTAGAGGGGGCATTATGTTTTCTGGTCTGTGCGTCTGTCCGTTCGTTCGTCCGTCCGTCCATCCGTCTGTCCAGCCTCAGGTTAAAGTTTTTGGTCAAGGTAGTTTTTGATGAAGTTGAAGTCCAATCGACTTCAAACTTGGTACACATGTAACCTGTGATATGATCTTTCTAATTTTAATGCCAAATTAGAGATTTTACTCCAATTTCACGGTCCAATGAACATAGAAAATGATAGTGCGAGTGGGGCATTCGTGTACTGAGGACACATTCTTGTTGTATAATGAATAAAGGGGAGAAAAACAATTCAAATGACTTCATAAGGGGTGAACTAAAAAATTGTTTTATGCTGTAAGGTTTGAGGTAACAGAAGGTTATACTTTGTGTATAATGTATAAAGGGGAGATAATCAATCCAAATGACTTCATAGGGGGTGAACAATAAAGATATTTTTATACTGTCAGGTTTGAGATAACGGTAGGTTATACTTTATGTATAATATATTAAGGGGAGATAATCAATTCAAAATGACTTTATAGGGAGTGAATGATAAAGTTTTGTTTGATACTATCAGGTTTGAGGTGACAGTAGGTTATATATACTTCATAAGGGAGATGAGTAATCCAAATGACTTTATCGGGGGTAAACAATAAAGATTTGTTTTTTAGTGTCGGGTTTGAGGTAACGGTAGGTTATACTTTGTTTATAATGTATTTAGGGGAGATAATCAATCCAATTGACTTCATATGGGGTGAACAATAAAGATTTGTTTTATACTGTTAGGTTTGAGGTAACGGTAGGTGATATATACTTTATGTATTATATATTTAGAGGAGATAATCAATCAAAATTACTTCATAGGGGGTGAATGAAAAGATTGTTTTATACTGTAATGTTTGAGGTTATAGTAGGTTATACTTTGTGTATAATGTATTAAGGGGAGATAATCAATCGAAATGCCTTCATTTGTGGTGAACATTAAAGATTTGTTTTATACTGTCATGTTTGAGGTAACGGTAGGTTATACTTTATGTATAATGTATTGAGGGGAGATAATCAATTGAAATGATTTCAAAGGTTGTGAACAAAAAGATGTTTTATGCTTTGAGGTAACGGTAGGTTATACTTTTGTGCATAATATATTAAGGGGAGATAATCAATTCGAACGACTTCATAGTTGGTGTCAGAACAATAAAGATGCGTTTTATACTGTCAGGTTGGAGGTAACGAAAAGTTAGACTTTGTGTTTAATGTATAAAGGGGAGATAATCAATCCAAATGACTTCATAGGGGTAACAATAAAGATTTGTTTTATACTGTCAGGTTTGAGGTGACAGTAGGTTATACCTTGTTTATAATGTATTAAGGGGAGATAATCAATCGAAATGACTTCATAGGCGGTGAACAAAAAAATTGTTTTATACTGTCAGGTTAGAGGTATTGGTAGGTTATATATACTTTGTGTATAGTGTATTAAGGGGAGATGATCAATTTAAATGACTTCATAGGAGGTGAACTAAAAAATTGTTATATGCTGTCAGGTTTGAGGTAACGGAAGGTTATACTTTGTGTATAATGTACAAAGGGGAGATAATCAATCGAAATGACTTCATGGGTGGTGAACAATAAAGATTTGTTTTATGCTGTCAGGTTTGAGGTAATGGTAAGTTATACTTTGTGTATAATGTATTAAGGGGAGATAATTAATCCAAATGACTTCATAGGGGGTGAAAAAAGATTTGTTTGATACTGTTATGTTTGAGGTACAGGGGTGTGGAAATGCTATGCCCGACTCACCCGACTTGTACATTTGAACAACCGGACAAGTAATTATTTTTGTCTGGGTTGCCCGTGGACAAGTAAAAAAATATAAAAGACAAAGTTCAAATCCAACAAAAATATAGAATTAATTTCAACATGTTCAAAATGTATAAAGATGTTAAATTTATGTAAAAGAAACCAATGGTCAGCGAGTAAAAACACCAATGTTCATGACGATAAATGTTACATAATACCGAAAATAGATAGATTAACAAAATAAATAAAAATAAGTATGCGAACTCGAGTTGCGTAACATTGCATTGGTTTTGTCCATTGACACGGGATCGTCGATTAGGTTTTATCCATCATGTACCGGAAGTGTCATTTTATATGATTTTGTATCGAGATTCAGATTGATAACTACTTTATAAAACACTGGGAAAGCAAGACAAAAAGAGTAATGAGTCGAGTAAAAAACCTAAAACGCAAATGGAGGATAAGGAGTAATAAAAAAAAATACGGAAGCGAGAATTTCAGACATCGTGAATATCAGATTGCACCTGGCTATCTAGGATGGAAATTCAGAAGATAAATAATTTTTTTGTCTTTATATTTATAGATCAAAGGTCAACATTATTTGTTATCAGAGTGGGAAATAGAAGGGACGGTTTAATTGCCCATCAAGACAATTATACAAAAAAAACCAAAAAAACCAAGTGTGTCAGTTGAGAGAAACAGCAAAAAAATTAATAGTTTGTCCATTATTAAATTTCCATTTCTTCACTCACTGTCCTCTAAATTAGTATATCATTATACAAATGTATGTACCTACTGGCTATAATTTTTTTCAAAAACTGCTGCAAAAATTACCTTTACATGTCATTTCATTGGTTGGTTTGCTGTAAGGTTTCTGTCCCATAGATGTTAATCTACTTTCCTAAATTTTTACACATAATAAACAAATGAATTTCATTCGTTTGTGATGCAAAACAGTGCTAAGAATCATATATTAACTACAATAAAATACTTCAATATTTATTGGGACCATCAGGGCAAGTAACTTTTTTTACGGACAAGTGAACTTTACAAATTTACTTGCCCAGGGACAAGTGCCCACAGCAAATATTTCCACACCCCTGAGGTAATGGTAGGTTAAACTTTGTGTATAATGTATTGAGGGGGGATACTAAATCGAAATGACTTCATAGGTGGAGAACAATAAAAATTTGTTTTATACTGTAAGGTTGTAAGTAACTGTAGGTGATATATACTTTGCGTATAATGTATTTAGGGGAAATAATCAATCCAAATGACTTCATAGGAGGTGAACAATAAAGATTTGTTTTATATTGTCAGCTTGGAGGTAACAGTAGGTTATAATATACTTTGTGTATAATGTATTAAGGGGAGATAATCAATTCAATTCAAATGTCTTTATAGGGGGTAACTAAAAAAATTGTTTTATACTGTCAGGTTTGAAGTAACAGAAGGTTGTAATTTGTGTATAATGTATAAAGGGGATATAATCAATCAAAATGACTTTATTGGTGGTGAACAATAAAGATTTGTTTTATGCTGTCAGGTTTGAGGTAATGGTAGGTTATACTTTGTGTATAATGTATTAAGGGGAAATAATCAATTAAAATAACTTCATAGGGGATGAACAAAAGAGATTTGTTTGATACTGTCAGGTTTGAGGTAATGTTAGGAAGTGTTGGATAATCGGTTGAAATTACCAACCTATTATCTATTGCAATCGGTTGACAGCAACCAACCAACTATCGGTGATAATCGCATCATAATACCTTACCCTTTTTTTAAATGAAATCATGCATTTAGTCTCATTGTACATGTCTGATGTATATATTCCATATCATTGAAAAGTTTATATATTCATATTTGATCTTTTGTTTCCTTTTTATATATTCTGGCATACTTAATTATAATCCTGGTACCTTTGATAACTATTTATTTAACAGTTAAAACAATGAATTGATAAGAATCAAGATTCATATTGAACATATTTATTTCATAATTACAACATTAATTACCAACAGTGACACTAACATTTCTAAATTTCAATAGTGTAACTCACAATACAATTTCAATATAACATAGCTGTATAAACATTTGAGTGCTAATTAAGAAAAGATATATGAAGTTTTTAACTTTAATAAAATTAAGATTAACAGAAAAAAAATAAAACAATGCATTTGCATTATAATATAAACAGTAAATAAAGCCAATGTCGGTTAATTCGTGTAGATTGCTTTTTTTCACTTTTGCGAAAATGTTTTGTGATCATTATTTTTCTGTCAATTGTGTCACTCGTGCCTCTAAACTTATAATTGCAAGAATGCAGAATTATTACATAGTTTAATCATATCCGATTTGTGATTCTTACATTTTTCAATATGGCGGACAAATGGATGAAACATTAATAAAAGGCAATTTGCAACACATGCTAATGAAGCAAAGAAATAATTTTGTCTAAAATCAGAATGATTTTATGTATGTTCTCAAGTAACAAGTAGAATCTACCGGCATTGGAAGAAAGTATTTCATACATAGTTATTAATTTTAACCCTTTCAACGCTATACACGGCATATGCCGCGATGACATACGCCGTCCGCCACTGCTATTCGCGGCATATGCCGCGATGACAACGGATTTTTCATAAGGACTCATAAACCATTCGGTTTTCATTCGGGTCCTCTCTAATTTTTCCTTGTATGAATCTAGGATATGCAAGGTCTCATTTGCGCTTGAAATCCCGGTAATTTTTATTGTAAAATCATGCAGTAGAAGGAAAATTGAAGGAAAATAAAAACAAATATTTTGACAAATGCAAATGGCGGAAATCGGAAACGAAGCTGTAAATATGGAAATATTTCAGCATTTCTATGGCGAAACTGATGACGAGGATTAGTTATTAAAAGGTTTCTTGTTATCTCAATGTGTTTATTACATTCAATTCGTGTGGGAAATATGATTTGATCGATCATTACGAGACGTAGAAAAAGGGGGGAAAACGGAGGTTGACTGAAAATTTTGAGGACGGAGCCACTGATTAGTGCCATGATTACATAATACGTTGTGTATGGTGCAATACGCTACGGAATCGTGCAATTGGTGTCTTCTTTAATATATGGTAGATAAAAAAAACAAAATAGATGAAGACGAAAAGTAGTTTTTATTCAAAATTCAACACAAATGTAACAAATTACACCTTTTACCTGTTAATTACCTGAAAATGCAGGTAACCTGATAAAAAATTTACTGAAATAACTGCCTTACATTATAGTTCATACTCTCCTGGGCATTTTTCATGCAGTAACTTTTTCTTTATCTCTTATAATAAAAAAGATACAGCAGTCTGAAAAGGAATATACTGTTCTAATGAATGAACACAAAAAAAATGCAGCAGCAGCAGCCATTTTTCTATTTTTTTGTGTAGCGTTGATAGGGTTAAATAACATTCCATCAATCTGCAAATATTTAATATAGTCCATGCATTTGTCACGTTTATAAAGAAGGAATTGGTTATGTCTTTAATTATAGCTAGGATGTTTGACATTGTTATTGTCATCGATCCTGATATTTTTTGTTATTATTTGTTTGACTGCGCATATAAAATGCAAACCGCTAACGGACAGGAAGTTGATAAGCTTAAAGTCCGGAAACTTTAACGACAATCGATTAAACAAAATCCCAATCCATTATCGACATCGCCAGGCCCAACCAATTGATTTCTGACTTATTCCGATCATCGAAACAACAATAATGGTAGGTTATACTTTGTGTATAATGTATTAAGGGGAAATAATCAATCTAATTGATTTCAAAGGGGGTAAACAAAAAGATTTGTTTGATACTGTAATGTGTGAGGTAACGGAAGGTTATAATTTGTGTATAATGTATAAAGGGGTGATAATCAATCCAAATGGCTTCATAGGAGGTGAACAATAAAGATTTGTGTTATGCTGTTATGTTTGAGGTAACGGTAGGTTATACTTTGTGTATAATGTATTAAGGGGAGATAATCAATTGAAATGACTTCATAGGTGGTGAACAATTAAGATGTGTCTTATACTGTCAGGTTTGAGGTAACAGTAGGTTATACTTTGTGTATAATGTATAAGGGGAAATAATCAATCTAAATGAATTCATAGGGGGGTGAACAATAAAGATTTATTTTATACTGTCTGGTTTTAGGTAACGGAAGGTTATATATACATTGTGTATAATGTATTGAGGAGGGAAAATCAATCCAAATCACTTTATAGGGAGTGAAAAAAAAGATTTGTTTTATACTGTTATGTTTGAGGTAACCTTAGGTTATACTTTGTGTATAATGTATTAAGGGGAGATAATCAATCCACTTGACTTCAGAGGGGCTGAACAATAAAGATTGGTTTTATACTGTCAGGTTTGAGGTCATGGTAGGTTATAATTTGTGTATAATGTATTAAGGGGGAATAATCAATCCAAATGACTTCATAGGTGGTAAACAATAAAGATTTGTTTTATACTGTCAGGTTTGAGGTAATGGTAGGTTATATATACTTTGTGTATAATGTATTAAGGGGAGATGATCAATCCACTTGACTTCAGAAAGGGTGAACAATAAAGATTGGTTTTATACTGTCAGGTTTGAGGTCATGGTAGGTTATAATTTGTGTATAATGTATTAAGGGGGAATAATCAATCCAAATGACTTCATAGGTGGTAAACAATAAAGATTTGTTTTATACTGTCAGGTTTGAGGTAATGGTAGGTTATATTTACTTTGTGTATAATGTATTAAGGGGAGATGATCAATCCACTTGACTGCATAGGGGGTGAACAATAAAGATTGGTTTTATACTGTAATGTTTGAGGTAATGGTAGGTTATACTTTGTGTATGATGTATTAAGGGTAGACAAATAATCCAAATGACTTCATATGGGGTAAACAATTAAGATTTGTTTTATACTGTCAGGTTTGAGGTAACGGTAGGTTATACTTTGTGTATAATGTATAAAGGGGAGATAATCAATCCAATAGACTTCATCAGGGGTGAACAATAAAGATTGGTTTTATACTGTAATGTTTGAGGTAACGGTAGGTTATATATACTTTGTGTATGATGTATTAAGGGTAGACAAATAATCCAAATGACTTCATAGCTGGTGAACAAAAAGATTGGTTTTATACTGTAAGGTTTGAGGTAACCGTAGGTTGTATATACTTTGTGGATAATGTATTAAGGGAAGATAATCAATCCAAATGACTTCATAGCGGGTGAACAATAAAGATTTGTTTGATACTGTAATGTTTGAGGTATTGGTAAGTTATACTTTGTGTATAATGTATTAAGGGGAGATAATCATTCAAAATGACTTCATACGGGTGATCAATAAAGATTTGTTTTATACTGTAATGTTTGAGGTAATGGTAGGTTATGCTTTGTGTATAATGTATAAAGGGGAGATAATCAATCCTCTTGACTTCATAGGGGGTGAACAATAAAGATTGGTTTTATACTGTAATGTTTGAGGTAATGGTAGGTTATACTTTGTTTATAATGTATTTAGGGGAGATAAATAATCCAAATGACTAAATAGGTGGTGAACAAAAAGATTTGTTTTATACTCATGATACTGTAAGTTTTTAGGCAACTGTAGGTTGTATATACTTTGTGGATAATGTATTAAGGGAAGATAATCAATCCAAATGACTTCATAGAGGGTGAACAATAAAGATTTGTTTTATACTGTAATGTTTGAGGTATTGGTAAGTTATACTTTGTGTATAATGTATTGGGGGAGATAATCATTCAAAATGACTTCATAGGGGTGATCAATAAAGATTTGTTTTATACTGTAATGTTTGAGGTAATGGTAGGTTATGCTTTGTGTATAATGTATAAAGGGAAGATAATCAATCCTCTTGACTTCATAGGGGGTGAACAATAAAGATTGATTTTATACTGTAATGTTTGAGGTAATTATGGTAGGTTATACTTTGTGTATAATGTATTTAGGGGAGATAAATAATCCAAATGACTTCATAGGTGGTGAACAAAAAGATTTGTTTTATACTGTAATGTTTGAGGTAATGGTAGGTTATGCTTTGTGTATAATGTATAAAACCCCAAGGGTGACTGGGGTATAGAAATATGGTCACTTGGTCTTCTCCCGACCGGCAGTACAACGCTTGCCGAAGTGGGGCGTCCGTTTGGCTGTGCGGGATGTATCAAGTTCGCATGTCACGTCCGGTCAGAAGGGGGACGTTAAATCCGATGCCTCGTGTAAAGAGAGTGCCACGCTGTTTGCACGTTAAGAACCCTTGCAACAACTCTTTGAGGGGTCCGTAGGTGGCCTGTTGCAAGGCAAAATTTCGGTCCCTATCCAATATACCCTCATTTTCCAGTGGCAGTCCAAATTTCCCCCAACCATCATCCCAGATGGCCTCTATCGTATCAACCTACATATTCTACATATTGTATTTATCGTGAACTTGTTCTCGTCCTGAATATGCATGAAATATTTGCCACTGGACGTTAAGCAACCAACAATCAATCAATCAATATAATGTATAAAGGGGAGATAATCAATCCTCTTGACTTCATAGGGGGTGAACAATAAATACTGGTTTTATACTGTAATGTTTGAGGTAATGGTAGGTTATACTTTGTGTATAATGTATTTAGGGGAGATAAATAATCCAAATGACTAAATAGGTGGTGAACAAAAAGATTTGTTTTATACTGTAAGGTTTGAGGTAACCGTAGGTTGTATATACTTTGTGGATAATGTATTAAGGGAAGATAATCAATCCAAATGACTTCATAGCGGGTGAACAATAAAGATTTGTTTGATACTGTAATGTTTGAGGTATTGGTAAGTTATACTTTGTGTATAATGTATTAAAGGGAAAATTCACGATTTTTTACTTATGGTTTAAATATGTTCATTATGACATAATATATATATTCACAAAATTTTATCGCTATATGTGCAGTAATAAAGGAGAAATTCAATAATTAATGAAAAAATATCAACTACTTCCTGTAGGTCGTGACGTTTTCTCCTGATTTTTGCATGCCGGGATTTAAAATACAATCATTAAAAGTCTTGGTTTTTAATCATATTTTAACGTAATCGTAAGCGCGCCAATGACTTATGCTTTATCTAATAACCATCCGATAATAAGAAGATAAAACGCACAGACGTTCAATTGTACTCATTCGTGAGATAAATTATCTATGTTAAACTATATATTCGAATTATTTTTGTAGACAACACAAAAAGTTATAAATTTATTTTTAATAAATGCATTTTCGGACTGATAAGGTGAACAAATTAAAGTACAATAATCTGTAAAGACAATATGTTGGTGTACTATTATTGACCTTTTACTATCTCTGCTATGGCTAAGGTTTATACGATGTGTGTATTCACGGTTCTGTGGCAATACTCGTAGATGGCTTGTTGAAAGGTAAATTGTTATTTGCACTTCGATATTTAACCACGCCTCTAGGGCACACCTTGCCAGGTGTGACTGTCTATTCGGATCAGTGGTAGCATTTAATACACACATTAAAAATACATATTCAAGTTGGTGACAAATAAAAATTGGTCGCCGTGGAATTATTTAAATATATTTGGTGCTATTATTTATTTGAATTCAAATAAGTTAATTTACTAAGAAATACACAATTTTCGGTTAAAGACGGGAAACTTAATTCATATGTCAGAATGAAATGATATACAAGTCTTGTCCTTGATTTATGTCTCATAAAAAAGGGGGACTTAGAAATTAGAAATAGCTTTACTAAATCATTTTTATTTGTCTTTATTAGGCGAAAAAATGTACGAGAACACTTACATTTAGACTTTTGAAAGCCATGTATTAATTAATATATGAAACTATCTGAAGATAACTCTACCGAAGCGGAATATAATATGTACGAATAAAGAAAAAAATATTTTTGTAATGGAATCGAAAAATTACGAATAGATATTCTTTTCAAGTGTGATAAACGTCAACCAAATTTATTCATAATGGGGAACGTCCTTATTAAAATCTGAGACAACTATAATAATCGTCGTCTCCAAACGTATATATATACTTAAATAACTATTTGATCAACGATGTTTAAAATTAAAAGACAACGAATTTAATGTTATCTTTCCCTATTTTTGAATGTTATTATAAGTCTGTTCAACTTGCAAGAATACCCCTAAAGCGGACAAATATCCGACAAGCAGTTTATTCTTTAAATTGCTGTCATTGAATATCAAGAAAGAAAATAAATCCCGAAATTGATACTCAATAGTTTTCCTAGAAAATATTCACATTCCTTGGGGATTATTAGTGGACGTCCAGTTGCATATATTTTACATGAATGTTGGAACAATTGTGATGATGACGAATTTCGTCCTTTATTCGAGAACAATTTAATTGATATATAAATCTGTGAGTTTACTATGTTCTTAACTTCGATGAACCAAAGCAAGTTATAAATTGACCTGTATTTAAATCAAATTGTTTCTTTTTTTTCTTCTTCTTCTTTTGGTATACAATAGTCTATCGAATTCGTTGATTACATACTGTTGGCATACGTGGACTAGTCTATTTACAAAACTTTTACCACAATTTACACAAAATGTATGTTTCTTTCTTATGTTCAATGTATACATGTATACATATTTTAAATTGCGCTACTGACTATAGTTCCGTAACTTTCTACCAGGCGTATGTATACACGAATCGTTGACAAGTGCGCACATTTTTTTAGATCAATAATTCTGGTATGTTCCAATCTGTCCTAAACTATTGACAACGAGTATATATTACATTTTCCCAAATTAACCCTTGGAAAACTATGTAAATAGATTTGTATTTCTTCAATTATTTATTTTTGTATTATTTTTTTTTTATAAATAATATTCTTTACACCAGAAATGTTATTTATAAACAAGCGTATGAGTTCAGTAATGACTAGTATGTTATATCACTTTCGGACACGCAAGACAAAAAGTATATTATACATGCACTGATAGTTCAAAATGGAAAGTTATAAGTAAACGGTCGTGTACATGATCAATACCTACAGAAGTGAAACGATGCATGAACTTGCAAGCCCGCGGACAGGAAATCGATTGAATACTGGACGTGTCACCTTACACCCCTTCCAATACCTTTGGGAGTAATACCTTTAGTCATGCTGGTGATCAGATAAGGGAAGATCCGAATTTATTTAAATAAAGTTTATTACTTGAAAGAATTATGAACGAATTAGATTTTCGAAAACAATTTCCACGGAACACTTATTTATCATTTTATGATTTGAACTTTGACTTTTTAACTAATTACAATATTATCAGTTTAAAAATAACAGACTATATGGTTATTTAAAAATATAAGACCATTTTCCGTATCAAGTTAGTCAGTCAGATAAAACAACCGTACGATTGACAAGATATCGACACGCAATTACGACTACATCGTTTACTGTAGTTTTGTTCCTTTGTGGTTTATTGACATATCGGGATTTTTCATCGGAGAAGGTGACAAGATGGCGGAGAGTAGAGAACTGATACTCAAAATTTAAAATCGATGGTGATCTCTTATTTAGCGGAATAAAACTTTAATATCTATAAATTTGAGCATTTTTATACAGAATGGACATAATATCAATTTTTGATTTTTTTGCGAAGTTTCCCTTTAAGGGGAGATAATCATTCAAAATGACTTCATACGGATGATCAATAAAGATTTGTTTTATACTGTAATGTTTGAGGTAATAGTAGGTTATGCTTTGTGTATAATGTATAAAGCGAAGATAATCAATCCTCTTGACTTCATAGGGGGTGAACAATAAAGATTGATTTTATACTGTAATGTTTGAGGTAATTATGGTAGGTTATACTTTGTGTATAATGTATTTAGGGGAGATAAATAATCCAAATGACTTCATAGGTGGTGAACAAAAAGATTTGTTTTATACTGTAATGTTTGAGGTAATGGTAGGTTATGCTTTGTGTATAATGTATAAAACCCCAAGGGTGACTGGGGTATAGAAATATGGTCACTTGGTCTTCTCCCGACCGGCAGTACAACGCTTGCCGAAGTGGGGCGTCCGTTTGGCTGTGCGGGTTGTATCAAGTTCGCAGTCACGTCCGGTCAGAAGGGGGACGTTAAATCTGATGCCTCGTGTAAAGAGAGTGCCAAGCTGTTTGCACGTTAAGAACCCTTGCAACAACTCTTTGAGGGGTCCGTAGGTGGCCTGTTGCAAGGCAAAATTTCGGTCCCTATCCAATATACCCTCATTTTCCAGTGGCAGTCCAAATTTCCCCCAACCATCATCCCAGATGGCCTCTATCGTATCAACTACATATTTACATATTGTATTTATCGTGAACTTGTTCTCGTCCTGAATATGCATGAAATATTTGCCACTGGACGTTAAGCAACCAACAATCAATCAATCAATATAATGTATAAAGGGGAGATAATCAATCCTCTTGACTTCATAGGGGGTGAACAATAAATACTGGTTTTATACTGTAATGTTTGAGGTAATGGTAGGTTATACTTTGTGTATAATGTATTTAGGGGAGATAAATATCCAAATGACTAAATAGGTGTTGAACAAAAAGATTTGTTTTATACTGTAAGGTTTGAGGTAACCGTAGGTTGTATATACTTTGTGGATAATGTATTAAGGGAAGATAATCAATCCAAATGACTTCATAGCGGGTGAACAATAAAGATTTGTTTGATACTGTAATGTTTGAGGTAATGGTAGGTTATACTTTGTGTATAATGTATTAAGGGGAGATAATCATTCAAAATGACTTCATACGGGTGATCAATAAAGATTTGTTTTATACTGTAATGTTTGAGGTAATGGTAGGTTATGCTTTGTGTATAATGTATAAAGGGGAGATAATCAATCCTCTTGACTTCATAGGGGGTGAACAATAAAGATTGGTTTTATACTGTAATGTTTGTGGTAATGGTAGGTTATACTTTGTGTATAATGTATTTAGGGGAGATAAATAATCCAAATGACTAAATAGGTGGTGAACAAAAAGATTTGTTTTATACTGTAAGTTTTTAGGTAACTGTAGGTTGTATATACTTTGTGGATAATGTATTAAGGGAAGATAATCAATCCAAATGACTTCATAGAGGGTGAACAATAAAGATTTGTTTTATACTGTAATGTTTGAGGTATTGGTAGGTTATACTTTGTGTATAATGTATTAAGGGGAGATAATCATTCAAAATGACTTCATAGGGGTGATCAATAAAGATTTGTTTTATACTGTAATGTTTGAGGTAATGGTAGGTTATGCTTTGTGTATAATGTATAAAGAGGAGATAATCAATCCTCTTGACTTCATAGGGGGTGAACAATAAAGATTGGTTTTATACTGTAATGTTTGAGGTAATGGTAGGTTATACTTTGTCTATAATGTATTTAGGGGAGATAAATGACTTCATAGGTGGTGAACAAAAAGATTTGTTTTATACTGTAATGTTTGAGGTAATGGTAGGTTATGCTTTGTGTATAATGTATAAAACCCCAAGGGTGACTGGGGTATAGAAATATGGTCACTTGGTCTTCTCCCGACCGGCAGTACAACGCTTGCCGAAGTGGGGCGTCCGTTTGGCTGTGTGGGATGTATCAAGTTCGCAGTCACGTCCGGTCAGAAGGGGGACGTTAAATCCGATGCCTCGTGTAAAGAGAGTGCCACGCTGTTTGCACGTTAAGAACCCTTGCAACAACTCTTTGAGGGGTCCGTAGGTGGCCTGTTGCAAGGCAAAATTTCGGTCCCTATCCAATATACCCTCATTTTCCAGTGGCAGTCCAAATTTCCCCCAACCATCATCCCAGATGGCCTCTATCGTATCAACCTACATATTGTATTTATCGTGAACTTGTTCTCGTCCTGAATATGCATGAAATATTTGCCACTGGACGTTAAGCAACCAACAATCAATCAATCAATATAATGTATAAAGGGGAGATAATCAATCCAAATGACTTCATAGCGGGTGAACAATAAAGATTTGTTTGATACTGTAATGTTTGAGGTAATGGTAGGTTATACTTTGTGTATAATGTATTAAGGGGAGATAATCATTCAAAATGACTTCATACGGGTGATCAATAAAGATTTGTTTTATACTGTAATGTTTGAGGTAATGGTAGGTTATGCTTTGTGTATAATGTATAAAGGGGAGATAATCAATCCTCTTGACTTCATAGGGGGTGAACAATAAAGATTGGTTTTATACTGTAATGTTTGAGGTAATGGTAGGTTATACTTTGTGTATAATGTATTTAGGGGAGATAATAATCCAAATGACTAAATAGGTGGTGAACAAAAAGATTTGTTTTATACTCATGATACTGTAAGTTTTTAGGTAACTGTAGGTTGTATATACTTTGTGGATAATGTATTCAGGGAAGATGATCAATCCAAATGACTTCATAGAGGGTGAACAATAAAGATTTGTTTTATACTGTAATGTTTGAGGTATTGGTAGGTTATACTTTGTGTATAATGTATTGAGGGGAGATAATCATTCAAAATGACTTCATAGGGGTGATCAATAAAGATTTGTTTTATACTGTAATGTTTGAGGTAATGGTAGGTTATGCTTTGTGTTTGATGTATAAAGGGAAGATAATCAATCCTCTTGACTTCATAGGGGGTGAACAATAAAGATTGATTTTATACTGTAATGTTTGAGGTAATGGTAGGTTATACTTTGTGTATAATGTATTAAGGGGAGATAAATTATCCAAATGACTTCATAGGTGGTGAACAAAAAGATTTGTTTTATACTGTAATGTTTGAGGTAATGGTAGGTTATGCTTTGTGTATAATGTATAAAACCCCAAGGGTGACTGGGGTATAGAAATATGGTCACTTGGTCTTGTCCCGACCGGCAGTACAACGCTTGCCGAAGTGGGGCGTCCGTTTGGCTGTGCGGGATGTATCAAGTTCGCAGTCACGTCCGGTCAGAAGGGGGACGTTAAATCCGATGCCTCGTGTAAAGAGAGTGCCACGCTGTTTGCACGTTAAGAACCCTTGCAACAACTCTTTGAGGGGTCTGTAGGTGGCCTGTTGCAAGGCAAAATTTCGGTCCCTATCCAATATACCCTCATTTTCCAGTGGCAGTCCAAATTTCCCCCAACCATCATCCCAGATGGCCTCTATCGTATCAACCTACATATTGTATTTATCGTGAACTTGTTCTCGTCCTGAATATGCATGAAATATTTGCCACTGGACGTTAAGCAACCAACAATCAATCAATCAATATAATGTATAAAGGGGAGATAATCAATCCAAATGACTTCATAGCGGGTGAACAATAAAGATTTGTTTGATACTGTAATGTTTGAGGTAATGGTAGGTTATACTTTGTGTATAATGTATTAAGGGGAGATAATCATTCAAAATGACTTCATACGGGTGATCAATAAAGATTTGTTTTATACTGTAATGTTTGAGGTAATGGTAGGTTATGCTTTGTGTATAATGTATAAAGGGGAGATAATCAATCCTCTTGACTTCATAGGGGGTGAACAATAAAGATTGGTTTTATACTGTAATGTTTGAGGTAATGGTAGGTTATACTTTGTGTATAATGTATTTAGGGGAGATAATAATCCAAATGACTAAATAGGTGGTGAACAAAAAGATTTGTTTTATACTCATGATACTGTAAGTTTTTAGGTAACTGTAGGTTGTATATACTTTGTGGATAATGTATTCAGGGAAGATGATCAATCCAAATGACTTCATAGAGGGTGAACAATAAAGATTTGTTTTATACTGTAATGTTTGAGGTATTGGTAGGTTATACTTTGTGTATAATGTATTGAGGGGAGATAATCATTCAAAATGACTTCATAGGGGTGATCAATAAAGATTTGTTTTATACTGTAATGTTTGAGGTAATGGTAGGTTATGCTTTGTGTTTAATGTATAAAGGGAAGATAATCAATCCTCTTGACTTCATAGGGGGTGAACAATAAAGATTGATTTTATACTGTAATGTTTGAGGTAATGGTAGGTTATACTTTGTGTATAATGTATTAAGGGGAGATAAATTATCCAAATGACTTCATAGGTGGTGAACAAAAAGATTTGTTTTATACTGTAATGTTTGAGGTAATGGTAAGTTATGCTTTGTGTATAATGTATAAAACCCCAAGGGTGACTGGGGTATAGAAATATGGTCACTTGGTCTTCTCCCGACCGGCAGTAAAACGCTTGCCGAAGTGGGGCGTCTGTTTGGCTGTGCGGGATGTATCAAGTTCGCAGTCACGTCCGGTCAGAAGAGGGACGTTAAATCCGATGCCTCGTGTAAAGAGAGTGCCACGCTGTTTGCACGTTAAGAACCCTTGCAACAACTCTTTGAGGGGTCCGTAGGTGGCCTGTTGCAAGGCAAAATTTCGGTCCCTATCCAATATACCCTCATTTTCCAGTGGCTGTCCAAATTTCCCCCAACCATCATCCCAGATGGCCTCTATCGTATCAACCTACATATTGTATTTATCGTGAACTTGTTCTCGTCCTGAATATGCATGAAATATTTGCCACTGGACGTTAAGCAACCAACAATCAATCAATCAATATAATGTATAAAGGGGAGATAATCAATCCTCTTGACTTCATAGGGGATGAACAATAAATACTGGTTTTATACTGTAATGTTTGAGGTAATGGTAGGTTATACTTTGTGTATAATGTATTTAGGGAGATAAATAATCCAAATGACTAAATAGGTGGTGAACAAAATGATTTGTTTTATACTGTAAGGTTTGAGGTAACCGTAGGTTGTATATACTTTGTGGATAATGTATTAAGGAAGGGAAGATAATCAATCCAAATGACTTCATAGAGGGTGAACAATAAAGATTTGTTTTATACTGTAATGTTTGAGGTATTGGTAGGTTATACTTTGTGTATAATGTATTAAGGGGAGATAATCATTCAAAATGACTTCATACGGGTGATCAATAAAGATTTGTTTTATACTGTAATGTTTGAGGTAATGGTAGGTTATGCTTTGTGTATAATGTATAAAGAGGAGATAATCAATCCTCTTGACTTCATAGGGGGTGAACAATAAAGATTGGTTTTATACTGTAATGTTTGAGGTAATGGTAGGTTATACTTTGTGTATAATGTATTTAGGGAGAGATAAATAATCCAAATGACTAAATAGGTGGTGAACAAAAAGATTTGTTTTATATTGTAAGTTTTTAGGTAACTGTAGGTTGTATATACTTTGTGGATAATGTATTAAGGGAAGATAATCAATCCAAATGACTTCATAGAGGGTGAACAATAAAGATTTGTTTTATACTGTAATGTTTGAGGTATTGGTAGGTTATACTTTGTGTATAATGTATTAAGGGGAGATAATCATTCAAAATGACTTCATAGGGGTGATCAATAAAGATTTGTTTTATACTGTAATGTTTGAGGTAATGGTAGGTTATGCTTTGTGTATAATGTATAAAGAGGAGATAATCAATCCTCTTGACTTCATAGGGGGTGAACAATAAAGATTGGTTTTATACTGTAATGTTTGAGGTAATGGTAGGTTATACTTTGTGTATAATGTATTAAGGGGAGATAAATAATCCAAATGACTTCATAGGTGGTGAACAAAAAGATTTGTTTTATACTGTAATGTTTGAGGTAATGGTAGGTTATGCTTTGTGTATAATGTATAAAACCCCAAGGGTGACTGGGGTATAGAAATATGGTCACTTGGTCTTGTCCCGACCGGCAGTACAACGCTTGCCGAAGTGGGGCGTCCGTTTGGCTGTGCGGGATGTATCAAGTTCGCAGTCACGTCCGGTCAGAAGGGGGACGTTAAATCCGATGCCTCGTGTAAAGAGAGTGCCACGCTGTTTGCACGTTAAGAACCCTTGCAACAACTCTTTGAGGGGTCCGTAGGTGGCCTGTTGCAAGGCAAAATTTCGGTCCCTATCCAATATACCCTCATTTTCCAGTGGCAGTCCAAATTTCCCCCAACCATCATCCCAGATGGCCTCTATCGTATCAACCTACATATTGTATTTATCGTGAACTTGTTCTCGTCCTGAATATGCATGAAATATTTGCCACTGGACGTTAAGCAACCCACAATCAATCAATCAATATAATGTATAAAGGGGAGATAATCAATCCTCTTGACTTCATAGGGGATGAACAATAAATACTGGTTTTATACTGTAATGTTTGAGGTAATGGTAGGTTATACTTTGTGTATAATGTATTAAGGGGAGATAATCATTCAAAATGACTTCATAGGGGTGATCAATAAAGATTTGTTTTATACTGTAATGTTTGAGGTAATGGTAGGTTATGCTTTGTGTATAATGTATAAAGGGAAGATAATCAATCCTCTTGACTTCATAGGGGGTGAACAATAAAGATTGATTTTATACTGTAATGTTTGAGGTAATGGTAGGTTATACTTTGTGTATAATGTATTAAGGGGAGATAAATAATCCAAATGACTTCATAGGTGGTGAACAAAAAGATTTGTTTTATACTGTAATGTTTGAGGTAATGGTAGGTTATGCTTTGTGTATAATGTATAAAGGGAAGATAATCAATCCTCTTGACTTCATTAGGGGTGAACAATAAAGATTGATTTTATACTGTAATGTTTGAGGTAATGGTAGGTTATAGTTTGTGTATAATGTATTAAGGGGAGATAAATAATTCAAATGACTTCATAGGTGGTGAACAAAAAGATTTGTTTTATACTGTAATGTTTGAGGTAATGGTAGTTTATGCTTTGTGTATAATGTATAAAACCCCAAGGGTGACTGGGTATAGAAATATGGTCACTTGGTCTTCTCTCGACCTGCAGTAAAACGCTTGCCGAAGTGGGGCATCCGTTTGGCTGTGCGGGATGTATCAAGTTTGCAGTCACGTCCGGTCATAAGGGGGACGTTAAATCCGATGCCTCGTGTAAAGAGAGTGCCACGCTGTTTGCACGTTAAGAACCCTTGCAACAACTCTGTGAGGGGTCTGTAGGTGGCCTGTTGCAAGGCAAAATTTCGGTCCCTTTCCAATATACCCTCATTTTCCAGTGGCAGTCCAAATTTCCCCCAACCATCATCCCAGATGGCCTCTATCGTATCAACCTACATATTGTATTTATCGTGAACTTGTTCTCGTCCTGAATATGCATGAAATATTTGCCACTGGACGTTAAGCAACCAACAATCAATCAATCAATATAATGTATAAAGGGGAGATAATCAATCCTCTTGACTTCATAGGGGGTGAACAATAAATACTGGTTTTATACTGTAATGTTTGAGGTAATTGTAGGTTATGCTTTGTGTATAATGTATTTAGGGGAGATAAATAATCCAAATGACTAAGTAGGTGGTGAACAAAAAGATTTGTTTTATACTGTAAGGTTTGAGGTAACCGTAGGTTGTATATACTTTGTGGATAATGTATTTAGGGAAGATAATCAATCCAAATGACTTCATAGGGGTGATCAATAAAGATTTGTTTTATACTGTAATGTTTGAGGTAATGGTAAGTTATGCTTTGTGTATAATGTATAAAGGGGAGATAATCAATCCTCTTGACTTCATAGGGGGTGAACAATAAAGATTGGTTTTATACTGTAATGTTTGAGGTAATGGTAGGTTATACTTTTTGTATAATGTATTTAGAGGAGATAAATAATCCAAATGACTAAATAGGTGGTGAACAAAAAGATTTGTGTTATACTGTAAGGTTTGAGGTAACCGTAGGTTGTATATACTTTGTGGATAATGTATTAAGGGAAGATAATCAATCCAAATGACTTCATAAAGGGTGAACAATAAAGATTTGTTTTATACTGTAATGTTTGAGGTAATGGTAGGTTATACTTTGTGTATAATGTATTAAGGGGAGATAATCATTCAAAATGACTTCATAGGGGTGATCAATAAAGATTTGTTTTATACTGTAATGTTTGAGGTAATGGTCCGAGAACACAATTATTTCGTAGTGCATTTCTTTTAGAACATAAATGAAAATAAAAAAAATCCCACCTGCGCTTTCTCAAAGAAACTTTGACAGTGTGTTGTACTACTTTTGGGACAAATTATATCAAAATTATAGAAAACTACATCGGCTCTAACTCAAAATATGGACAATTTTATGTTTAGGGCGTCTTGAAATCTTTTGACAGCTTCCGAAGTGCTTATTTTCAACCTTTTTCAGCTGGACCAAATCACTACTTTCCTTTAAAATTCTGGACCCAAATTTTTTTACAGTGTAATTTCACCCCCATACTTGCAATTTTAGGCAATAAACATTGAGAAATAAATTTGGAAGGGGTATAAAAATTAATGGCAAGTAACCCACTGTCAACACTAGGGACTATATTCGTGAACAAGGAAAAACAAGGGACGACAATTGTGGTCTCGGACCTAATAGGATAGAAAGAGTTGACAAATCTTAAAAAACTTGGTATGACCAAAGCTTAATAAGTTATTACACTGCTTACAAAGTTTCATGACAATAGGATGTATATTATAGACAATAAGTTAAGTTCTATACTCATCTTTGCGCGTAAAATTTTGACGTTAAAAAATTGAAAAATTTCAACTATCAACATTTGGGGCTTTAAAAATTAAAATATTCCAAAAAAATACTTTTAAAATGCCTTAATATATAACTTATCCTGTACTAAAAGCAATAGATCTTAGAGTACTCATTTGATTTATCAGACTTGGCATAATTATTCAAAAGTAAAACTTATATGAGCCTGCGCCTAAAAATTGAGGTTTTTCAATGAAGGGGAGCCTTACATGAAGATGTAATATTTTCCAGCAATTTTAAATTTGTGAAGCTTTTTGGTTATAAATAATCCTTACATATGTATTGAAAGTACTTTAAATGGAAAGAAAAGTTACAAATAACATAATATATTAGTTTAAAAGGGTCTTAGGCCAAGTAAGACTGGAAAAAATTTAGGGTCAATTTAAGCGGTGCCATATATTTACATTAAAAAATGCATACTGAGGCTATAAGAAATAAAAAATTGTGCCTTTTTTTATCATTTCTATACTCATGTGACATGATACAACAAATTTGAGCACAAAAAGACTCTTGCAATTAACTTTTCTTACAAACAGTATGGTCTGATACAAAGATTTTTGCCTTTTTAGGAAAAAACTTGCATGCAATTTATTCTCAACAGGCTTATATTTAAATCACTTGCTATCCTACAGAAGAAAAGAAAGATATTATGTGAAATGGAACAGGTACAATAGACTTGTAAAGTGCTTTTGATACAAATTTAGTGAGGTATATATTATGGACTTCAAATTTTATGTACCAAGCTCCCCACTTTTTACTTCATCCAAACAGGGCGTTAGACAAGGGTCATTTATACAACACATTTTGCACATATTGTCTGAGATAATCTTCTTTCCTGTAGATTCAGAGTTTATAAATAAGTAAAAGAACTAGATAAAGGCATAAAAACAAAAATATTGACACATGAAAACCTGTCAGATAGAAAGTCAGGATGCTATTTATGCATCAATATTGAAAAAGCTATAAATGCCTATTTTGACCATAAAATGCCAAAATTGGTCATTTTTGCAGAAATTCTATAAAATAAAAGTTTAAATCCTTTAGTTTCATGCTATTTGACAAATTGACACAATCAAAACATTTAGGGAAGTTGCCAAAGTACAGATTCTATATTTACAGATTTCACCTCTTAGGTCCGAGAACACAATTATTTCGTAGTGCATTTCTTTTAGAACATAAATGAAAATAAAAAAAATCCCACCTGCGCTTTCTCAAAGAAACTTTGACAGTGTGTTGTACTACTTTTGGGACAAATTATATCAAAATTATAGAAACTTCATCGGCTCTAACTCCAAATATGGACAATTTTATGTTTAGGGCGTCTTGAAATCTTTTGACAGCTTCCGAAGTGCTAATTTTCAACCTTTTTCAGCTGGACCAAATCACTACTTTCCTTTAAAATTCTGGACCCAAATTTTTTTACAGTGTAATTTCACCCCATACTTGCAATTTTAGGCAATAAACATTGAGAAATAAATTTGGAAGGGGTATAAAAATTAATGGCAAGTAACCCACTGTCAACACTAGGGACTATATTCGTGAACAACGAAAAACAAGGGACGACAATTGTGGTCTCGGACCTAATGGTAGGTTATGCTTTGTGTATAATGTATAAAGGGAAGATAATCAATCCTCTTGACTTCATAGGGGGTGAACAATAAAGATTGGTTTTATACTGTAATGTTTGAGGTAATGGTAGGTTATACTTTGTGTATAATGTATTAAGGGGAGATAAATAATACAAATGTCTTCATAGGTGGTGAACAAAAAGATTTGTTTTATACTGTAATGTTTGAGGTAATGGTAGGTTGTATATACTTTGTGTATAATGTATTAAGGGGAGATAATCAATCCAAATGACTTCATAAGTGGTGAACAAAAAGATTTGTTTTATACTGTAAGGTTTGAGGTAACGGTAGGTTGTATATACTTTGTGTATAATGTATTAAGGGAAGATAATCAATCCAAATGACTTCATATGGGGTGAACAATAAAGATTTGTTTTACACTGTCAGGTTTGAGGTAATGGTAGGTTATACTTTATGTAGAAGGAATTAAGGGGAGATTATCAATCCAAATGACTTCATAGGGGATGAACAATAAAGATTGGTTTGATACTGTAATGTTTGAGGTAATGGTAGGTTATACTTTGTGTATAATGTATTAAGGGGAGATAATCAATTGAAATGACTTCTAAGGTGGTGAACTATAAAGATTTGTTTTATACTGTCAGGTTTGGGCTATAAAAAAGAATAGGTTTGTTTGCCCAAACGCTACCTACCCATAAAAAAGCTGCCTACTCAAATTCTTTTATTGTCCTGATTTGAAGAAGTTTTTTTTTTAATCAGATAGGCATGAAGACTAATAAACACCCGATACTTCAATTTCTCTTTTTGAAGAAAAAAAAAAGAAAATGCCTACCTACCTACCCACTGTCTCAACCTTTGGGTAGGGTTTGGGCAAACCAAAATATTTTTAATTGTGGCCTTGTGGTAACAGTAGGTTATATATACTTTGTGTATAATGTATTCAGGGAAGATAATCAATTGAAATGACTTCTTAGGTGGTGAACTATAAAGATTTATTTTATACTGTCAGGTTTGTGGTAACCCTAGTTTATATATACTTTGTGTATAATGTATTAAGGGAAGATTATCAATCCAAATGACTTCATAGGGGATGAACAATAAAGATTTGTTTGATACTGTCAGGTTTGAGGTAACGGTAGGTTATACTTTGTGTATAATGCATTAAGGGGAGATAATCAATCCAATTGACTTCTTAGGGGTGAACAATAAAGATTGGTTTGATACTGTAATGTTTGAGGTAATGGTAGGTTATGCTTTGTGTATAATGTATAAAGGGAAGATAATCAATCCTCTTGACTTCATAGGGGGTGAACAATAAAGATTGATTTTATACTGTAATGTTTGAGGTAATGGTAGGTTATACTTTGTGTATAATGTATTAAGGGGAGATAAATAATCCAAATGACTTCATAGGTGGTGAACAAAAAGATTTGTTTTATACTGTAATGTTTGAGGTCATGGTAGGTTATACTTTGTGTATAATGTATTAAGGGGAGATAAATAATCCAAATGACTTCATAAGTGGTGAACAGAAAGATTTGTTTGATACTGTCAGGTTTGAGGTAACGGAAGGTTATACTTTGTGTATAATGCATTAAAGGGAGATAATCAATCCAATTGACTTCATAGTGCCTAGTGTTGAAACTGGAGATATTATGATATATTTACTCAGTACTTGTCCATGGTCAGACGAAAGATTGTGTGATTATATTTAAAACAAGACTTCTTAACCTGTGAGGTGTATATGTGCAATCACATTTCAGACGTAAAGCTGTTCAAAACTGACACTTTTGGGTTACATGGATTTTCATGCTAATTGTTTTTCTGAAACTAGACAGAGTGCTGATCCCTATAATACATGGATACTACAGGATATTTGAAGTCTGGAGGATGCACTTGTGTGGCATAAGTAGTACACATCATTTAATTTATGGATATTTAGAACATTTCAGTGGCAGATCCAGCCATTTTAAAAAAGGGGGGTTCCCAACCCAGAGTAAAAGTGGGGGGTGGGGGTTTCCAACTATATGCTCCCATTCAAATGCATTGATCAGTCAAAAAAAAGGGGGTTCCAACCCCTGGAAACCACCCCCAGCCCCCTGGATCCACCACTGCATTTTATCATTGATAACTCTAAAACTAAAATGAAACTTTTGTATCAACATAGATACATAATACTATAATATACTTCCCTGATCATGATGTCAACATACATGTAGTCATATATATATGTACAATCAAGGATTGTATGCTATTATACAAATCCTTCACCTTGGTACAATGGACATGTTTACTACATGTACATGTATGTAAAAATAAGATGTGGTACATGTTAGTAGCAAATGAGATAACTCCTCACAAGACCAAATATTGTTGATATAAACAGATATTATACCTGTAAATTGTCATACATCTTTTATCAAGAAGAAAAAAAACCAACAATACAGTTTTTTTTTCTATACATGTACAATGTAGTAGCGTAGAATTGTAAATTTAGGCTCTTACATTTGTGATGAAATGATAATGTGTAGATACATGTAGGTACAGCAGTTATAAGACTAAGTGATGAAATGATAATGTGTAGATACATGTAGGTACAGCAGTTATAAGACTAAGTGATGAAATGATAATGTGTAGATACATGTAGGTACAGCAGTTATAAGACTAAGTGATGAAATGATAATGTGTAGATACATGTAGGTACAGCAGTTATAAGACTAGAAATGATAATGTGTAGATACATGTAGGTACAGCAGTTATAAGACTAAGACTGTACAGTATCAGTAACCTTATGATATTGTCTTGTTAAAAATATTCCAACACAAGTCCATGGCATATGTCATATATATGTCATTCACATTGTATGTACATTTATAATGTAGTTCTCAATTATTACAATTATCAACCTTTTTTTTATGCCCCACCTACGATAGTAGAGGGGCATTATGTTTTCTGGTCTGTGCCTCCGTTCGTCCGTCCGCTTCAGGTTAAAGTTTTTGGTCAAGGTAGTTTTTGAATAAGTTAAAGTCCAATCAACTTGAAACTTAGTACATTTGTTCCCCATGATATGATCTTTCTAATTTTAATGCCAAATTATAGTTTTGACCCCAATTTCATGGTCCACTGAACATAGAAAATGATAGTGCGAAGTTCAGGTTAAAGTTTTTGGTCAAGGTAGTTTTTGATGAAGTTAAAGTTACATCAACTTGAAACTTAGTACACATGTTCCCTATGATATGATCTTTCTAATTTTAATTCCAAATTAAAGTTTTGACCCCAATTTCACGGTCCACTGAACATAGAAAATGATAGTGCGAGTGGGGCATTCCTGTACTATGGACACATTCTTGTTTGTATTTGATTTAGGACATGTATATTAATTGTACTAAACATATTTAGAATGTTGTTTCTTTTTGCAGAGATGATGGTAGTTGTAAACACGTGGTAACCTTATTGTTTGCATTAAGTTCCTTTGCTCACGGCATACTGATCGCCATACTTTGGTTGGCACTGATACCATTTGTGCATGGAACAAGCCAAAACAGGAGACCAGACCATCAAAAATTGCTGAACTGAAATACTTTAGCAAGAAATCAGACATGAAGCATACATTTAATCCTGTAAACAGAAAGATACACATGCATCCAAAAGAGACCTTCAACTCGAGGTAAAAATGTTTACATATATAAAAGATTACATGTATGCTATATGATTGCCAATGATACGACTCTTCACAAAATTTAACTGACACAGAAATTAGCAAAGCCAATACTGCATAGTCAGCTATAAATAGTCTTGAAATGACAAATTCCATGTAAACATTTCAAACAATGTCAAACAAGAGACCTGATATCCTAATTTTAATTTTATGTACAAAATAATGAATGAAAAACAAATATGTCATTATGTAGCAATTTAAGCAAAAAGCAGCAACTACTCTTTAGAAAATTCTGACAAGAAATCAAAAGTATTAAAACTATCTGAATAACAAGGGGATATAACATAAAAAAGTAGTGGCTGAAACCTGTATAAATAATTATTTTACTTATACACTATGTACATGTATCACCCCTTACTGTTACATGTACAAAATGTAGTAATTCAAGTTTGAATATTGCATTCTGACAGACAGTTTGGAAAAAATATTTGTTGAGACTTTGATGAGGTTAATCTTAATATATAAATAAGAAACCAAAATGTGCAGTGCAAAATTTTCTATCACTTTATTAAAATGTTAATTCTTTTTATTGCAGGTTTATGATCTATGCAAAGGCTCATCTGCAGGTTTTTTTAATTTAGTAGATCCACCATCGGGTGAAAGTGACGAGGAGAAGAGGAGACCGCTGAATATTTTTCAGACATATTGAGAGGATTCAGTGAAAGTGATGACATTTTGGAATGTTTACACAACAAACATGACAACGCATATATTTATATAAATGTAGAACAAGGTACAATTGAACAGAGAGATAATCCTGAATGGCAAAAACATCAGTAAACATAGAAAATGTAGAATAACTGCATCCGTGATTTCTAACATTATGAAATGTAACTTCCATCAACTAACTTCAAATCATTACTTGGTAAAAAACTTTCTTGGAACATCAATATCTTTCCGCTCAGATGCAACAGAATTTGGAATTAAGATGGAAAAGGTTGCAAAAACACAATACTTTGACAGGTTCAAGACTCATCACAAGAAAAGCAGCTTTAAAGATTGTGGTTTATTTGTGTCAAAAGCAAGCCCATTCTTAAGTGCTAGTCCTGATGGTGTTGTTACATGTAAGTGTAAATGCTGTGGTACACGTCTTGTGGAAATTAAATGTACATTTAAATATGTTGACAAAACACCAATGGAAGTGGCTAATTTACAAACTTATCACGTTCAAAACATAAATGGTGAAATTAAACTAAAAACATCTTCACCATGGTACTATCAGATTCAGACGCAACTAGGAGTGTGTGGCAGGGACATTTGTGATTTTGTTCATTTTAGTTGAGACTTAAGTTTGAACCTGATTTTTACAAGCAGATTGTGAATAGGTCTCATGCATTCTTTGACATTGTATTTCATAATTATTTTAATTAAATAATGAATATATATGCATTAAACTCAATATGCTTCTTTATTACAAATGTTTTTTATCAACTTCTTGATAATGAAAGATGGCAGCTTTACATCCAGAATTGTCCAGTGGCAATTATTATGCATATTCCTGACAAGAAATATTTAATGTAATGTATACAAATAATAACTCTGCTTTGTAGTACTAGTAGCCAACACTCTTGAGCTTGATTCTTGTCGAGCCTGCAACTTTTGTTGCAGAAAGCTCGACATAGGGATAGTGATCCGGCTACGGTGGCTGTGTTAGCTCACTTCTTAAAAGCTTTATATTTTAGAAGGTGGAAGACCTGGATGCTTCATACTTTGTATATAGATGCTTCATGTAACGAAGTTTCCGTCAGTCACATGTCCAATGTCCTTGACCTCATTTTCATGATTCAGTGACCACTTGAAAAAAAAGTTCAAATTTTTTGTAATGTTGAATTCTCTCTTATAATTATAAGTAATAGGATAACTATATTTGATATGTGCGTACCTTGCAAGCTCCTCATGTCTGTCAGACAGTTTTCACTTGACCTTGACCTCATTTCATGGATCAGTGAACAAGGTTAAGTTTTGGTGGTCAAGTCCATATCTCAGATACTATAAGCCATAGGGCTAGTATATTCGGTGTATGGAAGGACTGTAAGGTGTACATGTCCAACTGGCAGGTGTCATCTGACCTTGACCTCATTTTCATGGTTCAGTGGTTATAGTTAAATTTTTGTGTTTTTGGTCTGTTTTTCTCATACTATATGCAATAGGTCTACTATATTTGTTGTATGGAATGATTGTAAGGTGTACATGTCTAGCGGGCAGATGCCATGTGACCTTGACCTCATTTTCATGGTTCAGTGGTCAAAGTTAAGGTTTTTGAGTTTTGGTCTTTTTATCTGATACTATATGCCATAGGTCAACTATATTTGGTGTATGGAAATATTTTATTATCTTTATGTCAGTCGCACAGGTTTTATATGACCGTGACCTCATTTTCACGGTTCATTGCACATTGTTAAGTTTTTGTGTTTTGGTCTATTTTTCTTAAACTATAAGTAATGGGTAAACTATATATGTTGTATAGAAGCATTGTTAGCTGTATATGTCTGCCTGGCATGGTTCATCTGACCTTGACCACATTTTCAAGGTTAATTGGTCTTTGTTTATTTATCTTGGTTAATGTCAAGTTTTTGTGCCAGTTGTAATAAAGCTTAGCTTTATACTTAGGACTATCAACATAATATCAATGATTAGTATAGAAGGCGAGACATTTCAGCGTGTGCACTCTTGTTAATATGTTTTAATTAGTTCAAAAGGAAATTGAAAGACATATCATCTTACCCGGACACAGTATTCTGATTCAGGTCACCGATCTTTGCTCTACTCATTAATACTGTGTGTCTACCAGGGAAGCAGCAAATACTAATTTTAAAGTCTTTGGTTTGACCTGGCCAGGGTTAGCACCCTAGACCTCTCCAACTAAAGGTGTCAATCTTTTTGAAGGGCATTTAAACCAGGATAATTAAACAGACCTAAAGGGTTAAGGGCCAAATTAATATATTAAAATTACAAAATCAAGGTGTTGTGTGATTTCAAATGAGACAACTACATTGTATTTACTGTTTGATCATTTATTAGCTAACGGTTTCATCAAATTGCAAATAAATCCTGCCGCTATCATCATGGGATAAACAAGTGGTTTTTGTGTCCATAGTAGAATCTGAGATAACATTTTGAATTTCTTCATTCTCTGTATTGCTTGTTCAACATATATTCTTACGTTAGCAATTTTTCTGGTTTTCCTAATTTCATAGGCAGTCAAAAATTTTACCTTTCCCCATGAACATTTTCTAGTAAATGGGGGCATAGTTAAATAAGCCCTTCTCTCAAGAAGAAGGTCTCTTATCCTGAATCCGCGGTCAGCCATAATTTCATCTCCTGCAGATACTAAATCAAGAAACCCAGAATGTTCAGTAATATATCTATCAGATGTGTTGCCTCCCTAAAGATCAGAAATATAATTAAAATTACCATTTGGAGTTATGCTGACTAAGCATTTATAAGTGTTATGGGACTTGTAAGTACTGAATGTTTTAGCTTGAGTTGTTGGATTCCTTGGCTTTTGTATAAACAATTCTGTACAATCAATTACAGCTGTGGTATTTGGATATGATTTCTTAAATGATGCAGGCATATGCTTTTTAATTAAGGCTTTGGATGGCCATACTACTAGATCTTTTAATATAGACTTAATATAATATATCCATGTTGTAAATATTTGAGATATTCTACTGACTGAAACACCAAATATATCTGCCAACATTTTTTCTGGTAGAGCTTGCCAAAGCCTTATCATAGTAAGTTAACTGTATTCATGGTGTCTAGACAGTTTTCTTTTAGGGCCTCGTTTTAAATGTTCTCTTTCTTCATGATTTTTTTTCATTTATACTGTCTGGTCCATTCCAGTATTAAATATTTGTTTCATAACTGTCTAATATGTGAAAAATTCCATTAAACATATGAAGACTAGGGAAACCAGTATAAAAACAAATACTTTTGTCATCACGTAAAACTTTTTTCATAAACCTGTCGCGTAGTAAAAATGCACTGTCTTTTAAATTCTCATTAGCCTTTTTTAATTTTGTTTCCAATTGCTCAATAAATTCACTGTCAATGTCTGTTTGAATACCAATGTCACTATAGGTTGGAAAACTTTTGTGTTTTATAGTTGTTGTACTAAAACTGTAGCTGTGATCCTCTGGAACATCTATGATATCTTTATAAAAAAAAGTATGTATACAAATATAAAACTTATTTGTAGAAAGAACAATTGAAGAAATGAAGAAAAAAAGGATATATATACCGTATGTTTGTGGCATAACATCGTGGCCACAAGCACAATTTTTTTTTCTCTGTTTAGTATTAAATTTATATTAAGGATGTACTTAGGTGAGGTTTTGGAATTTGTGTCAAATGTTCAGACTCCTTGGTGTTTTTCCATACAATACAATGTAAAATATTTTGCCCCATAACACCCCTTTATTTTTTCATATAAGACTTAATAGCTCATGAAATGTCATTTACCAAAATTTTAGAAGATTCTTGATTTTCTTTCTTTTGTTTGAGACCCAATTGATACCAATGCAAATATAAGGTAAAAGTCCGAGTCAGCCTTTTCCCGCCATATTTTAAATCTCAAATATCTCGAAAAGGAGGTCCATGACATATCAATATTTTTAGCTAATCTTTATCCTTAATTGATGCTCTACCAGCTTATAGTATCAATTTTAATTTCTTAATTTAATCATTTTTACCTAACCTCACCTAAGTACATCCGTAAGATCCATTTTGTTACATCTTGTGATCAATTTTATTTGGCAATCGCCAATGGCAGTCAGCAGGGTTAAGGTTTATGTACCCTTCTGTAGCCATTTTTGTACGAACTTTTCAAACTTCAATTGTATCAAAACTACAGATATAATGAATAATAGAGATAGGCCATTTTGTACATATTCCAAGGGGAAATTTGATGTAAAGCATTATTTTTTACTGTTCCATTGCATTTAATAGAAAAAGAGGACTTTGTGGCAAATAAATCAAGATATTTATAGAAAATCCACAGCCTTTATCCTTGTACTCTCATATTTGGCAATTTGATGACTGATAGATATAGGATTATTGCATGCAGTGCTAGCATTGATTTCCTTAAATCAAGTTTATAAATGTAGTTATTGGTTAAGACAAGTATAAATATGGCCAAAATCAAGTACACCTTTTAGGGTGCGCTCGACTTTAGTGACTCAGCACGAGGTGTTTTGGAATTTACAGATTACTTAGAACTTTTTGTAAAAAATAAACACTAGCACATCATAGAAAATCAAGTGAGTAATTTATGTTTCAAATTTTATAACAAAAATCTCTGTATTAAAGGCTGTGGATTTTCTATAAAAATCTTGATTTATTTGCCACAAAGTCCTCTTTTTCTATCAAATGCAATGAACCAATAAAAAATAATGCTTTGCATCAAGTTTCCCCTTGGAACATGTACTAAATGGCCTATATCTATTATTTATCATATCTTTAGTTTTGATACAATCGAGGTTTGAAAAATTCGTACAAAAATGGCTACAGAAGGGTACATAAACCTTAAAGAACATCAGTTGTTCGACATGTTTGTCAAATGAGTTTTGTTTAAATATACTTTTTCACTTTTTTGGTCTTTTGGAAAACGTTGTTTGTGCTGTTTTTAGACCCTTCTACAACGAAATTTGTTTTACATGCACACGTATAAAAATTGCGGTTTTTATCCAACGCAATCATAGGTTTGAACGTAGTTTTCAATTTAGACTCGTTTATATATATATATACAGATGTTAAATGTCAACTCTATTGCCTTTGTTAAGTACCCTAATAAAATTAACGGTACCAATTTTGTTGCACCAGATGCGCATTTCGACAATACATGTCTCTTCAGTGATGCTCGTGGCCAAAATATTTGAAATCCAAAGCTTATATAAAAGATAAAGATCTATAATCCAAAAGGTCCAAAAAGTATAGCCAAATCCGTGAAAGGTAGTTTACAAATATATTATTGCAGATCGTTTGTAGAATACACAAGTTTATCCATCTGTCACCTTTTGTGGAGTGTTATTGGCTGTACATATACATGTGGCATTTTTTATTTTCTAACTACTAGTATTCAAACTGACATGTGCACTTCAATAATACACATTTTGATCATTTTACTTCTGTATTCTTTATTTTTTCCATGCCAACATACTTCATAAAGTTCATTTTTTTACTTATTATACATATCAGAATGATTAGTACCTTTAACAGTTTCAACTTCAACTTCTTTGATAGATATGGGAACATTTTTTGCAATATCCTCCTGTGTAAATACTGATGGCTAGTTCTCTTTTTTTATCTATCCATATAACATCAATTGTTTCATTTGGAATATCTGTTAAAAATAATAGAAAATTCTAATAAATATGATGTTTTTAAAGCAATTTTCTACAAATTCTAAGATTACAAAACTGCACACACTGTAAAATGATTGGATGAGACAACCAGGAAAGCTTTTTCACAGCTAGAATAGTAGGGACCATTTTAATCTTTTCAATGGTTTAAAAGTCAGTTACATTTATTTAATAAACTTGCCACCAATGAGTATTGGTGCATGTACCCTTGTTTACATTTATACACATAGCTCAAAAATGCATAACGTTGGGATAAGATGCAAATCTTTTATTCTTTACACATTACCATTCTTGCTTATTTGTGAAAACAAAATAGGCACTGGCTACGGTTACACAGAAATGTACAATAATAAAAATATTATTGGTACATTGGGGACTAAATGCCGGAATGCATGGTTGGATAAGGAACCGATTAATTACGAATGTAATAATAATTATTAAGGCTACGGTTACATTGCGTTATTGTTACATGAAAAACAGCAATGTTCGATGGGACAAGTAATATGTACTAAATAATAAAAGTTGAAGACATTATTTTATATTTACAATACATACAAGTATAACATACAATTTTTTGATTTTTTTATAGTACGTCCTCCATGGATTTTGAAATCGGACTCGGACATCTCTTAAACTGAGTTTTACTATGCGTAGTGTTATGCGTTTGTTTTTTCTACATTGGCTAGAGGTATAGGGGAGGGTTGAGATCTCATAAACATGTTTAACCCCGCCGCAATTTTTGCGCCTTTCTCAAGTCAGGAGCCTTTGCATGGCCTTTGTTAGTCTTGTATGATTTTTTAATGTTAGTTTCTTGTGTATAATTCGGAGTTTAGTATGACGTCCATTATAACTGAACTAGTAAACAAATTTGTTTAGGGGTCAGCTAAAGGACGCCTCCGACGGGTGCGGGAGTTTCTCGCTACGTTGAAGACCCATTGATGTCTTCGGCTGTTGCCGTCTGCTCTATGTTCGGGTTGTTGTCGCTTTGACACATTCTCCATTTCCATTCTCCATTTTATACATGTATACAGAGGTTCACAGTGTTAGTTCACAATTAGCAAACTTTGCTTTTGATGTATCAATTTTTGGTAAGTGCGTTTGTATAGCTGTATGAAATTTGTGTCTTGATATTGTTTCAGTTTCGTTTCAAACGCATCCCATGCAAGTTTTAAATTTTTCACCCAAACAAAATTGGTAATAGGAATCTCTTCATCTTTTGTTCAAAGTATAATGACAGTAATACGAGTAGGTATGCAGTTAAATACTTAAAAGTGAACAGTTTTCTCAGCCCGAGTTTTCAACAACAAACCATTGAACTATATTTTTCGCCTTTGGCACTGCTAAGTTGAAGTACCTTTAAGAACATCAAATCCATTAATACCTAAAACTATTTAAACACCATTTGTTGAATAATAATATTTATTATTTATTATTATAACAAGTATTATTTAGTAGACATGAATGAATGAAGCAACAAAACTATATAGAAGATTTAAGTTTAATAAATCTAGCGTACATTGCTGTTTTTCATGTAACAACAACACTTGCACATGTAATGTTACCGTAGCCTCAATAATTATTGTTACATTCGTAATTAATCGGTTCCTTACCCAACTTTGCATTCCTGCAATTAGTCTCCAATGTAACAATAATATTTTTATTATTGTTACATTTCCATGTAACTGTAGCCAGTGCCAACAAAATAAGCAAGTTTAATCAGAGACTTTTACACAGTATTAGGCTTCACTACAATTTTTAAAAGTACAAAATGTATAATATTAATAAACCCAATTTTTGCATGTTTTTTTGTCTTTAAAATATGTTTTTTAAGTCACTCCTTTTCTTTTTTTATTGAATTTTTGTACATATAAAGATACTGATTAAACTTGCAACACATCATACCTTTGTTTTGGAATTTCAATTCTCTTTTTCTTTGGCTTGGTTTAATAACTGCAAGGATTTGTCTCCTTTTAATAGAGCTATCTGGTCTTTCTGATAATGGTTGTTTGAAGTTATTTTTATGGAATAATTCTGGTTAATCATGCAATTTGATGTGTTACCTTGGCAAGGTATATGACCCTTTCCCCTACCTCCTATACTATTCTAGGAATATGATTGGTTAAAAGCAACCAAGGAGAACGTACGTGTTTATTTCATACGGGGTTAGTAGGTGGGGATTATTTCTATACTCGGTTAGTAGTGGTGTTACGTTCCTTTTCCCGACGTAGTCGGTATAGTTTCGGTTTGTGGTCTTTGAACTTAAGGACGCTTAACTATGACAACAGAATACGCATGTAATTGGACAAAATGCTGTCATGGTGGGTGATTTGGTTGTGTTTGAAAAAACGTCTCGTTAATTATATCGTGATGGAAAGCAAGTGAAAAACTATAAATATTTGACTAGATCTTACAAAGATTTATATTTTTATTAAAATAATTGTTTCTCCAATAGCTCTTTGCATCCGTGACAGCTGTTTATTCGGGGCAATTATATAATTTTTAATGTAAACTTTGTTGTACGAACGTACATGACTTTTAGAACGCACCTACGCATGTGAGATTTCCGCGGGGTTTTGGTGAATGTAAACAGAAAGATACGAGGACCGAGAATACTGAACACGAACAGAGAAAACGTTATTTAAATGGTATCTTTATTTGTACTTCTGAAGGTTATCGAAATGATAGTTTTAAACATATACTCAAATTTAAATACGTCGGATATCTTTTTTTTTAAATAGTTCTTGTTTCAAGTCAGGCATATGACCGTGAGTTCTTATCCATTCGTTTGATGTGCTTGAGCTTTTTGATTTTGCCATTTGATAAGGACTTATATCTGGAAATTGACCATGAGGGTCGGTTGATAACAAAACTTTACGACAAAAGAGGTGATTTCAGCTTCCTTATTGTGACCTTTTCATTTCCTAATGGTGAAGTTGTAATCATCACTTCGTAAATATTACGGACGCCATCACGGATGGGTTGACCGTTATGGAATATTCGTTATGCAGACTGAAATCGGATATGTTCTCTACGTCGTAACTACATTCCCCTTCCCTTTTCAAGAATGTGACCTACCGAATTAGACTATTTATCGCCTTTGTAACACCATGAGCAACACGACGGGTGCCACATGTGGAGCAGGATCTGCTTTCCCTCCTGGAGCACCTGAAATTACCCCTAGTTTTTGGTGGGGTCAGTGTTGTTTTTGTACCCCTATTTGTGACATTTTTTCACGCATCATTGTCAATATAATAGAAATAGATGCGACTGTCGTGCAAGTGAGAGGTTTAGCGCTATAAAACCAAGTGGTTACTGTTGGCATTTACTTTTGTACACTTAGACCAATGGAATTAGGTTCTTTTAAATACTAACGGTATTGAAGACTTACCACTCTGATGGGCCACTTGTTTAAATAACACATGTTTACATAACGGTAAGATAAATTCGTTACACATTGTGCTTGTGGCCATGTATGGAAATAAGCCTCGCCTACTAACCCCATGAAAAATACACGTTCTCCGCACGGTTGCTTTTAATCAATCGTTGTACGTATTCCTTGAACGTTGAAAACAGTATATCTGTTTGTTTAATTTGTGTTGGTAAACCCAGTTAATTAATTACGATATTATATTCTAAAACTAGGAAAGACTCAAAATTCAGAAAAACAGGCGTTCTGAGAGTATTGCATGGCAATATATAGTCCCATAACAATTAAAACTCATTGTATTGGAACAAAATTCAAACTTGGTCTATAACTTGTCATGGTGTAAACTATTATATAACAAACAAGGACCATAACTCTGCACAAAATCATCAGACCGTAACAAAATTGGAACTGAATCTGTTATAACTTGTCATGATAAAATTATAAACCATTTTTTTTTCTTTTTTAAATTTTTATCTTTAAGCTTGACAAAAAATTGTGGAAAAATTGCGAAAAACTGATTATTTGAGTGAATTTTCTAAGTCCCAGAACCATAACTCTGCACAAAATCATAAGACTAGAACAAAATTTGAACTCGACCTGTAACTTGTCATGATGAAAATTGAACTTGACCTTCATATTGTCGCAGGACACAACATATCTAAATCTGAAAAAAATATCGTCAAACGGTGGCATGTGATGGTAGAGACACTTTTTGGCAGACGTCCACCCGATGATGAACATTTGATCGCACTGTCAGTTGTAGTAGATATCATTGCATTCTACCATTTGTCTGTCTGCAATATAGACAAGATTTTGTCATATGACTGTGATGTCATAGACTTATGTTTCGTGATCTTTTATACTCCTTGAACATGGATTAAGATGAATTAAAAGGAACGACTGTTATATTTTTTCTGTGTATTCGAAAAAATGTTCTGCACACTTACGCATGTTATTCAGTGTGCACTACATTTTTTAAGGTTATTTCTTCATAGACAGAAAAAAAATATTATTGTCATTTCTTAAATACTGATAAGTTCCATAAAATATTGTATACACAAAAAGAACGTACAGATATAGTAAAGCAATAAACTTTTATTCGTCCTGAATCACAAAGATTGTCGCTCGGCATTTATCTTATAATCGTTCATAAAAGAATAATCAATCAATAAAATAAAATAAAATGGCTATCTTTGTCACATTTCCTTCAAATTAAAAAAATTAAAAAAAACATTTCCTCAGCCTTTAAAAAACCTTCGTCCTCATTTTTTTGTTAAGAATGCTTATCATTTCCATGATGATGGTGATGTTCTGATTTGCAGACAACTACAGGAATGTGTGCATGATGCACGAGATAGTCACTGACACTGCCCATAATAGTTCTCCTGATTTTCCCTAAACCACGTGATCCTACTACTATGTATATTGCTTTGAGATCTTTTGCTTTTTCTAGAATAGCCTGGCCTGGTTCTCCGTTTACTCTCACAACCTCGCCTTCTATCTGTCGTGATTAAAAAAGAGATAAAACATATTTTTGAAAATGTAAATGTATACGATAATTTATCTATCTATTGACATTAAGTATTCATGCCATATTGTTTCGCGAAGATTAAAGGTTAAAAAAAAACGCAAAATATTCATTTGCAAGTCAGGAATCTCGTAAGTGGTTGTATTTCCAGCTTTCTGACAGGAAAATACATGGTAGTTTAGATGGTATTTTTATGCCCCACCTACGATTCAGGAAAGTCACATAAAGAATGTTTCAGGTTTAAAGTTTGAATTGCTTTTCTTTTGTGAGCGATGCATGTGTTTACATGTGTTTTTTGTTTTGTTTTGGGGTTATTGAAGTCAACGCAAAATCTTCTTAAAAAAGATAAACGGAGTTCAAACAAGATTATACATGTACGTTGAATATGCGATGTATCGGGACAAAGTTCTCAAAAATATACCATAATAAGCAGATTGTTGATTTTTTTTTATCTCACAAGATACTTTTTTTTATTGAATTGAATGCAGCTGATACATTTATTAAACAATGAAGTTTCAACTGTGTGAAAAGATGCTATGTAGTCTGTTATATAGCAATTACCTTCAAGTCGACTAAATCTTTACTTAATTTTTTCACCATTTCTGTGCATTTTACCTCCTCTGATTCAACTATCCTTTGAACAAGAGCTGGATCCCCTGGTATCAGTGCAACAGCTAGAAAAAGTAAAAACTATAAGTTTATCTTTTCAATGTTAAGATTTAAGAAGACGTGATATGATTGCAATTGAGATAATTCCACCGGAAACCGTTTTGTGTTTCAGAAGGATAAAAATTTTGTTTTGAATTAGATATCTATTGTCGATATTAATTATTATAAATACAATACAATACAGATGGTAGCTGGAAGGGGGCATCTCAAAGTTTTAACCAATCTTAGTTCACAGACGGATTTATTGGGCCGGACCCCTCTTTGTGGGAAAAAATTGGTTAATGATTTAGGGAATCACTGGAGCGGGCTCCTCTTAAAGCAGTCAGTGGGCCCCATTGTATTTTATTTTTACGGCCCTCTGTATACATTATATCACCGTTAGGCAGCTTTCCGTATACATATGAAAAAATTAGGACTAATTTCAAATTTGAATTCCTTGACCTTTACATTTTTCCGTTGCCACCAGCATCAACTTTTCGAAGATGTCCAGGATATTGTTTATATAAACCTGTGATATTAGTTTCATACGACTCGGTCAAGAATTGTAATCATTAGAGCGCTTACATTGAAGGCATTTGTAATGCCCGTGTCACACTGTCCCGATTTTTACGCCGATGGCAACACGATTATGGAAATTTTCAAAATCGGGACTGATCGTATCCAGATCGGGCTATTTGTAGTGCCATCTTTAACCATCGTAGAACCATCGCCCACTTTTTCTAGCCTTCGGGGACAACTTCGGGATGGGTTCTTAATTTTTTAACATGTTAAAAAATCCCCGAAGTTGCGTCCGGTATTGAGTTCGTATCACCATCCTCACCACCGTAATGTCACCGGGAATGCATCTTTGAACATCGTATTGCATTCGTGTTTCCATCGTTTCCATCGGGCAGTTTTGACATTACGATGTCTACCCGAATGAATCACGAAGCTACCCGAAGGTCTTACGATGGCAACACGACTTCGTGAAGACCTCGTAATCCCGTCGTGTTGCCATCGAATAAAAGTACGAAGGCGACAAGATGGAACTACGACGGCAATAAATCCAGCTAAATGTAAGTTAATTTTCGCGCTAAAATACATTTAAAGTGCCTTGCGCGATATGCACTGGTCAGTCTAATACGACAGTTAAGAAAGACGTTCACAAAACATGGAGCTCATATCATATGATTCTATGAGAACAAGAAAGGCGACAGTGTTGTTTCTATTAATTCAAATGGAACAAGAAGAGCAGCTATTACAGGCTCAGGATTTACTTTTACAAGTAAAATATTATTTTTTGTCAATTTTTCATATCAAGTAACATAATAAAAATCATAAACGCGCCTCGTACACCAACACTGCAGGTACACGTTTATAGGGAAACCAACTTTTTCTTCATTATTCTGATTTTTATGTATCGTCTGAGTTGTTGACACACGAATGTTTGCTCCATAACCATTTTGTTTTCTATATGTCATATTTTGCCGCATTTGTTGCTTTCCCCACATCCTTATTTTTGTCTATATTATTATGATATTCTCCTGGAAAGAGCTCTTTTTGATTAAAAGGGATCAACGAACCCATTACCTTACCTTTAAGATAGATCAGTAAACATGGGCATAATTATGGGTGATTATTCAGACTAGTGCACACATTTTACGTTTCAAACAAGGCAATGCCGAGCGTGGCATCTCCTCGTATGTAACATATTAGGGACAAATATGGACACTATATTTGTATATGACACATGCAGAAAATGGTAAATTGAATATGCATATTTGATACATAAACTAGTTTTTTTAGAAATCAACCAAATCATTCAGTAACTGGAATATAATTTAAATTCATCGTAAGCTGTACACGACGTCTTTAAGACATCGTATGGCCATTGCGCCATCATCGTAATCCATCGTGTAGCCTTCATAATCCATCGTGTAGCCTTCGTGATCCATCGTGTAGGCTTCGGCTGAGATATGAAGCTTAAATACCCGTCTTCGGTTAACCTTCGTATGTCCATCTTTTACTATCGTATATAATTTCGGCACCATCGTATAGACTTCGTTATTCATCGTACTTGCTTCGGTCACTTTTTGGTATTTTAACGAGATCTGGACCAACTTCGTACGAACTTACAATTTTCGCATTCGGGTGTCCATCGTATATAAAAATCGGGACAGTGTGACGCGGGCATAAGAATTGTAAGATTTGTTAATTCCCCCACAAGGCGTCGAACGGGGAACAAAAAAAAAAAAAAATTAGTATCTATAAATTAAAAAGTATCCCAAATTGAATGTTTCTTTTGATTTTGCCGATTTTTCATAATACGAGTGACTTTTCTATTGTTCTTGCGTTATCGGTTTTCCCACTATTATACATGATCGATATAAACCGGTTCGATATGATATATCATACTTACATCCATAACTGATTTCGGTGTACGTAGCACAATACACAACGACTGCAAAATTACCAGGCTTGTAGAATTCTGTTGCAAACTCTATAATCAAAAGAAAAGAACATGAGAATATTTATTTTTTTTAATATCTGAATATCTGATATTGTTTGGCCCTGCAACTTCAGTCAGCTTTGAATAATTTTTAAATTAAATGTTTTGCATAATATTCGCATCATAATTTATTTTCTTTTTATTTCAGTTCAACAACTGCATTTAACTATTACAATTAAGGAATGACTGTAATATTTTTTCTGTCTGAAGAAATAACATCAAAATTTGGTGCACACTGAATAACGCGCGTAAATATGGTTATTTAACAGTGTGCGATACATTTTTTATGTTATTCCGAATATACAGAAAAAATATTACAGACATTTCTTATAATTTAATTCTAAATTCCATTTTAAACCGTAGAAAATCATGAAAAAACGTTGATGACGTCACGGTCACATGACTAAATTATGTCTATGGGCTCATAACAAAATAACGTCAGCCAATCAGAAGACGCGTTACATTCAAAATTAAATTATTAACATATAGACATTACAGATGAGACACATATTTCTGTGTCAACACTTCATTGTTCTACAGGGACACTAGCCAGATATTTGTTCAGCGGTATTTGTAATAATAATATGGAGAATATTGTGCGAGATTGATTTGAAATCCAAAATTGATCGACACGCAGGAGGATCGTTTCTTCTTTTTATATATATATATATATATATATATATATATATATATATATATATATATATATATATAAGCGTATAATTGGTTGATTATGTACGCACATAATGTATAAGAAACATTTATTTTAGTGATATTTTGTCTGTTCCATCGAACCTATTATGAATAATTGTCAACTTTGTTTTATGTAATGTGCCATATTACCGTATTTTTTTTCTATGAAAAAATGTACTAATTTCTATAAGACAAAAAATCGTATTGAAAAAGTTGTAAATAATAAAAGCATATCGCATTCTATTAGAAAAACGTCGCATTCATATAAGAAAAATAGCATTGTTTGATTATGGCGTAGACTGCAATCGATTTTTAAAGTTGATGTCAATATTTTTGGTACTTCACTGTCAAAGTGTTGGACACCTCAACTTTATGGATCTTGCAAATAGGTTTCTTTAATGCAAATGCATATTTTCTCGTGTAAATACAACAAACTTAGGGTGATAAATTCGAAATACATGGCAAGTTGTGTATACGTTTGCATTTTATTCTAATCGTCTGAGAATTTCTAAATCTGCGTCTCATTTACAAAAGAAAAAATGGCAACTCCACATACGAAACAGATTTCTCGATTCGCACTTTTCGTAGACTGATAACGTTCAAAGATCTAGTAAAATTGGGTCTCATTGAGTTATACATACGTTTTGTATTTTTGTTATTTGATAATTTAGTACCTAAGTACCTAAAGCATTATCATTTGGTATTCGCTACATAGTACTTACTTTTAAGTTGCATTTCCAATATTGAATCAGTCAATTTAATAAGAGTTTATTTACTTATATATCTACATCTACTAGTACTTACTTTGCAATGCCAATTTAGCATGATCACTACCATCACTTGCTATAACCACCACCTTTTTCTCTTCGGCCATCTTTTTCACATTAATAATTTCGTTTTTGTTTTTTGTAGTTTAAGGTCAGCGTACGATTTTATCGCAAGGTCGTATTGGTACAAAGTGTCAATTTTGTATCAATTGTCAAAGTATATAACTGTAAACATTGTATATTTTTGTCGCAACACGTGTACAGCGCAGTTAATCATATCAGTGATAATTGTATTGTCAGTTCTGTTATATCTGCAAGATTAGATAAGCTTGTGAAACGTAAATTAAGTAAACTACGCCACACTTTTTTTACGCTAAGAAAACGGTGCACATACACAGGTCATGGCACTGGACATGAGGGGGAGGACAGGGGTAAGGGAGACAGGGAGAAAGGGGGTAGGAGAAAGGAGAAAGGGGTGGGAGAAAGGAGAAATGGGGTAGGAGAAAGGAGAGGAAGGCTGGGTGAAAGGAGAAAAAGTAGGAGAAAGGAGAAAAAATAAAATATCTCTCCTTTTAAAAAATGATCAAATATTTCAAGAAAAAATATCTCAAAAAGGAGATGTTTTATTCTAATGGGAGAAAGGAGAACGGGGGTAGGAGAAAGGAGAAGAGGGGTGGGATAAGGGAGAAGGGTACCCCCCTGTCCTCCCCCTCGGACATGGTGTGACATAATTCTTGTTTCAATCGATTAGGAGCTCGTATTACAAAAACAGAAATTTTATTTCTCATGAAAAAAGGTATATTTTATTTACGTGTTTCTAGCAAGTATGCAATTGTTTGATTACATTTTTTAAATATCGTCTTTTACAATTTATCATATATGACCCCTTTCATATAGCGGTAGTTGACATTTGTAATCTAAGTAAACGCGCAATTGCCTTTTTTTAGCTCGGATTATACAGAATTATACATGTATTTATGTCATACATGTAATTTGTATTTATAATCCACTTGCATATTATTACTGTATATAACATGATAAATAGATTTAAAGGTTTCTAAATAAGTGTGGATTCTCTCAAATGTTTCACTGGTGTTTAACTGATAATCGTAACTGGAATTACGACGATCCCAATATGGCGACGGCTGAATTAGGTAAAATCTGTTCAGTAATTTTTCTCAAATGTATCCCGTTTTTGTCACAAGTTACTCGGCTGTAATGTTTTTTTATACCATTACATCATATTTGAATCGAAACGGTACAATATAAATGTCTAAGCGCTTAGAAAATTGCCATCGAAAAATTCGGGATGATAATCGTAAGTCAATGGCATTTTCTTGTTCGATAATCGTAATTCAATGGCATTTTCTTGTTCGATAATCGTAATTTCTTTATGGGATAATAGTTACTGAAAAATAATAAATGTGTCTTCCAGCTTTTCAATGCTATTTTGTGTGTAAAAACAGCAACGTCTAGTTAAAAGATGACAAGTTAACCCAAAATAAAAATAAATGAAGCGACTTATTTGATCTTGATATCATTGGCGAACACACATAAACAACATTACCTGTAAGGCAAATAAAACCTAAGGTTTTCTTCGTAGAAACTTGAAAAAACTGCAAACGTAAGGTTACGTACAAATCACGTGTCCGTCCAGTCGTCGAATATTCTTCCCCTGTCTTGGATCCGTATTAAAAAAATAAAAAAAGCAACACATCACTCAGGTTAAGCAGGTACAGCGTAAGACAACCAGATTTGTCTTTAACGATTCTAAAGACAGATCACCAGGAACAGTTTCCAACTTGATAAATTCTTTAGAAGGGGAAAGTTTACATATAAGAAGAAAAAAGACTAGATTAACTATGCTATATAAAATTAATTTGGGGTTAATTGACGTTCCAAAGGACAATTTAACAATATCTGATAGACGTACTAGGGGAGAAACATAAATTTTGGCAAATAGCAACAAAGAAAGATTTCTACAAATTTTCATTTATCCTCGCACTATTTCTGACTGGAATTAATGCACTACCTGAAGCATTAGGTATGTTTGAGAACCCGGAATCCTTCAAAAGTGGCATATCCACTCTAACATTTGAAGGATCCACAACAACTTATATTAAACTACCAAGTCACTGAACATAATGTATATATATGTTATTGTTAACTATGTTTCGTTATTATATTAATTTTAATTGAGTCCATATATACATAGCACACACACGGTGTAGAATGGTAACGGACATATCGGGGTTTTTTGGTGTTTTTTTTTTTGGCGTTTCCGCACTAATCGGGTTCGGCAACGGACTTATCGCGTTTTGTTTTCAGACAGTGTGACACAAAATGAGCCAAATAGACGAAAATAAGTCGTTAGTGTTGATGTTTAGATGATCACGGAAGGCACCGATGATCTAACTTTGCAAAAAAAATCATTTTGCTTCTGTACCACTCTTGGCTTTTTTCAAAAAGCTCCACACTAAACAGGACTACAAGACTAACACAGCTACTAATGGTGTGTTGTCCGTTCAAATACACAATATATTACAATGTGGACTTTTTTGTGCTCCTGTAATTCATACAAAATACATATTAGAACCAAGGGCCACTTATGTGCATTTAAAAACTTAAAATATCCTATATTAAAGCTTTATTAAAATTGGTTGGCAGCGGACTAATCGGATTTCCCAAAATGGCGTGTTTTTTGGCACCGAACTGTTGAGGTTTATTTAGCACAGGACTTATTGTGTTTTTATTGTTTTACCAGGGTAAAAAATGATGTTTTCGTATTTTTTGCTTGTTTGGGAAATGAAAAGTAAAAGATTGTAACTTGAACCCCATGTATTTGACATCGTGTGCTAGAATATACAAGT
>CM034355.1:37305786-37337679 GCA_019925275.1 Mytilus edulis
TCACTGGAGCGTTTGATTGTACAATCAAGTCATACAGATGCTTCATTATATCGTAAACAGTTGTGTTTCATCTGATTATCATCTCTTGAGCATGTTATTGTAAAAGCGATGTTCTTATCAAATGTATCTAGTATCTTTTATTTACAGATTTATATGACACAGCGAATAAGATATACAAAAATATAATACAACAGTATATTAAAATCGAAGCGATATAAAATATACTTTTCAGAGTACTTTGAGTCAATCAGGTTTCAGTTTCCAATGAAGAATCACACAACTAAAACATAACGTAAAGGGATCATAAATGTTAGAGGATGGAGAATCCTTTATCACTGCTTTCTTTAATTTTATACCATTGTCTCTTGTATTTGAACTTTTTGCCCACTGTTTTGCCCACTCTATTCTTTATATTTTAGCACCTCATTTTCTCTATTCTTTATTTATTTATTTTTTTTGTGTTCATATTTCTGTATTCTTTATATTTTTGCCCACAATTCTCTATTCTATCAGCCCGAATAAACACCCTCATAATCTGTATTGGATTCGAGCAATGATTACAGTACCTTACACTCATCCATACACGTCTTTACACGACTGATCTTCTCACTTATTTTTTGTTCCTCTGCTTCTATTAGTGCTTTTACTAAAGATTTGTCCAATGGCCCAATTGCTAGAAAGACAAATATACATACTTATGACGAATTATTTGTAACAGTATTTATACATTGCAAGACTTGAATTGATATTGCTGAAATTGAAATTTTATTATCTTTTCGAATACCCGTTCATTGTTTGGCATTTCGTCACTGGCACGTTTCACTATAACATTTTAACCACAAGTTCATATTACTAAATTTTGAGAAGTCATATCGGATAAAACTTTATCTCACTTGTGCAGTTTCGGCAGGTCTTTAAAATTTTCAGGTCCGACATTGTTTCTTTGCTTCCATCCTTTGACACCGAGTGTTCTTGATGATGACCGTGGCGCTTAAAATTTACAGTAACAAATCTTATTTAACAGGGTTATTAATTAAGGTAAGTATAATTGTCTTCTTTTCCAATGATTGTAATAGTTTTAATGATGCACTAATGCGACTCATTCTATAGAAATACCCTTCCGTCCGTCTGTTCGGTCTTGTAAGTGCTGTGACGTGTACACTTCTTGCCAGATTTGTTATGAAATTCATATATAAAAGGTTTATGATTTCACGGACAATTCATGTTATTGTCGTTGTCTGTTATTTTGAGGTTCAGTGATGTTCGTATAAGACTTCAAAAAATAAGACAAAATAAAAAAACATTACCTATGCTCCTTAACTTACTGTTTATTTGGATTTTTTTTACTTTTATTTGTCGAGCGTCAGTGATGAATCTTTTATATACAAAACGCGCGCCTGTCGTGCACAATCGTTAATCCTCGTATCTACATCTTTAATTTAAAACTAGCCAAGGGTTTACAATCCTGTCCCCTCCTCTGCAGGAGATAAGAGTACTGGGTCGTAATCCTTGGCAAGCGAATATGGTTAACTATGATGAGTTTGTATACACTCTAAGACATAAGCCCGAATTTCCAGCTACTTTGTAGCTGTGGTCTAATCAGACATCATGCTGATGCCAATTACCCCAGACCATGCATCATGCTGGGTTTGTTGATCTTAATCCCCTAAATAACTGGTCACATACATATTATATTACTTAATATATATCATTTTCAGTACAGTTACAAATGTGTATTATTAGTTACATAGTGTGTTAGTGACCTAATATGATATATACAGGGTCAGTAAATTCCATATGGGGTGAGAGCGAAGCTCGAACCCCATATGGAATTTACTTACCCTGTATATATCATATTAGGTCACTAGCACACTATGTAACGAATTTATCTTACCGACTATCTTTATGTGTTGAATTTAGACTCAAGTTGTCTTATTTGCTTTCATAACACATCTCCTTATTTCTGTATTAAAGTGTTCAGGTGTTCAATTTTAAGAACCTACTTTAATTGATATGCACTTAAAAAACTAATGTAAACGATAGATATTTATAATAAACAACCTTGATATAACAATATTAAAAAGAACTTTCAATATTTGAAATAATCAAACAGTGCCTAAGTCGCAAATTCACTACTAACCTAATATTGAAATAAGCCCCGCCTCCCTATTAACCTAATATTGAATATACACGGTCTCCACGAGGTCGCTTTTAACCAATCATATTCCTAGAAATGTATAGGAGGTAAGATAAAAATGATTCCTAGTGAATATTGATATAGAAATTGAATAATAAAATTTGATCATGTGAAAGTTATACGTCAGAAGTTGAACTAAAAACAGAAAACTATTACAGTAATTATATTATAATTTATGTTAATATTTTAAAGGGATTAAGTTTTTATTGTAATTTATGGTATGTAATATGTTAATTGGTTGGCACAGTAGCAAATGTTACACACGTTTAAAAAAAGATGACATAAATCTGATGTTGTCAAACAATTATGGGTATGATAGAAAAGAAGAGAACACATCGATTAACACATTCTATTGTTTTGAAGAAAAAAGGGGGATAGTCATCTGGAGGTTTAATTGATTTTCTTCAATTCTGGTAATCAAATTGATTTTTTTCTAATAAAAATCAGTTCTTTTGACCACATTGATTTTGTGTCTCAAACCTATGCTGTGTCAAATATTCAATCACAATCCAAATTAAGAGCTGTTTTAAGCTTAAATGTTGTGTCCATACTTGATCGGCTGTTCTGCTTTCGACCTCTGCAGGAAATCTGGTTTGCCGTCACTCTGTTACACTTGAATTTTGGAAATCATTATTAATTTTGGAATATGGCTCTATCATGCATAGATCATAGTGCTTAAAGACAAGGAGTTTTTAAAGCCCTCCCCTTTTTTTAAAAATCTGAAGTTTTTTACTGTTAATTTCTAGCTGTGTAAAGTTAACTAAGAAATAAAAGCAAGTAGCAAATAAAATTTAATTTAATCATGTTTATTTTGAAATAGTATAGAAAAAACGTGAATTTAATCGAAATTGATAGAAAACTAAGAAAAATACCAGATTAAGATAAAAGGGGGAGGGCTAAAAAAGTTGTCTTTTAGCCAATATCTATGGCATAGACCAGATCATTTTTCAAAGTTAGGCTAATCGTTTATGGAATTTTTTTTTATTTTCCATGATTTCACATCAGTTTGAAAGAAATCAAAGTTATTCAAGTTAATAAAATATAGAATAAAAGTTGAGGAACAAAATTATTTCAATAAATGCAGGGAAAAGTGTCCATTACATCGCAATAAACTAAACATGCATATTATTATTTTTAATATATATTTTTTCTTTAGGATATTTTTTTTTTTTTTTTCAAATTTATTGTTTAGAAATACAATGAAGCTAGGAGGAAAGACACAGAGTAACATAAATGTATAGCTTATTATTTTGTGATCAACATCTGGTTATAATTAGTGAACCACTAAGAAAGTGTGTCCAAATAATTTATATCTAACTGATTACTGATAACATGCTGAGATAAATTTATAGAAAAATATTAGGAAATCCGGGCTTATGTCTTAGAGTGTATATATATTTTCGTATCTTGCTTTCTGTTAAAACTTTTAAAGTGAAATAATTGTATCAAGCTGATTAATCGGTTTAAATTTAACCTCAAAGAGGGTTGTTGTTTTTTTCCTTAAAAAAATATTCCAATCCTCAATTTGATATTAAAACAAAATTTGTGGTCAAGCAAATTACTTTCTGTTTATCGCAAATATTTTGTTAGTCTACAATATAGAACTAGTATTTAGGACTGGGTAATTTTGCATGATTGCCTTTAAAAGTCATCGAATACAGACTTTTTCACGTTTTACTTTACTATAATACCAATAATATCACTAGAGGAAACTGTTAGTATATTTGTATTCAGTGTAATCGATGGTCGGTTTAGGTCACAATTTATTCAACAAAAGGCACGTGTTTACTGTCAGTCGGATAAAAACGGATTTTATATCCTGCTCGAATCTAAACTTCCGCTTCCTGTTCGGGGAGATGGAGGCTAAGATTAAAGGATTAATCTTAAAAATAAATATAATATAACAAGGAACGTTTGCTCAAAGAAAGAAAAGCTGCATGCAAATGTTATATTTCTTTTCGCTCAAAAGTAATGCATTGCAGATTTGGTCCCTTTCGTGCGTATATACTGTGAGATATCAATTACGTCTCCTTGCGGCTACAGTTTTTTTTTCTTCTAAATATTGCTTTTTATGTTTTGAATTTATTAAGTCATTATATATAGAATGATAAGGGTTAATTCTAAGGATTTGCCTCATCTTAAAAACATAAACGGCTTAACAGTTGTTTAAAATATATTTTTGTGCTTTTTTGTAAATGTTTGTTTGTTTTAAGATTGTAACACAGTGATAAATGCTGTAACCATATTTTGACTATTTTACCTACTATGCCTGTTTTGTTCACGCATCGTTGTAAATATAACAGAATTTGATGCGATTGTCATACAAGTGAGAGGTTTAGCGCTATAAAACCAGGTTCACTCCACCATTTTCTACATTTGAAAATGTCTGTTCAAGCCAGGAAATAGACAGTAATTAGCCATGTAAAGTGCACAATAGATGGCGATGTTATAGATGTAAAAACTGTTTATAGAGAAATGGAATCTTTGCGGGAGACAGTCCAGAACCTATACACTGTGGTTCATGGACAAAATGACCGTATATCAGAACTTGAGCGAACAGTTAATACCCAAAGAAAGACTATTCAGAAATTGACAATAGATAAGAAAACTGAATTAGAATATCGTAGAAAAATAGAACGTCGCTTGAAATTAATTGAAAATAGTTTTATTGAAAAATATACAGATCTCAGAAGACATTTTGTTAAAAATGATGATAATAATCCTCCCAATGGTGCAGACAAACACGATAACGGTAATGGTGGATTAACCGATTCTTACAAACAAATGGTTAAAACACATGCAATTTCTCGAAAAGGTAAGTTTAAGTGACTGTTTTTTACTTCTTTTATTTTTTTAATTATTTTTTTTTAATGTTTTTTTTTTTAATTTTGCTTAATTCTTAATTTAAATGTTTTGGAGTTTAGTGTGACGTCCATTTTTTTTTAAATTAGTATACATTTTTTTAAGGGGGAAACGGAGGACCGCCTCCAGGTGGGATTTTCTCGCTGTGTTGAAGACCAATTGATGGCCGTCGGCTGTTTTCTGATCTTTGGTCGGGTTGTTGTTTCTTTGATACGTTCCCCTTTTTCATTCTCAATTTTATCATCTTATCCTCCGTAAATTGTTCGTTATGGTTGTGATACATAGAGTTTACACGAACATGTTTGTAAGTAATAACAGAAAACTTTCGTCCATAAGAGATATTGAGGAAATCTAACAAACAACCAATTAGAATATTGTTTGCATTTAGTCATAAATTGATAATTTGAAAAAGGTATTATAGGATTAAACACATTTTTTCTACAGGTTATTGATGTGTAAATGCAACAGAATCTAAAATGAAATAGCACCTACCTCAAAAACTTCATTTTTATTAGAAATTATCCGAATTTGAAGCGTAAAAGTAACGAAATAATCTTCCGTCTGACAGTTTTCAAACGTATAAAAGGGCTGAAGGTTTTTATACGTTTTCAATACTTTAATGCATTATTTCTTTTCTGTTATATATGCATTAAAATAGAAACAAGTCTACTGTTATGTTTTTTGTTTTTCAATCTCAATTTGCTTAAAATCCCGGGATCCCTTTATGTGTGTGTATTGCGCATGAATAGATCACTCAAGTTTATGAAAGTAGTTTCGGAAACATGGTTTATCGAAGTGTAAACAAAGAGGGGAAAATGTAATTGACCAATCCCGTTGAAGTACTTGTATTTATAGATATGCAAATCATATAAGACTTTTATTCAGTTTGTGAGTTAATCGCCCCGGTTTACACATCAATAACCTGTAGAAAAAATGTTTTTAATCCTATAGTATCCGGAACAATATCATGAGACTATTTGCTGGCTATCACATAAGTCGGTATACATATCTTAATTAACGATCCAACAAGACTATAAAAGGTTACAGTATTGAGTCCGGTGTATACATGCGGTTAGAATACCTTTCCAAAACTAAATATGACTCATTTTTAAGGAAGAATATAAATCATAATTTTAAAGAAATACATGTAACTATTGATTATGCAAAAGGTTTCCATTGATAAGATTATTTGCTAAAAATTGTGAAGGTTGGTGTTTTGTTTTGATGGTTAAACACGAAATACTAGTTTCTCAATATAATTGTAATTTATCATCGATTACAATGACAAAATATGTATCTTCTTAATTACAACAAATTTTGAATATCTTTTATTTCTTGTTTTCAGAACGGTTACTTCTGCCTTCAAATGAAATTACAAACGATCATGTAGTCGCATTTTATGCCTATTTATCTACAAATGAACCAAATCCTAACGTTCATCATACCCTTATATACGATGTCGCAAAGACTAATTCTGGAAATGATTACAATGCAGTGACGGGGATCTTTACCGCACCCACAGCTGGGATCTACGTGTTCACATGGAATACTCGCATGTACGAAGCTGCACATTCTACCGAACTTTTGGTTAATAATGCGGTCTTAGGGGCCAGCTACGTTGCTGTAGCTCACGGTCATGATGTTTCCCTAAGTGGAACCGTTGTAACGCAAATCAACAAAGGGGATTCTGTCTTTGTGCGCACTCATTCGACATTAGGTGGTAGTGGTGAGATTGAGAGTAATCAATATGGCCGTTCATCATTTGCAGGCTGGCTCCTATGCTAAATCCCCAATTTAAAACTTTTTTCAAAACTTCTTTCATTAAACAACGAATTGGAACAACTTTATTGGAATTTTGGATCCTCAATGCTCTTCAACTTTGTACTTGTTTGGCTTTATAAATATTTTGATATGAGCGTCAGACGAAACGCGCGTCTGGCGTACTATATTAAAATCATGGTACCTTTGATAACTTTTTCACGTGACACCACTGGGTCGATGCCACTGCTGGTGGACGTTTCGTCCCCGAGGGTATCACCAGCCCAGTAGTCAACACTTCGGTGTTGACATGAATATCAATAATGTGGTCATTTTTATAAATTTCCTGTTTACAAAACTTTCAATTTTTCGAAAACTAAGGATTTTCTTATCCCAGGCTAAGATTACCTACGCCGTATTTGTCACAACTTTTTTGGAATTTTGGATCCTCAATGCTCTTCAACTTTGTACTTGTTTGGCTTTCAATAAATATATTGATATGAGCGTCACCGATGAGTCTTATGAAGACGAAACGCGCGTCTGGCGTACTAAATTATAATTCTGGTACCTTTGATAACTATTTAAATACATAACACGAAAATATGAATAAAACATGGTTTGGCATTAAGGACAATAATATAAACGGTACCAATTTTTCTGATCCAGATGCGCATTTCGAAAATCATCATCTCTTCGGTGATGCTCGAGGCCAAAATATTTTAAAATTCAAAGCTCATTAAAAGGACGGAGAGCAATAAACCAAAAAGACAAAAAAAAAGTATAGCCAAAGCCAGACAAGGAATCAGAGATTTGAATGAGGGAAATACATTCCTTATGTGTATCCCTTATGCAGCAACCACCAGGATCTTACATTTGCTAGTGGGAAACACTTTAGATACTCTTCATGGATGTTGTTGTCTCTTCGTGATGAAAACAGTGTTCTTAGTTAACAGGGTTACATTATTTCAATAAGGAATATTTAGATATTTGTTTGAACTCATTTAAAAAGACAAAAAACATCTCTACTGCGCATTTTAATTAATTGATTTACTAAGATTTAACGCCTTGGTTAATTCAAATATGATAAGTTTCGTAAAATGTAAGAAATGTAATTTTTAAGACAATACAAGATTGATTTTAGATTATTATCATATTTTTCTGATAAATAAAATGATTTCACTTTTTTCAATATTTCTTTTTACAGTTCAGAACAATGCCATTTTAATGTATTAAAAAGTTCTAGATGATTTTTTTCAACTAACAAACAATATTAATTGCCATCAAAGTATAGAATCACAAGTATTGTTCTATGAAAAAATTCTCGAAGATTGTGTTTTTTCTCCCTGTCTTTGACAGTCTTGCTCGAACGGTGTAGTGTTTTGTGATAAAAGTGTCGTAAAGTAAACATTTATCAATCAATTCCTTTTGCATATTAAAAAGCGTACAAACTCACCACTGAATGCAACATCTGTCCTTTCGCCGACCAAAACAGCAACGACGTGATGATTTGATTCCATTAATTCTTCTGAATATTCTATAATGAAAATTAAAATGATATGAATTCCTTTGCTGAATTATACTTAAAGCCTACTTTACATTTTCATAAGGCATGACGAACTTTAGCGTCTTAGTGTCATAGATATAGTCAAATGATCTCCTCATCTTTTCACATTTAGATTTTCGAAGGGCAAGAAGTCCTTTTCACAAGGACAAAAAAGGTCTTTGGTGGAGAGTTGTCTCAAGAGCAACCATATACCACAATTCCTTATTTTTTTTATAATTAAACCTTATCTACTTGGTTTTTATAGAGTAATTTTAAGTCTTTCGACTTATTATTTTTCATTTATAAGTAAGGAGATTTGGTTATATTGCAAATGCAAATGAAACAACTATCCAACAGGGTTGATTTAAGCATTTTAATGGGTCATCGCGTCTTCTATGAGAAGAACAAATGCCGTAAATTCAGCTATAAAAGTCTCCGACCGGAAAAATGTGAAACAATTTACAGTAGAAAACTAACGGCCTAATTACAAAAAGACAAATATGACAGACATGAACCAACGACAACCATACGAAAAAGAAGATGTGGTATGATTGCCAATGAGAAAACTATCTACAAAAGACCAAAATGGCACATACATTAACAACTATAGGTCACCGTACGGCCTTCAACAATGAGCAAAGCCCATACCGCATAGTCAGCTATAAAAGGCCCCGATAAGACAATGCAAAACAATTCAAACGAGAAAACCAACGGCCTTATTTATGTAAAAAAATGAACGAAAACAAATATGTAACACATAAACAAACGACAACCACTGAATTACAGGCTCCTGACTTGGGACAGGCACATACATAAATAATGTGGCGGGGTTAAACATGTTGGCGGGATCCCAACCCTCCCCCTAACCTGGGACAGTGGTATAACAGTACAACATAAGAACGAACTATAAAAATCAGTTGAAAAAACATGTTAGCGGGATCCCAACCCTCCCCTAACCTGGGACAGTGGTATAACAGTACAACATAAGAACGAACTATAAAAATCAGTTAAAAAAGGCTTAACTCATCAGATGGATGTTTGTGAATGCTCTACCCCCTTCTCCCACCTGAGTATAGGACAGTCATATTACAGCATAACATAAGAGGAAACTGTCAAACAAGTTGCTAATTGCATAATTCAATAGATCGGAACGAAACACAGGGGAAAAAATATTACAAAAACAATAGACACAAACCTCCGATATAAGAGTCCTTAAAGTTACTGGTTCAAAACTAATTACAACTGATAAATAAATCATGTTCTCTCAGATTAAAGTATCATATAACCATCACGTAGCTTTGTATTTCTATCTACTAATTTATTTCATGTATTTTAATTTTAGTATATCAATAAAGTGTATCATTTATATGTAGAATATTGTATACGAAGCTGAAACCGTTACAAAATCTATTTTTTTCAACAAGCTGTGAATTACGACTCTTTCATTATTCAATACAAACTAAAGCGGCTAATTAGTTAGCTAATGACGAACCTGCTGTTTGTTGCAATTGCCAAAATTCCAACATAATCAAAACACAGTATAAATATGCTTAAAATTTCCATATGGATGACATAGATTGAAGAAGGAATTTGAGAAGAAACAGTCGTTTTCAATTATTTCTCGTAAAAATATATTTCAATAGTTACAACATATTACTTCAAAATACAAAGAAAAGAAAGCCGTACATCTTAAATACCATTAAAAAAATGGAAACTTTGTCATAAATTAAATGCATCCGAAGCGCTTTTCTGGATTTATCTTTATAAGGAGCACTCATAATCGAATATCTGTAAACCTAGGATGAACTATAAAAAACATAATCAAGTCCATAATCAAATGGCAAAATCAAATGCTCAAACACATCAAACGAATGGATAACAACTGTCATAATTAGGCATTTTCTTAATATGTAGAGCATTGTGGATTGAACCTGGTTTTATGGATAGCTAAACCACTCACTTGTATGACAGTCGTATCAAATTCCATTATATTGACAACGATGCGTGAACAAAAAAACCAGACATAACAGGTACAAATGTCAATAATACAGCAGTCAACGTTGTGCTATAATCCTAATCACTAAAAAAAACCATACAAACATGTTACAAAGAAGCACAAAATGGCATAAAGACAATAATACACAAATTAAGGTTGTACCCAACACCTTGACTAAAATTTATTTTGCTCGTTTAATTTTCATAAAATTTTGACAAAATATTTACTTTTGACCCTTTGAAAATATAAAAATTTCAGAAAACTAAAAATTTCAGAAAACTTGAACCAATCGCTTTCTTGGGGAAAAAATGGTTGGATAGATAGCAGTTTGACAAACACTAATTTTCATCATTGAGAAGCTTAATATTTCCTTAAAAATACAACGTTATTAAAACGTTTAGCTGATTTTACAGAATTATCTCCCTGTAGTGTTAGGTACCACCTTAACCATAGTACAATAACACAAGGACGGTAAATCTAAGTTATATAATAACTATTTTCACACTTTTTTAGTTATGCGTTATTTCATGTCGTTTTACGACTTGGCACTAGGACCTTAATCACATGTTATCGGCCATCCAGCAAACCGAAATCGTTTCCTTACCAATTTGCCAAAAACATCGAAAACCTTGTTAATCATTCAACCCAGAAATAGATAGAGCAAGTGCAAATCTAAATGGTGGAAATGCTCTTGTCATTGTAAGAGTCATATCCTGTAGTAGAATAAAAATTCAATTATTACGTGACAAAAAGCCACACATTTCGATATCTGTGTCAAAGTTCTCAGATGACCCGATTTTTTTAGAATTAAACATTGTAAGTGAATTATCTCACATTCGGTATAAGTTTTAGCCTATTTATTTATAGTAGATTGGGAAACAATTTGTTGCAACCTATATTAATCCCTCTCCACTTTGCAGGTGCGAGTGCTGCCTTGTAGTGGCATTAGCCTGCTCTTTTTTGAAATCTACAAGGGTGTCTTTTACGCACAAGAGATAAATGCACTCTCGTAACAAGGGTCAGCCATTTATCGTGCCCTTCCGAAGGACTATCATCATTCCTTTAGACCATACTCACAAATGGTGTCAAGGGAGAGCCGAACATTTGCCACATTCCGCACATTCCGTATAAGTAATAAGCTTGCAATATATGACTTAAGTGTTCAGAAAGTTCTGGATCTGCGTTTGCTTTAAAACTCATATAGGAATTTCCATATTTTTTTAACTGTCTGTTGTTAATATATATCAAAACCGATAACAGACAAATACGGGCTTTAATGAATAAATGTTCAGCATGCACAGAAATACACCAGTGTCCGAAAATCTGCTAAAGCACTCGAACCACATGTTTAACCACTTCATAAACCAGAAACAGATAAATTCTTATCAGGGACTGCTCCGAGTCTGACAGCCCTTTCGAGACTTGTCGTGACCAAAAATAGTTATAAATAAAAAGATCATCACAAGTCATGGTAATCTAGGACTAAGACATGAAAACTACAAAAGTATGGCGACAAAAAACATGTTTTAAACTATACAGTAGAGCGGAAATACATAGGATTGTTTAAGTACATCTAGTTACTTCTATTTATCATACAAAACTCACAATGGAAATATTGAACTAAAATTTAAGAAAACAATGTCCTTGTTCATGACATTAATGTTTGACAATAATATTTGCAAGTTAAACTATAAAAGAAACGACATAGCTCAAGATGAAATTCGGAATGCCAATATAACATATACTTACTTTTAATCGCGAATAAAGAAACATCGCTACCATCCACACTTAGAATTACAACTGAAATCTTTCGATCTTCCATGTTTAATGAGTAAATTTAAAGATATAATCCCTATAATCACACTGTATACGTTTGAATTATATTAGATATAATAGCTACTGTTTCATTTAGTCATTTAAATATTTAAAGAGAACAATAAGGAAATATCGTATCTGATGAACATAGTTTTATCATCTTTGAAACCAGAGCACACAAAACGTTTTACAATTTAGGTTCAAAAAGTGACCCCTCTCAATATTCATTGACGTCACACGTCAGATTGGTATTTTGATTGCAAAAACACGCCTTGAAACTAATCTTTATTTTGTACATGTTACGTGTTAGACTGGAGTTAATAATATTTTGTTCTTTACAGAATTCATCATATAAAAGAGAAATTCTAATATTGATAACATATAGAATATCGATAATAAATATATGAAATTAATCTAACTGTCATTTCAGTTAATGACTTTCTTGGAACAAAGATACCTAATTTTAGCACTATCAAAATTCCCTCGACCAATGATGATTATATGCCATGTATATATAAATGCCCCGTTATGAAAGAAGTAAATCAATACTAGTATTGGATTTCTGAGGGGGGAACAATAAAAACAAACAATATGAAAAGATTCAAAGACCCTAAAGACAATGAATTCATTAATACAACGAAAAACCTGAGTACGAACTTTTCTGCCATATTGATTCTCTGTTTTAGGACATTACATAACAAGTAAAAATAAAAGAAAAAATAGTTCGAGAAGGAAATATTGACCGTTATCCTTACCCCTATCAATTGCCATAATAGTAGTTTACCATCCTTTCATTATTATGAGAATTATTGACGAATAAGTAGAAAGTAAAATTAAAAAAAATACTGACCTTCGAGTAAAATTCCAAACGGAAAGTCCATAATCAAATGGTAAAAATCAAAAGCTCAAACACATCAAACAAATGGATAACAAGTCAACTGTCATATTCCTGACTTGGTACTCGCATTTTCTAATGTAGAAAATGATGGATTGAACCTTGTTTTATAGCTAGCTAAACCTCTCACTTGTATGACAGTCTCATCAAATTCCATTATATTGACAATGATGCGTGAACAAAACAAACAGACATAATAGGTAAAAATGTCAAAAATACAGCATTCAACATTTTGTTATAATCTTAATCGCTAACAAAAACAAAACAAAACAAACATATGTTGAGAGCAATAACCACGAGTTCAATAACATTGATATGAACAACCGCTTTACCAACAATTAAGGTACAAAGAGTCACATTTGATACCATTTTAAATATTTGTATGAGACATATCGATGCGAAAATTGTTTTTGACGTATTTTAAAAGTGTAAAGCATTGCCTTGTAAGAGCAGAAAATGAATAATATTCCACAATTAAACCAGGATGAAAATAAATTTGCTGCAAGAGAACAAAACAAGGAACAATTGTGTACAAACTTTTAGATAATTTATCGTGCAGTGCAAAAAAAAACAACAAATGAAAAATATATTCAATCGGTAAAAAATTTCCCTCCCTTTTCCTGAATATTGAATACCATGAATGAAAACGTTTAAAGGCCTACAATAATTACGAAAGACGATAATCTGATTCAAAGGGCACGAGGACACTTTAATATCGCAATGCATTTGTTATAGACAATCAATACATATGTGAAAAATCAAAACCTGCACTTTCTCAATAATATTTTTATATTTTGATGAATGACTAGTGGGACAAATTACATCAAAATTATAGAAACCACCATTAATTAACTAAAAAAAGTCGTAAATGTTAAATAAGGAGATCTTGAATTTAGTTTGACAGACATAACATTTTGTTTTCAAAAACTACTATATTTGAAAATTCACTACCCAATTATTTTACAGCGTAGTGACTACTTTCAGTTCTCTGTTTGCTATATCAGGCATGAAATATGAAGAAAAAAGTTAGGAGGTTTTAGGAGACAAAATTGTAATTAATACACATTGTCAATACTAGGGAATTAGATCAGGGGAGGAGAAGTGTGTTCCTGTTTCTGATTGGTAAACATCAAGGGGTGACTCATTTGACTCCTTGTTATTGGGTTTCTTTCTGTTCAACCGAATTCTTGGCTGTCATTTGACTGTTGTTGTCTATTTATTATCGTTTGTTTTGCCCTGAAGTTGTCATTTTTGGTTCCTAGTGTGGACAGTGTGTTAATTGCTATTTTATTGTACCTTTTCCAAATGTATTCATTCATGTTTTATGCCTCAAATAGCAAGTAGGGGGATGAAATTACAAAAGTTGTAAAAAAAAAATGGGTCATGAATTTAAAACATGTTAAAGTAAAGTAGTGATTTGGTCCAGCTGAAAAGGTTAAAAATTAGACTTCGGAAGATGTCAAAAGATTTCAAGACCCCTTTAACATGAAATTGTCCATATTTTGAGTTGGAGACGATGAAGTTTTCTATAATTTTGATATAATTTGTCCTAAAAGTAGTACAACACACTATAATATATAATTGAAAAAGCGCAGGTGGGATTTTTTTTAATTTTTAATTTATTGTCTGAAAGAAATGCACTACGAAATAACTGTGTTCTCGGACCATATGATTTTGATTGCATCTTGTAACTTACATTCCATATTTCCATTTGATACATTATATAACAGGTCAATTTCATAATGCCAAATTAAACTCGAGCATTTACATATCTTATATTTGCTGTATTAAGCAAAATATCATATCACCTTGTTCAATGGTTCGTGACTGATTCATTACAAAATGGCATGAGATGACTACAAATAATTGAAAAGGAAAGCAAAGACATTTTTCCTTCTTATCTTTTAGTATGTTTTGATGTTTTCTATTCAGTAATCAATATTGCCTAGAATACTGAATTCCAATAAATGTAATCTTCTGCGCTATGTAAACTCTATGTACAAAGAAGTACATGAATCGTTAATTTTACATTTTAACAATACAAATAAGGTATCTAAGAAGTCATTTTAATAAATATCTGAATCTGCATGAACCTTCAACTATTAGTTTGCAATATCTAACAAGCAGACAAATCGATCTAAGGTCAACAGCCGGAGGAAGTTGAATCATAAGTTTCTTTATAATTTCAAAATTTATGAACGGACAGTTTTTTTAAATCATGTCAATACCGAAATACCAAAGTACTGAGATCATGATACCCTCAGAGACTGGTAGTCCATAGTGCTTTCAAAAATGAAAACAACACATTAAATGAGTGCATGCATCCGTAGCACTTTTCTGCGTGTAAAACATAGGGCATGTGTTTCTGATAGAACTAAATAGCACTCACTCACTCACACGTTACAACCAACCTATCAATCAAACTGGCGACCACATAGGAAGTCATCTTGTTCAGTAGTGCATGAGTAAAGTGTAAAGGAAAAATTTGAGAAGAACTGATATAAAAGTTAGTTGCTATGTAGCATCACTTCTAAAATGGAAATATAACATTGGAGATTTGAATCCAATAATTTATTAAAAATTTGTAAATAACATTACAACGTTCTCAACAAATAAGTAGGTACATATAACCAATTCCCTTGGAAACCCAAAATATGATCCTAAGAAATGTACCAACGAAGTTAAACTGAACAATCGTAGGTCTTTTTATGATCCTTTGTAATTGCAATATAAGTAAGCGCATATTTATTCTTCCTTTAACTGGACGCTCCAATTTCATAAGAGTCTGAAAAAAAAAATTATATTGCTGGTTCTGTGAGTTGTTTAACGAAACCTCTTTCCAAAGTATAAACATCTGTTTTGTCAGCAATCAAAATGACCTTCTGAGTAACTGTGAAATTACCTACTCTGGGAGCGGTGTGAATAAGATGTGGTGCAAAACAAGGCATAATATTTGTAAGAATTCTAAAAACATAGACCTTTCTTTTTGTGTTATACAAATAAAGTCAACGGTAGTATACTGCTGGTCAATATTGATAATTCGATTAAGCAAAAACAAATGCGTCTAACAAACTTAATCCGGAGGAAATACATCATCTATCACAGGAAAACAACAGAACAACACAACCACTGAACTGCAACAAAAGTAAACCCCAACATATATATAAAAATGGATTGTAGATAACAACTGACATATTCCTGACTTGGTACAGAACATTGCAAGAAAATATGGTGTGTTGAACAATTGGTATTGCTACTCAAACTTCCCGGGTATATGGCAATGCTACAAATACCAAAATTGACTTCTGTACGCTTTACACAGATTTTTCTCATTCTAATATAAAAGACAAATTTTTGAAACTGTCAACTTTGTTTCATTAAAAAGAATATCCAATAAAGATGCAACTATTTTGTTTTAGAAAGAAGGGTGAACCATTTCTTGTAACTAAACTCTCTCTGTTTCAAAGAACACGTCTCAGTGACACTTGCATCATCAATGTCCTTGATTGATTTTTTTCGACAGCATATTTGTTACCTTTAAAGGGCATGTTTTCCCCAACAGAAAAGAGTTTTTTTTTTCTTTGGGAAAACTATGACCCACTTAATGTTGTCTTGTTTTTTAATTCATAAGAGGCATATTACAAATAGGAACTTCTCGGGATGAATGAAAAATGCTAGCATTATCCTTTATCTTTACGTACCGCCATATAGCTATATAGTCCTCTCATTAAACAATTCAAGTTTTGTGACTTTGTTGAACTAATCCATCCCATCGAACGACAAAGAATGAATACCGATTAACCAAGGGATCCATGCGGTAAAGATAAAGGCATGATCCCTTCTTATTGACGCTAATACTAGTTGGTAGACCTTAAATAATATCTTTGTCACAGATGACAACGGATATGTTCCAATTGTAACAATCGCAAAATATTCTTACCAAATAACCGTTTTGTTTCGTGGTAGTGTTTTTGTAGTCGTTAAACTTTACGTCGCGTTTTTTATTCATTTTCTCTTCTTTCTTTTTTTTTTTTTATATAAATTTTGATTTTAGCTTTGTTATCTTCTGTTTTTTTTTATCTATACAGCTAGGCATTCTTTTTTATAACATATACAAGTAATGACATATCACTGTGATGTAAATGAACAACCCCTACATCGTAAAAAGCGTGTATACTATTAGCACTTCTTACGGACCAACCATCAACGAAAAATATTCTAGTTTAGCTGTAGGAATTGAAATATTTCATGCAAATCATTAAGGGATTTATTCTTTCGTGGTTTTTTTCTCTTCAATATATATAATCTTGAAAACAACACACAAATCTTTGTATAGTAAATTTATTTTATGTATATATATATTTTACATCTATTAAGTGATATGAACCATATTTCAAATGTATCTTTTGTCGCACTGAGCCTATAAGATATACATGTATTATTATACTATCAAATACTTTTCACTGCATCGCCCTTTAAATTATGCGGCAGTATTCAATAGTTTGATGATAAATTTATAATTAAGTTATGTATTTGAACCAGGTTCATTAACAAACAACCTTTCAAATTGCAGATGTTTGATTAAAATTATGTAATAATAAATTGTATATGTGCATGCTATGAAATTCTATTGACTAATATTGTATCTTAGGAGAAGACGATCTCAGCTGGACTATACTTGTGTCTTATTCTTTTTGTGATTGTTTGCAAATAAAATATGTTGCAACTAAACTAACAATCCAAAGAAATAAGAAGCTTTTGTTTATGTTCCTTTGAATAGTACGAAAATTCATCTAATCGCATTAGGAAAACAATTAAGCAGCCCATGAGATTATTCATTTTAATTTATACAATTTTTTAATGAGTGTCTTTAAATGCCTATTACATGGCTAAACTATAAAGTGCTAGAAGAAAATTACGTCATCACATATCGCTAAAGTACATACAGATTCAAATACAAGAAGGGTTGCAAGGTATGCCATTTTATTGTGTTATCTAAGATAAGCACGTACATACTTCAAATTATCAAATGTATACAAAATATGTCAACGATTTCGACAAATGAACAATCTTTAAAATAAAACATGTTTTTTTAATGTTTTAGTACACATGTTCAACTATATTAATTTGCTATCAAAAATGAATCAATTCGCGATTGCGAAAGGTATACTTATGGCGCAAATAGTTATCAAATGTACCAGGCTTGTGCACGTTAAACTATTATTTCTTTTCGTATCAGATTAACTGCAAGCTGGCTTCTTAATAGACCTTTCATATTGTCTACTTATAATTGAAAATTAAAATGAAGGCATTTGTCTTTTCATTCATATAAGAGTAGATTTTGATTACTTCTATTCAGAAATCATTGTTGTCTCTACGTAGTTCAATAAACTGTATTGAAAATTGCTGCGTATAGTTTATGGGCAATAAAATAAAATTGTTTTCATTGTCATACATGTTTATATATTCTTTCAAAAATATCGCTACTTTTTCGATAGGTTTGAAATAATCAAAACCTTGTTTCATGGTTTTTTTTAATTATGAATACAGTTATTGATTTTCAACGAATTTTGGTGTACCCTTAACTAAATATAATCTATGAATTAACTAAAATAATACAACTTGCTACGATGATAATGCCCTAGAAAAATGAACAATATATTATTCAGATCCTATTCAACAACATTTTATGAGGAGCAATCATCAATGCAAATAACAGATACTTTGGTTTCTATAATGAACACCTTCATGTAGTGTAACTGATCACATGCATACACTTTTTTCATTCAAATCATAAATTTGCTCATCGTTTCAATATGTGACAAACTTTGCAAATATGACACTTTAATTGATCTTGTAAAAATTCCAGTCAACAAATACAAGAACAATAAGTAATTTAACAATACAGTGATATGCTCTGTATTACACTTCTATTTTCATAGTTGCATTAATACAGATCATTGGGTCGATTATGGTAAATTAATAGAAAATATATCTCTATTAATGACCCTAATTTAGCCTTTCAATTGTTTAGATATGAGCGCCAACGATAAGATTTATGTTTCATGTTGCACGTGTCTGTTGGGCTTAATTCTAGGCCTTATATATTTGTCGAGTTTTTGTTACATGGAACAAATAAATATTTTTCATACAACAGTTGTTAATTTACCGATTGTGTCTTATTCCGTTGTGTGACATTTTATTAAGTGTTTATTCACATGACAAGTGATACATGAATTGCAGGAGACGCTTAACCTGTTGACAAAAGCAGTCATGCTCCTTTTAGAATCATGCGATTTTCTAAGTTATTGATTGTAACCTTGTGTTGACTACAGGGTTGGCGATACCCTTGTTGACAAACGGTCCACCAGCAGTAGTAACGACTACGTGATAGTAATAACATTAATCTACCAAAATCTATACATTAAAATCTGTATATGTAAATATAGTAAACAGGTGAACAGGTTTACCTAGTATATCCGTGTCTATGATACATGTATGTTAAGATAGTTTTATAGTGCCTAGCTCATTTCTGAAATTATGTAAGAAGCAACAGTTGACCCGTGTACAAATTCCATACATCAATTAAAAAGATATAAATCAAGGTTTAAAAAAACGATGGCATGTAACTAATCCCTTCATGTAACATGTATAACGTTTTCTGGGTCCTATAACTATGCATCAATAATAGAGTGGGTCGTCTCCTTTAACCCTTACAGATCGAATTATTAAAAACGTAGACGGTTTCTGGGTCCTATCTTATTCATTTTACAAGTAGACAGTTTTCCAATGTCTTTCTAAGTCAATTCAACAAGAAGCCAGTTTTCTTCAATCCTATCATAATCTGTTAAAAGGTATACTGTTTCGTTTGATGCTACATACCTTTAGTTCTATTTTTGACCTAGTCACATCAGTTCATCCAAACAATGCAAACCTTATAAAAAGTTTGGCATAAATGTTATATAAACCGGTATGTAATAGTAAAATAATAAAAATACCGAACTTTAAGGAAAATTCAAAATGGTAAGCGTCTTATCAAATGGAAAAAAAAGCTCAACCACATCAAACGAATGGAAAACAACTGCCACATTCAAAACTTGTTACAGGCATTTCCTTATGTAAAACATGGTGAAAACAGTGAGTAATTAAGAACCAATAATTAAAACCTAGTAAAATTTTTTGCATTTGAGTGTTCTTTAATTTTTTAATTTAATTTTATTTTATAACATATTAAATAATAGTAATACATTGATTGATTGTTTATCTTTAGACGTAGCCGTATTGGGCACGGCTTTTTTGGAACATTTGGTCCGCAATGCTCTACAAGTTTGTACTTGTTTTGGCTTTCGAATTATTTTCATCTGAGCGTCACCGGTTAGCCATATGTGGACGAAACGCGCGTCTGGCGTATTAAATTTTTAACCTGGTATCTTTTGTTAGCTATTATTCGTATGTTTCTCTGTCCTATATGTTCTCCCATTTATTTGTATTGTAGTTCTGTCATGTAATGTTGTCATTTTTATGTTATATTAAACATTGCCATAAAAGCGGAAGGTTTGGCATGCCACAAAACCAGGTTCAACCCACCATTTTTTCTTAAAATATCCTGTACCAAGTCAGGTAAATGGTCATTGTTATATTATAGTTCGTTTCTGTGTGTATTACATTTTAATGTTGTGTTTCTGTTGTGTAGAAGTTCTCCTCTTATATTTGATGTGTTTCCCTCAGTTTCAGTTTGTAAATAGTTATCAAAGGTACCAGGATTATAATTTAGTACGCCTGATGCGCGTTTCGTCTACATAAGACTCATCAGTGAAGCTAATGTCAAAATATTTATAAAGCCAAACAAGTACAAAGTTGAAGAGCATTGAGGATCCAAAATTCCAAAAAGTTGCGCCAAATATGGCTACGGTAATCTTTGCCTGGGATAAGAAAATCCTTAGTTTTTCCAAAAATTCAAAAGTTTTGTAAACAGAAAATTTATAAAATGACCACATTATTGATATTCATGTCAACACCGAAGTATTGACTACTGGGCTGGTGATACCCTCGGGGACGAAACGTCCACCAGCAGTGGCATCGACCCAGTGGTGTAAATAGTTATCAAAGGTACCAGGATTATAACCCGGATTTGTTTTTTTCTCAATCGATTTATGAATTTCGAACAGCGGTATACCACTTTTGCCTTTAATTAGCCTTACTATTCGTCATCTCGTGGCGGCCAATTTGGATGGTGGTCAATCATAGCCAATTCAGATCGAGACGAACACACCTAGCACTTATAACTACGTGTTTCAGATCAGAACAAATGCAGGTGTCCTTGAATACTTTTAAGGTATACTAAACTCAATATATCAACAAATAAAGATATTCATATCTTATTGACCGAATAATCATCCATCCATTTGAAATATAGAATAAATAACAATGTCATTTTAAAATCAAATGATATACATGTCTTGTGTAATTTAAGAAACTAATGAGAAAGCCGATATGGAAATACTCAACATAGAACAATTGTAACTGATAATTTTGTTCATGCTTCAGCAATGGGTGAATATCTGCTTGTATATATGAATATAATTGTTTTACTTCATGTTGCACTTTACTATTAAAAGAGGGACGAAAGATACCAAAGGGACAGTCAAACTCATAAATCTAAAACAAACTGACAACGCCATGGCTAAAAATGAAAAAGACAAACAGAAAAACAATAGTATAGTACACATGACACAACATAGAAAACTAAAGAATAAACAACACGAACCCCACCAAAAACTAGGGGTGATCTCAGGTGCTCCGGAAGGGTAAGCAGATCCTGCTCCACATGTGGCACCCGTCGTGTTGCTTATGTGATTTCAAATCCGGTAAATAGTCTAATTCGGTAGGTCACATTCATGAAAGGGAAGGGGATTGTAGTTACGACGTAAGGAACATATCCGATATCATTTGTGAAACGGTTATTCCATAACGGTCAACCAACTCGTGATGGCGTCCGTAAAATTTACGAAGGGATGATTTCAACTTCACCATTTGGAACTCTTGGTTTAATAGCTTCCTTGTGAGCAGTAACCCTCTATCAAGAAAATCATGATAGGAAATGCAAGCACGGGAATATCGTATCAATTGGGAGATATATACCCCGTATGCAGGTGCTGCTGGAATGTAGCTACTTAGAAATGGAAAGTTCACAATTGGAAAGCTGAAATAATCTCTTTTGTCGTAAAGTTTTGTTATCAACCGACCCTCATTGTCAATTTCTAGATGTAAGTCAAGATATGAAGCCGACTTAACTGTATCTGTAGTATCCTTTATCTCCAATTCGATGGGATAGATGCGTTCCACATAGTCACCAAATTTTTAATTGTTTAGTGAAAGAACGTCATCTATATAGCGGAAAGTAGAGTTAAAGGATATTGCTAACTTCTTATCTTTCTTCCTGAGAAGTTCCTGCATGAAGTCAGCCTCATAATGATAAAGAAACAAGTCGGCAAGTAGAGGGGCACAGTTTGTTCCCATTGGGATGCCAACAGTCTGTTGAAAAACACGTCCTCCGAACGTTACAAATATGTTGTCAATCAAGAAATCAAGCATCTTGATAATATCGGTTTCAGAGAATTTTTTGTTTGAATCAGAGTGATTCTTTACAAAGTATGATTTATCCCTCCCTAAGACAAGATACTTGTATCTACGTTGGCCATTTTTTTTTATGAAGCAAAGTAATACCAACTCTTTCAATTTTTCTTTTACTTTGGAATGTGGAATACTTGTGTACAGAGTAGAAAAGTCAAATGTTTTAATACTGTTACAAGATGAAAGAGAGTTAGATTGTATGTACTCTAAAAGATCTTTGGAATTTTTAAGTATCCACATCTGATTCACGCCACCTCTAGAATAGGCAGTTTCACAATAACTTTGAAGCCCGTCTTTGATTGCTGATAAAATAGATGTTAATAATTTAGAAAGAGGTTTCGTGGAGCACTTGGAAGACCCAGCAATATACCGTTGTTTGTAAGGACACTTATGTAGTTTAGGTATCCAATACAGTGATGGAAGATCCAGTTCTTCATCTTTGGTTGAAATACCAAAGGAACAAAGAACAGACCTATGATTTCCTCTTTGGTAAGTGTCGTGAGGGTATATGTTGAGTTTCCAAGTGAATGGTCTATACCTAATTCGTTTATCAAGCAATTAATGTAGTGACTTTTACAGACAAAAACGATGTTATTTGGGGCTTTGTCTGCGGGGACAACAACATATTTATCATGGAGGTCGGATAAATGTTTAGCAACATTTGGGTCTTTAAAGATTGACGTAGCATGGGCATTGATGGACCCATTCAGTTTCTTAATCCTGATTTGTATTAACGACCTCACTGCCTTAATCCATTCGGATAGAGTGTCTACGTCTTCCTTTTCACGTTTAGCCCATTGCCTGGCATAATCCTCGACTGAGTCCATCAAAATTTTAAAGTTGTATTTCCAATTGATGGATTTAGGCTCACGATATTTCGGACCTTTCGATAACACATTTCGTAGAGAAGTGTTATTAACAATGTTAAGGTCACCGGTAATAACGTGGCCAGCAGGATTATATGTGAATTGGGAACTAGCACAAGTGCAATTAAGGAGGTTTAGACTTGAAGTCGTCAATATCGAGATTCTGCAAAACGCGTTTGTAATTGAAAATTTTAGTTGCAATAGGTTTGGTATAAGAAATTATTGGTACAGACTGGTCTTTGAAATAAGGAGGTATTTTCGATTGAACTAATTTATGATGAAGGATATTGCCTAGGTTGACGCCATCGAGACCTTTGTTGGCAAAGGAAAGATTTAGAAAAGATTTTTTCTCTTTTTCATCTTTTCCAATGCGAACTGGCTTGAAAAGTCTATGACTTGCAATATCCGAAATTATAGCTTGAAGTTTGTATTGGTTTGAATGAGGGTTTGTAACAGTGGATTCCAAACATAAATTGAACAGAGAATGAAGTTTTGAAAGGGGTAAAATATGCATTCCGAATATCCATTTTAGGTCGCAAACCTTTGGTTAAACAAACAACTAAACATGTATTTTGTAATTACAACACGCTTGTAGTTTTACTGTATAGACCGTGTATATTTACGCCAAACATTTTTCATTTTAAGCTGAAAAAATAGATTTTGCAAAATACAAATTTAAAAGTTTATTGGTTTGATAAAGGTATCAAAAAACTGTTGAATTCACTTCTGAAAAATCATTTTCGTTATGAGATTAGAAATTTGTAATTTTCATGATATTACAATATTTAATTTCACGAGGATAATATAAAAAGTAACACGGACGCTGTATGTGCTCAACACGGACGCTGTATGTGCTCAATTGATAACGTGCCTTGCGATATATTCGTCTAACTTTGAACTTTATTAATTTCTTTTTTTTCTCTCTTCAATAACAAAAAAATGTAAGTATCATATTATGACAATACATCATATAAAGCCTTTTTGGCTGGCTGAAAGTCAAATGTGTATTTCAATATATGGTTTGTTATAATTTGGGTTCGCTTTAATATTTAAAAATTCATTCATTATTTATTCAACCAAAATGATGCAAATGAGGCGCACATTTTAGTACGTATTATGCCTTATTTCATATAAAGGGAAGAATATGTGATTTCATAATTTTCTTTCATTTTGATGTTCATTGAAGCTAGGAAATTAAGAATAATAAGTAGGGGTGATTAATTAGAAACATGAAAGCAGTTTCCATTGGTCCTAACTTATCAGTCATTTAAGGTCAGACGTTTTCCTTAGCACTTCCTAATCAACTTAACAAGTACAGTTTTCTTGGTCCTATCTTATTTATGTAACATGCAGACAGTTTTTTTTAGTTCTATTTGAAATACGTAACATGCGAGTTTTTTTTTTTTTTTTTTGGCATTACATACTATTATATTTATTTACTTTCGAGCAATATGAATTTCGTTCTTCCTTCGTCTAACGTAATTATTAGAAGTGAATGTATGATGCATCATAGCTTTATATTAGAAGAAGAATGTGAAATATGGATTTAGTTTATAGCATTAGGGTTTCAATTCATTTGGTGCATATCCATTACAAATTACTTTAAACGTCGGTTAAATTATAATCAGCGACTTTTAATACACGTCTATAAAAGAAATTGGCAGCTAATAATAACGTTTTTTTTGCAAGTTGAAACGGGAAAAAAAACCTGCTGATTTATTGTGTATGGTTCGTAAGGAAAAGATACAATAATAACGAAGATTATAGTGCAATAACAAAATGCAAACGTTTGAATTACGCACTTCAAATGTGTCTGCTCAAATGAGAAAGACTGATAGCTCAAGAGGGTAGCATTGATCAATTTATCATGTTGTTTCCAAATTTTTACCCAATTCACCTAAATATTTCCTTATTCATTTAACCACTGATAAACTTGGTAAATTTACCATGCGCCGTGAAGTTGAAATCACAATGTGTTCTATTATTTTCGTCACTTTTGGAGTAAATCGCTCGAGGAGTTTTCGGTTTGGGTGTCCTTCATGTTTCATGTGATCTTTCCATCTTTCAAAAGGACTTTGTAAGTCTAATCAAGCAGTAAAACGGTCCATTTTACTATGATCACCAAGTAAGATATAATATAAAGTTTTGAAAAAAAGAAAGACACACTTTCATATTGGTTTTGAAATAAAAACTTACGTTGCAATGCACTAAGACAGCATTTGCTGCCATCGACTGCAATTATTACATTTTGCTGTGTGTCCATTTTGTGCAAAGAAAATGAACATAAAAACTAAAGTAAACAAGCCAAAGGAGTAGCTCTATTTCAAATTAGTAATTTCTAACCTTATCAAGTTTCATTAATTTTCTTTGGTTCATATATTTTTTCTAAAGTTACTGAACTATTACTGGTTTTAAATCAGTAGATATGTCGTTAAAATTCTAAAACAATGGTATCACTTAATATTTACTTACTATTCAATATTGTTGTTTATCTATAAGAGTATTTATTCGTCGCATAATATCTTTATTTGTTTTAAAATTATCATATCATTTTATTAATGTTAAAAGTTTTTAGAATAACTATGGTATATCGTAGAACAAAGTGTTTTCAACCTGCGTCGACAACTTCGAAAAAGGCTATTGACTGTCCAATAGGCCTTGGGTAGAAAATGTTTGTCAATGTTTTCTTGGCTTCTATGAACGGGAATGATTTTATATTAGATCTGCAGCTTGATAATATCGAGGTCTACTGTATTTCTGCACCGCAGAACTTCTTGTTTGCGGATAGTTTGAAATTTCCATTCATTATACGCAGACCAAAATGACGCATATAAATAATCCAATGCACTCTTGGTCGTCAAAATAGATCCCTCTGTCAGAACAATGGGAAAACTATGTCTATCGTCTGAGAGAAGAAACTGCATGGTTAGGATTACATTTCCAATCATTATAAACAAATGTATATGTCACATATGCGAAACACCTTATAGGATATTCAGTTCAAAATATAGAAATTTGGTTCACATTGAAGACTTATTGCAACGTATTTTATTCATACAAAGGTTCTTAATTTGGTGAAGTTTTTTTCTGGACGATAAATTTCGGAAATATTCTGAGCACATAATTTCGAAATAACGCAGTTATGAATGGACACTCTGGATAATAAAGAGTCCTAATCTGTTATAAAAAAAAAAGTCGTTAGCTCTGAAGGGATGTCAACTTTTATCTTTGACAACTATAACAATATAAAATTTACCATGCATGTATGGTCATTTTGATAAACCAATGAACATACATCTCAACATATAGTTTTTTTTTTACTTTAAACACAAAAATTGTTGATTGTTTTAAACTAATCTTTCTAATAGAATTTCTCGAAAAATTCTTCATACCAAAATCAATTTTAGTGGACGAGTGGTCCAAGAACTTTTTCTACTTATCACTAGCCTGCCAACACATATGTGAGTTTGAGCTCGCATGTGGCTTACGTGCTCGACTAAAATCTTATTGACTTAGATTGTCCGTTTCGTCGATGCCGAAGGTCTGTACGTGTTTTCTCTCTGTGCACTCCAGCTTCCACCACCTATAAAAACTGGACGCCACAAAATAGCCAATAGTGCTTAAAATGACGTAATATACCAAAATCAATCAATAATTCTAATCGCCGTGTATTCATATGTTTACTTTGTAGTGTTGTTCTTTTTACTTTTTTCTTTCTCTGTACCTTTTTACAGTGAAATCTTAGAATTCCATGATTGTACAATGTTCACTAATATCATAAGTCTACTTTGCTTGCACGAAAGGATATACATTGATAAATAAACTCATCATAGATACCGGGAAAAGGTCTTCTGAAATTTAAATATAATGCTAAATTAACAGGTAAATTTAATGCATAACCGATGCTTGCAACCTGTCGCGCAACATGTAAATTTAAAATGATCGAACCCAGAAGCACTATTTGTACAAAGCTTTCGACATTTTATGATAATTATTTTCATTATCTATGACGAATGACCCTTATCTTTCACATTTATAACTATTATGTCCGGTAGAGAAGTTTTGGTATTTATATTTCTGATTATCATTCAGATCATTGTAACTGTAACTAATGAGGTTTATGGTCTCACTATTCGGATGCCAAATGTAGTTCCAAAGAAGGTAAGGGGGGAAAGGTGTTTTTATTATCATATATATGTCTTTTTATGTATATGTTGATATTTATTCAGTAAAAGCTAGGGGAGTGCCGAATCAAAATTTAAAAGAAACTTTTAAAAACTGTACGAGACCAATCGAGTTGAACTAGACAATGTTAACACTTAAAATGATAGAATTGGAATAACTTACTTTTACATTGTGTGAATATTCCACAGTCGAAGATTGTTGTATCTATGTTTTTCATTTGTAAGGTAATTTGTGTCAAACTTGCAGACATTGCTTGGTTGTAGTGAGACACGTATCATATAGATGAAAAAGAAAAGGTATTTCAGTGACAAATTTCTAGACCGATTCATGCAAATAGTTATCAAAGGTACCAGGATTATAATTTAATACGCCAGACGCGCTTTCGTCTACATAAGACTCATCAGTGACGCTCAGATCAAAACAGTTAAAAAGCCAAACAAATACAAAGTTGAAGAGCATTGAGGACCCAAAATTCCAAAAAGTGTCAAATACGGCTAAGGTAATCTACTCCTGGGGTAAGAAAATCCTTAGTTTTTCGAAAAACTCAAAGTTTTGTTACCAGGAAATTTATAAAAATGACCATATGATTGATATTCATGTCAACACCGAAGTGCTGACTACTGGGCTGGTGATACCCTCGGGGACGAAACGTCCACCAGCAGTGGCATCGACACAGTGGTGTAAATAGTTATCAAAGGAACCAGGATTTAATACGCCAGACGCGCGTTTCGTCTACATAAGACTCATCAGTGACACTCAGATCAAAACAGTTAAAAAGCCAAACAAATACAAAGTTGAAGAGCATTGCAAAACTACTAAATTGAATATTCATAATGTATTGGAACTGTTTTAATTTATATGTTTATAAATTGTTTTTACTGAAACATGCATTGACAAAATAATCATTCTACTTATAGCCCGATAGCTTACTCTGCCATGCAGTTAAACTAGACCCAAAAGAGTCATACATATGTAAGTAACACGTCGAGGATATGCTATTTTAGTGTTTTATTTTATAGGAATTTAACATGATTGAATACTGCATGGTACCAAAAGGTAAATAGATAAGTTATGCGAATACACAGAAAAAAATGAGGTCGTAAGTAACCCTTCCTATATACGCAAAGGACTTAGAATTTACACTAAAGCCTTTGGAAGTGAGCTGATTGATATTTTATAGTGCTTGTCAGTCGATAAGTCTGAAGTTATACACTGCATATCTCACTAATGTACAGTTAACCTGAAATATAACGTACATTTCTGTGAAGAGACTTGATGTTGAACTGCCTCCAAATTTACAAAAAAATGCATCTTGTAATTGCTCGTATTTGAAATAATTAAAACGTTTTAAAACAAAATAATATTCTTTAATTCATTTTCTTTTCAGTGAGATTTGAACCTTTAGCTTCAAAGTCTGTGGCACATCATATGAACTTATTTGGTTGTGATGAACCTGGCTCTGATCTCCCGTCCTGGTGGGTATTGTATACTCTATAAATGGTGGTATGCAACAAATTCTGAATTCTTTTGTCAACTTAAAGCGCTTTTGTTGATTTACCTTGTTTAAGGAACCCCTCCCCCCCTTTTTCCATCCCCAAAAAAATCCAATGACTTATAACTACATAAACACAAGAAGAGCTAAATGATCAATGAGCCTACAGAGTAAGATCAATTTTACATTCAAGTGAGTTTGGACCTTAAGTGGTTTTTTTTCTCAATTTATCAGCGTGATGTGCTATTCGTATTGGTTAGATTCGAAATTGAAATTATCATGAAATTATCATGTAAAGATTGTTTAAAGTGTGATTTTTTCAGTAACAGTGACATCTCTGTTTTCCATACACAGGACTTGTGGCGAAGAAAATGAAGAGGGTCATCGCCTTCCTATATGTAAACACGGACCTCCACGTATCATATACGCATGGGCACTAGATGGAAAACCTAGATCCCTACCTTCGGGTAAGTGAAGGTAAAAGAGAGGCGAAAGATACCGGATGGATATCTTAAACTTATAAGTCGAGGAAAAAAACTGAAGAAGCCATGGCAAAAAAAAAGAAAACGAAAAAAAAGACTGTGTACCATAAACCCTATCAGGGTTTGTCTCAGGTGATGCTGAAGGGTGAGCAGATCCTGCTCCACATGTAACGCCCGGTGTGTTACTACAATAAAGTACGTTGATAAGATAAATCGCGTGGCTAGGCACCACGTAGTAGCAAATTGGTAATTTTGTAGTGTCTAAACCTATGACATAAACATTATGTCATGTAAGTTTTCTAGCCATGAAACTTTATCAAATCATGGTGACCTTTTTCATGGAAATGATAGGCTGTAACCGGTAGCACAAAGAACATCTGAGACTCCATAACCACCAAACGCAGTTTTGGTACATTTCATGTTTTATTTCAAAGCTATTATATATTTATTTGTTTACAAAGGTACTGGTTATAGAGTTGGCGGAACAACTGGTATTAAGTATTTACTAATTAATCTACATTACAAAGACAAGTTGAGTCGTAAGTTTCGTTTGTAAAATCAATTTGTTGAATTTCGTTCTCCGAATTTTACAATTTGTTTGTATTTTGTTATTATTTGTTAACATCCTTTTTCTCAAATAGAAAATTCCCTAAAATATAATTTCGTCACATACGGTATTTATGTTCATTTGACATTAAAAGTTGGCGCAAATATATCGAAAATTCATTTTTTTTTACGGTCAAATTTTGATGTCTAAACAAAAAAGTATAGTAAAACTTATTTGAAAACCGAAAAAAAATCTCTTTAATAGTCAAATATATATAATACATAATATTTAATCTTTGAGCCAACACACATGGAGTAGAAACCCCAAAACCAAGCAACTCATGGGCACATACATGTATACATTTTGATTATCGGCACAGTTAGTCTCTTGCCCTATTCTGTGTTTAATGGAATTTCAAAATAATACTACTATATATTACAGCTGGTCAAACAGATAACTCAGGCTACTATTTGGAAATGACACACGATAAGTATGCTTAACCTTCAATCATATGTTTTTGGTACAGTCGTTTCAATTTATTGCCTTCGGTGAAAAAAATATTCCACCCCTTGGTCTTCCGACCGACAGTAAACCCTATTTTTGTACAGAATGTTTAAATTAGCATTTATGTTGAGTCAGAATGAGCAAATTTTGAATGCTTACAACAACTATTCAAGAGCTCTGTCGGTTTCCTGATTAAAAGGCTTTACAGTTTGTCCCTTTCCAAATTACCCTTCTTTTCAATCGGCATTCCAAATTGTCCACCAATCATCTCTGTAGAGTCCCTAATGCAAGACCTTCATATTGGGTTTATGGTTAATTTGTACTAGTCCTGAACATGCGTGTAATAGCTGCCACTGGACAAATATTACACAATAAGTTTAAGTATTTGATTTACCAGAGATAAAAGCAATTATAGGTCACCGTGGCTCTGCACCCTTCAACATTGAGAAGAACCCATACCACGTATAATTATAATCAAAAGAGCCCCAACATGATAAATGTGGAATTCTTTTAGATATTTATACTACCTATGTATTTGACCTTGAAAACTTGTGACATCAAAACATTTAAATAATTTATATGAATTGAAACATGTAAATGTTTCAGGCAACCTCTCCAGGTTGGACATTACATTCTTGGGACGATTGGTGAGATTCCACCTATGACCAAAGGTAAGTAAATGTATAATGCTCATCTTAATGTTAATATTTCATGATGAAATACTTAGCTTTAATTAAAACTTGCTTGATAATCATATGTACTAAAACAATATTATATTATGTATACCAATATTAATTGTCAAGTCAACATTAGAATAATAACAATTAAGAGTAACTTTGTTACACTTATATCTACCACACAAATATTTTTCATAAAAAATAAATTTTATACCAAAAATAAAAACGGTTTATTTTAATGATTTTTTTTGTCTGTCCCAGAGTTCCATGCTGACAGTGGGTGTAACTATGACTCCAAGGAAACTATCTACCCAATAGCTTACAGAACACACTCACATAATCTTGGTAAGTAGGAATAGTCTAGTGAATGGAAACGTTTTAGAAAATATTTCCCTTTGAAGAGAATACTTTAAATAATATTTTGTTAAAGTTACAAACTGC
>CM034355.1:37337779-37368444 GCA_019925275.1 Mytilus edulis
AATAAACAATCAATGTAGAGAATACGGCACCAAAAATGTCCAGCTCCTATACACTTTACCTAAAATGCATTTTACACTTATTTTATGTTTTTTAGCAACAAAAAGGTCCCCAAAAATTATTACTTCGCCCCCCTCCCCTTTCCAAAATCCTGGATCCGCCCCTGTACATGTAATGAAAATCAATTAATAAATGAATTTTGTGACCAGTGTAAAAGAGGAATGTTTAAAACATTGCTGAAAAAGTTAAAGAAAAGTGACTATTTGTATTAAATAGCACATCCCAAAAAGATTCAAAACAATAATGCAGAGTCTCTAAATTTTTATTCAAAAGTCTATAAATCTGTTTTAGGAAATGTTATGAATAAACTTTTGCATTTGCTTTTTCTGTAAACTATTGTCTTTGCTTTTTCTGAAATGTATGAGTTATTATCACATAGTTGATTTTTTCATAATATATTATATGCCGTGTACATCATTCATTGATTTTATGATATTTCCATAGGGCATCAGTTTTGTTTGCTAAGGCTGTCAGTGTCTGACAATTCTATGTCTTTCCTTAGAGAATATTTATATTTTCCTGAACTCAAAGAGTAACATTATTTTCCTTTTAGTTCGAAAAATTACCTTGTTTTCAAAATTAAGTTATTTGAATCAATCACATGCATGTTCAATAATGAATAAGCTTAAGACATAAATAAATCGGAAGAGATCCGTTTGCGCCAAAAATGCGTCCTTTTACGCCACAACTTTTTTCCTAAAATATTACGTTTGCGCCACCTGTTTGAAAATTTGCGACAAAAATAAAACATACGATTGCGCCAATTAGAAGAAAAATAACTTCCCTCCTCCTTTATTCGGACTTGGAACCGGCAGTTTACATGGCAAATGTTTCCTTTTCTGAAACATACTTTCTTCTAACTGCTGCTACATGGGTACATCCCAATTTAATGTAAGTAGTAGCTTGTAACTTCACTTTATTGTCCAAAAAGACAAACATTAAAGGATGAAATGCATAAAACAGTTCAGAAAAATTCCTGTGGAATACTTCTGTTCAATTACTAGTTTCAGCCCATACGGATGGTGGGAACACAGCACTGTGTCATCAACATATCCCATGTGGCTAAAACATAATCGACAAAAAGCTTCTATTTTCTTCTTTTTTGACACATCTTGCAGTTAATATCCAGCAAAGCAATAAGTTTTCTTCTCTCTCTGTACGTGGACTGTCTAATGCACTTCAAGTCATTTCTCTCTAGATGCTCATCTTCATAGTGAAATATCTCCGAACATGTGATACCTTTTAAGCCAAACATAAGAATGAATATTATTCATTAATATTTATGATAGATATGTGTACAGGTAAATTGGCGCAAATGAGTTCCGAATATTGGCGCAATTGATACATTTGGAAAATAAAATTTGGCGCAAATGATACCCCTGAAAAACAGAAATTGTCGCAAAAGGACTGCTGCCAATAAATCACAGAGTTTTTTTAATCCAATTTGTATTTGAGTAAATTGTCAATGAGACAGCAACCAAATGACTTTAAAAAAACTAAAAGATGTTCTATGGTCATCATACTTTCTTCAACTGTATAGGTAAAAGTATTTGTAATATGCGAAGCTCTAGAAAAATATTTGGATAATATTATCAGAGAAAAACTTTGATCTGTCATTAACTGATTAACCCCAAATTATGTATCAAGGACAAAAAACATAAAGATATAAAATTAAAGACATCCTTACTTTAGAAAAGACAAAATTCAACATGACTTTTTTGTGACAGGGTTTAATTTTAAATGAATAAAACACAATACATCAGAAGAACACACATACAAAATCAATTCAGAAATACAAAAAGGACAACAATACAGGTGCATGTACAATGTATAACTGTACAAGTTATCAATATAAATAATGTTATCGCTATTTTGTGCATTTTTCCTTTGATCTTTTTTGTTGTGATAATTTTTCATATCATGCTACGCGCTTGAGATGGAAGATTATCGCTAGAAACTACGCAGGCACGTGGTGTTGCTAATGAAATTGACATGAAATTGACAACGTCGTCATAGGTAAAATAGCAATAAACAGATAATCATTGGTGGTCTCAACTCGATTGCCTTTCTCTTTTTCGCCCTCCCGGCTCAAGCGAGAAAATTAATCTCGTTGAGATGATAAACGATAATCTATAATTATCTGAAAGAATGCCAGCAATTGCACAAAATGCCGATATGACTTCATGCCTGAGTACTGTTAATTCAGAAATAATTGTGGCATTTATTATTGCAATTTTGTCTTATAAGACTTAAATTTTTACCATTTTGAGAAAAATCCTGTATAATTCAGATAAAATATTTTAAAATATGAGTTTAAATTCTTGCAATGATAAAAACCTCACAATAATTTCTGAATTTACACTACATTTTCATACATGTATTAGGGGATGTGTTTCATAGGAGATTCATCTTAAGAGGAAGTCATGAATCCAAGGGCAAATATCTTGCTTGCTTCATCTGGTGTGGTTAGTTATGCATTATTGTGGTTCAAGGATTGGAAGTCTTCATTTCCTGTATAATTATACGTATAATTATTTTTTTGGGGGCCTTTTTTTCGATTATCTGTTATTCTCTATTTTTGTGTGTACATTTAACAAATGTTTAAACACCCAATTTTACTATTTTCAATATTTTCAGGATCTAGTTCTTCATTCTTTATTTTCTACCATTTTTCTGTAGTTTAAATACAACCACAAAAAAAATTATTGTGGTTATGTATTGGTACTACATTGTCATTGTCAGCATCAAGCAAGGCATTTGGTTTCTGGACAATAACTTCAGTAGAGGTTAATAGTAATCTATGAAATTTAAGGTGGTACCTAACACTTTAACTAAAATTAATTTGGCTCGTTTAATTTTCTTAAAATTTTGACAAAGTATTTACTTTGACCCTTTGACAAAAATATTAAAATTTCAAAAAATTTGAACCAACCGTTTAATCAGAAAAATTACACTGGTTATATAGCAGTTTGACAAACACTTATTATGATCATTAAGAATTAAAGCTTAATATTCCCTTAAAACGTTCTGCTGATTTTACAGAGTTATCTCCCTGTAGTGTTAGGTACCACCTTAAACACAAAGTTTATATCCACTGAAGGATCTTCAAGGTTTGAATTGAATTTGAGGGAACTGTTTTTGGAATTAGGGGCCAAAAAGGTGCCCAAGGAAGCATTTTTCTAGTCTCCAGGCAATAACTTGTGACACAGTGTATGGAGCTCTCTGAAATTATACCACAGCTTTCCATACCTCAAAGGAATAGTTGGGATTGGCTCTGGGGGTTCTGGCTCAAACGGTTATGCAATAAGGGGATAACAAGGTTTTCCTGGTTAACTTGGACAATTTCGTAAGTACACCGTTATGTTTGGAGTACCTCCCTTACTCTGCTTTTAAATGGTGTACATAGAAATGTTGTATTGTCTTATATGTGAAGCTGTCAATTTTTTTTGGGATACGATTGGTTTCAAGCAATCCGTAGACTTATACCATTGACTCAGGGTTATGCCCTCACGTCAACTGTTTTATTCTAAACATTAAAGAATTCTTATGATTGTCTTGCTTTAAAAGGTAAAACTGACAAACAAAAGGATTGAACTTAAACAACTTTCCTATAATGTTCTTCCATAATCTTCATGTTTGATATTTCCATTGACTTATACATGTTATATGTGTGTTTTAACAACATGAAAAATCAGAATTAAGCAGAATTTATATTGAGTGTTTTTACAAATTTAGAAACACGTCAGAGGGAATTCCCCAGTTTTGATAAAATGCGAGAGTTCTGAGTCTAAATTCTGATAAATCTATTTCTGTCATATTTGAACTGAAGTTAATATATATGGGCGTTTTTCAATAAAAACGTATTTTCTTGTCCTAGCCACTTTAAAAAAAATGTGTTTGATCTTTGCAAGTAATTTTTTGTGCAGTCAGTACATTGAATTAGATTTAACATTTTTAAGCAAAGAAACAGTTTATAATTCTTTAGAGGGATTGGTAAGATATTGACTCCTGAATGGTCCAAAACAACCAAAATGGCATGTCCCTAGACCGCCTGTTGAACATTCATACTCTAAAATATCGTAAAATAATGAAGAAATAAATGTTTTGTTTACTTTACATAAGTTCTTTAATAATTCAAAAGTATGTTCAGAGCCAACATATTTTAATAAACAGCTTTCAATATAGGTTTTTTAATTTCAGAAGGTGTGTCCCTTACAAAATGTCCACTACGAAACGAAGTCATTAAAATTTGCCAATAAACAGTTTTATAAAATCAATGTAGTTTTTGTTTGCAAGAGATATAAACAGTAGGGTCTTACAAACGAAGTGATGCTTTTATAACGGCAATTAAGTTGTTGGTAAGAAAAATTGAGCACATCAAATGGACCAGAGTGATACCGTATTTTTGTTAATGTCCACTACGAAACGGGTCAAATCTACTTCAGTATCTGGTTTTAAAATTATGAAAAAAATATCAGTGTACAGCTTGATAAATGTTTTGATGAATACAATCAGTCTTGTTACTATTGCAATATAGGGATTGTGGGAAAAAAATAAAACATGCGAATACGTCCCCTACGAAACGGTCCCCTACGAAACAAGTATGGGAGAAAAACGTTTCGTAGTGGACACTACCACTACCATGCAGTCTTTTTTTTTAATCTTTTTTCAATTATATTCGTGCAAAACAAATAACAAGTGTTAGTTTAATGTAATTTTTATTATGTTTTTATTAACATATAATAGGGTTGGTGTCATTTACGAAACTTTTTGTCCACTACGAAACGGTTTTGTCCACTACGAAACGCATCAAAATGTCCACTACGTAACATGAGTTGAACCTTCATATGTGAATTACTGTCTAATCTTTATCGATAAAAATGGTTTTCCAATTCAGAAAAAAAATGATACTTTTATAGTATTTAAAGTAAACAAACTGGAATATCTATAGGAAACATTTAAAATTGCAAAAAAATATGTGTGTTTAGAAGAAGTTTCGTAGTGGACAAAAGTCCCCTCCCCTACGAAACAGTACACAAATTATGAAAATAATATCATTTTAAAGAATAATTAAGATTGCACTTTTTGTTAACAAACAGGTCTATTATAGAGGTATTCAAAATAACTCTTGAAATTAAATTTTAGACAAGTTGATTTTCCATTTTTGTTAAGTCTGAAATTTACGCTTTTATTGAAAAACGCCCATATATGTTTCCGCGGAAACCTAGCTATTGTGTGTCAAATATTTAATTACAATGCAACCATAATTACCCCCTAAAATAGCATACCTGCCAACTGTCACTAGTTGTGGGGGATTTTCTCCATGGAGGCTCCCAAATTGAAATTTTGAAAGACCAATTGCCAGTGTCTACAATATTAAAAAACCAATTAATTTTACAATGACTTTAGGCTTATTAAAGTATGAAGCGGCCAAAAAACAATATTAAAATGTATTTGCAGGACCCTTGAAGGTTTTAAAGGACTATGACAGCCATCTTGCACGCAAAACCCTCATGAGCATTTTCAAAAGTTGGCAGGTATGAACTAGCTGAGACTACTATAATGTGGTATAGTAGTCTCGGGTACCGTATGAAATAGTAAAACTATAATAAAACATTTGTTTTTTATTGATAAATGGAGTTTAATTTATATAAAAAGTAATGGACAATTAAGTGCGTCGACTTTTGGAATAATCGACTGTGACGACAATTTCGACATGGAGCCTCTGGTTTTCTCGAAGCATCTCTTTTGCACTTCACAACGTGCGTTTGTTTACATCGATAACCCAAAGCGTTCCCAACAGGCTTTCCGATTGGACAATTTTTAATCACTGATATTACAGTCAATTTCATTGGTTGTTGAAACTGTCATGGACGATACCTGTTAGCAGACTTCGTGTTTATTCTTGTAGAATTACTTTTACAGTCAGCACTGCGTCAGCTTTTAATATTCTCACGAAACTGTTTTATCAAAAGACAAAAGCCATCATGCCGTTATTAATCAGAGATTACACGTGGGAAGAAACAGAGAAAATGATGTTTATCACCGTTCCCTTGAAAGGTGTCCGAGCCAACAAAGTTGATTTGTTGTCTTCAGAGGAATTTATCAAGGTTTGATTTGATTAGAGTAACATAATTAGCTAAACAATTATAATTTATGTAGTATGCAGGCCATTCATAAGAAGGCGGTATCCGGTACCTTTACCCTCCTATATGCTATTGACAAGTACCGCCTAAATTTAGTATTTTTAAAAAATAAGATATTCATGGAATAAATTGAAAAGACCACCTAGAAACGTGGAAAGTACCAGTCAACATGAAAGATAATTAAACCCCTGAGTATGCAGGTGCGATCAAACCAGTAAAGGGATGTGAGTCCGGGTTGATTTTGTGATTTAACACAGCATACCTTTTGCTTTTTAATTCAACTACATAATTCCATGTTTGCATTATGCCTTTGTCACACATTCACAGATTTGACGCTGGATTAGAAGCAGATACGATTTGGCATCATTTGTGGCAATCTGTATTAGTCTGAAGATTTCTGTATTGTATCTATAGTCATACGTAGTCATTCATATTTGTACTTGTATCTCTTTGACAAATTCTTGAATGTGTTCAAAATTTGACCATGAATCAAACAAGTTTACAACTGTAGTAAACCTTGCTCAACGAGTTAAGAATGTTCAAATCAGATTGAGTCGTTATCAAAACCGTATAACCTGTTTCTATTGGTAGGCCTGAATTATTTCTATGGTTACTTCCAGAGAGCTACGTAGAGATAGGGTTACACCATATATTTTCTGGAAAAATATGATTTGTAACAAGCTTGTCACGGAACGGTATGATTTAATAAAGTTGCAATACGGATAGCTAGGGATCAACCAGGGTTCTGACAGTCTGTTACTGTTTTCTACGTAACAACACAACAAGATATGGTATTTTAGAGAACACCATAAACTGACATAAGGATTATGTATAAATACTCCTTATTCATAGGGTCCAACACATTCTGTGTCTTGATATTGAGGTATACATAACATCCAACATTGATTGGCTGGAATAGTATATTGATCATGTTGGCACAAAATGCAATGGCATTTGGTAGAGCTACATTGTACATGTACATGTACTTGATGACAGACATAGAGGTGACCTGAGGCAGAGTAGATAGTAGACTCGAGACTGACTACCTACATGTATCCATGTCCAATATGTGCGGAAAAATCCATTATCCAGTGACTGGTACATTCAAGAACTTTGTAAGAATAGTCTTAAATATGTTTTATGAGTTGCTACCAGTCGTTGGTCTGAGGATTATACATATATATGAACTAAAAAACTACACATAGTACAGCAGACAGATAAATAATTTAATTAACAAAACTTAAATTTTTGTCAAAACAAAACAAAAATTTATGATTCACTGCCAAATAGAAATGATAAATCACAAGCTTAATTACTGAAATAAATTAAGGGCCTATAGAAAATTTGGCTGTTCATATTAATTTGTTTCAGACTGTTCTCATTCGTACTAACCCTTACTTTAACGGTAGCAAACCTCTGTTTATCCGCATGTCACTATGTACTAAACAGAGTAATTTCTGTATTATACCATGTCGTCAAATGAACGTTGTCTGTCATTGTCCTTAGTAGGAATTTCAAAACGTACTATAGTTGAAACCATTTTGCATCCGTATCGGACTACAGAAACTGCATTTCTGGGAATGTCAATCAGATTTAATGCATTGTGGATCCTGCAAGGTGATCTGTGAATGTGTGACCTATGCATTATATCCAACTGAAATGTTATAAAATGGTGTATCACATATTTTTAGAAACAGTAAATTATATCTTCTTCTGAAACTGTACATGTAGCAAAATGTCAATGGACACAGGATCTCTAAAATAATTAGATTGTAACTCTTATTTTGCTTTTAAATGCTAAAGATTAAGATTCATTTGTACTAGTAAAATTTGAACAGATTCTGAAGGATAATATAGAAATAAGAAGATGTGGTATGATTGTCAATGAATGATGTCTCTCCATCTAATATGGCAGCTAATTAATTGTGTATTTAGGCCGTAGTTTAACAATTGTCACTTAAGTAAACAATCAACAAAGAAGCATGAATATAAAGCACATGTTTAAAAATTTCATTTCAATGACAGGTCCATGTGTATTGGGACCACAGGATTTTTACGAGGTACATCACACTGTGTTCACTGAAGAACTCCTCATCAGGGAAGCAAACAAATGAAAAATTTCTTAATTTGGAAAATTTTTTGAATTTTCATGAGAAAAAAAAGTATATGTTCATGTTTGTAATAAGAACTAGTTAATTAGTTATAAAAAACATATATGCATCTTTTTTCTTTTATTTTAAGTTCATATGACACTAAGAAATGAAATGAATTTGATAATTTCAGGTTAGTTTCCCACCCTATTTATTTGAGTGTTTATTGCATGCGCCAGTGGATGACCAAACCAGTACAGCTCAAATAGGAAATGGGGCTGTTGTGTTTAAACTGAAGAAACAAGAACCGGGAATGTGGTATCAGCTCTCTAAAGATGAAATTGGTAAATAAATATGATACTAGTAGTACATGTACATGTGTGCAGTATGAATGAAATGCCTGCTTAGTGTCCTTGAAAGTTGGAACCAAAGTCTTAAGATTTGTACAAATCTTTATTGGAACAATTCTTATAGATATAGGAAGATGTGGTGTGAGTGCCAATGAGACAACTCTCCATCCAAATAACAATTTAAAAAAAAGTTAAACCATTATACATTTATATATAATTAGGTCAATGTACAGTCTTCAACACAGAGCCTTGGCTCACACTGAATAACAAGCTATAAAGGGCCCCAAAATTACTAGTGTTAAACCATTCAAACAGGAAAACCAACGGTCTAATCTATATATATAAAAAAAACAAAAAAAACCTGAGAAATACATATAATTACATAAACAAACAACTACTTAACATCAGATTCCTGACTTAGGACAGGTGCAAACATTTATGTCTGTTAATTGTAAACTTATCGTTTTGGAATTAAATCTGCTAAATAAAAACTATATTTTTTTTTCTTGTTATGTTTGATGCCTAATATAATTATTTCGTATTTTACGTTTAGTGTCTTTAAATTCATAAGAATACTTGTACCAATGGGCAACACATTGAGTGTCAGTAAGCATATTTATCAAAAAAAATTTTATCGATGTTTTTCAATTTTTTAACATATTTCCAAGCTGTATCACATTATACTTGTACGTTTTTCAAGTTGACAGAAATATTTCTTTGTTTTCTAGCAATGTGCAGTTTACTATATCTAAAATTGTATACTAAAACTAAATACTTACAAAGTATTGAGAATCCCTTTCATCTTTTCTTGATGGTATATTTGGCATTTTTATTTCAGTTGATAAACAACTTATAAAACAGAAGAAAGAAGAAGCTATTCAAAAGAATCAGGAGAGGGCAGAACAGGAAAGGAAAGATAAGGCAGAGAAAAAGAGGGCATCAGAAAAATATACAGTTAATGAAATGATGAAGGTAGGGTAATAGTCTATTTATCCCCCTTATATGAACTTTAAATATCCTATGAATAAATGTAATAAATGTAAAATTAAATCTATCATAAATTATTATGTATTAATAGATTGAGGCTAAATGTAAGGACCAGTCTTGTCACTAAGACAGAATTATGCTGATGAAATTTGAATTGCTTTTACATCTATAATACTAAAATTACGAGGTCCAATTTGTCAGCCGTCATCACGTAAAAACGACGAATCAAAGAATTCAACTTTATATACAACTAATATAGTACAAAGGTGTAGATTGAAAATTACACCACTCCAGGCACTTTTGTTTTCCACGTAATTAATATTGCCAATAATTAGGAAGTTCCGGGTCGAGTCCGATACCGATACCAATAGTATAATCACCTGTTACCTATTACCTTATCTGTACGTTCCGCATCTGACAGGCGTACCACCAAACGGTGTATTCAGGATTAATGTGCTATATACACGGGTCATAATCACAGGGTTGACACTACTAAATTGTCAAATGTTACCTATTGTAGTATTTTAATCCGTAAGACTTTCTAAGATAACAATACGAATACTAAAAATCTGGACTAAAAATAAGTTTCAATTTGTTAGCGGGCATGACGTAAAACAGCGAATCAAAGAATTCAACTTTATTTATAACTAATATAGGACAATGCTGTTGATTAAAAAATACTCCATTCAAGGACCTTTTGTTTTCCAAAAAATTAATATTACCAATAATTGATAAGTTCCAGTTCGACAGGTTCAAACAGAAAGATTTGAAAGCAGAGAAAATTGTGTATCTTATAATCGGCATGACTTTATCAGATGACAGTACTAATACTAAGATAAGGCTTGCGCATAGTTATATACTTTAATTCAGTCACGGACCCGCGATATCACGGGTGTGTTCTAGTGTAAATTAATTGTCCTCCATAAAAACAGTTGAGTCAAAATAATTTGCCTATTTAATGTGAAATCATGAAACTCTATCTCAGTTTAAATGTTATGTTTTAATAGTGTCAACACATTTGGAGGAAAAAATGAAAATGTTTTACTGGAGTTACATAACAGTTGCTTATATCATTCCAATGATTGAAAAAATCATCTAGGCATGTAATTTCATCTCAGTCTAATCATGTTAATAATGATGTATTTAGATGAGTGACAAAACTGAACTACAATTCATACAAACACATGTGAAACGAAGGCCAGTTGTAATAATGTTATCGTTTAATAGATGTTATACCACCATTGATTTTCCCCTAAATTTTTTTATTAAATTTGCACTTTTCAATAGAATGTGCAAAATTAATCTTATTTTTAAAAAAAACTTTAGTGACTGAAGTTGTATCCTTTCAAGTACTATGGAAAAAATTTCACATAACATTTCATTGCAATTGCATATAAGAAGCCATCACCCGAATTTTACCAATTAATTTTTCACCTAATTTTTTCCTCTGTACAAGCTTCATTTACCATGATTTTACATCAAGTTTCCAAAATATTCTATAGAAACACCAAATAAAAGATAATGGTACTTTAAAACACACTAGAATGACTAGATATATGTTTATGACTATATATAAAGATTTTTATACCCCCGCTTTAAAAAAAGGGGGGGGGTATACTGTTTTACCTCTGTCTGTCCTTCCATCAGTCCGTCCGTCCCATGAATATTTTTCGTCGCATTTTTCTCAGGAACTACAATACAAGGATTTCTGAAATTTGGTTTCAGGGTTTATCTAAGTCAGTTATACCGTGTGATGCGCTTTCAGATTGATCACTTGACAACTTCCTGTTTACCGAAAACTTGTATGATTTTACACATGATAGCCAAGTTGAAAATTTTCGTCACATTTTTCTCGGGAACTACAATACAAGGATTTCTTAAATTTGGTTTCAGGATTTATATAAGTCAGCTATACGGTGTGATGCGTTTTCAGATTCATCACTCAACAACTTCCTGTTAACCGAACACTTGCATATTTTTACAGTATTAATATTATCCACTTGCGGCGGGGGTATCATCAGTGAGCAGTAGCTCGCAGTTTCACTTGTTTTTTACTACAATGTATTGTAGGATTAATATCCTATAACCGTCTAATTCAAGGGAATATTTTTCTACCAATTTTCTTATGCAACCAGATGTGACCTCTTATGATTTGTAATGGTATTATATAATGGCCATACAAGGTTTAAAATACAGCATACATAATCTATATAGATATAGGAAGATGTGGTTTGAGTGCCAATGAGACAACTCTCCATCCAAGTCCCAATTTATAAAAGTAAACCATTATAGGTCAAGGTACTGTCTTCAACACAAAACCTTGGCTCACACCAAACAGCAAGCTATAAAGTCCCTTAAAAATTAGTATTACTAGTGTAAAATGGGAAAACCAACGGTCTAATCTACATGTATAGAAGAAACAATAAACACTTATGAACCACATCAACAAATGATAACTTCTGAACATCAGATTCCTGACAGGTGCAAACAATTGCAGTGGGATTAAACATTTTATTGATGCCAAACCTTCTTTCTTGAAACAAATGAAACAATAGTGAAACATCACAACATAGAAAGACCCACTATAAAATATCAATTGGAATATACACACTGATAGATTGTATTTTATTTGTAGATTGAAGACGAAGATAGGATGAGAATAAACAATATAAAAGAATCTGAGAGGCAGAAAGCCACAGAGGATTTAGAAAGATGGAAAGAAGAACAAAGAGAAATGGCTCAGGAGGTTTGTAATTTAAGAATTTGATTTTGTTCAAACTTAGATACCACAAAGTTGATATGGCTAGTTCATGTAAGAAAAGCGTCAAATATTTATTTTTTTCAATATCTAACTATAATGAACGTGATGAAATGACAACGAAGGCTATAAAAGTTAACAATCAAGCTGATAATTGATACTCATTTTTTCCACTTGTTTATTGAATTGATAAAATCTTATGTGTTCTGAATGCAAAAATCTGATGTCAAAACCAGATGTTTTCAAATTTTTTGTGCTCCTTTCTTGCACCATTTTGAACTAATTTTCACCATGGTCATGTTTTTTTTTTTTGCAAATTATAAAAGTGGCTGCTGACAACAGAAACCTTGAATTTACAGCTTTGATCTGATATTGATGCTTTTATTCTTTTGTCTTGGTAAAAATCTGATATTAAAAGAAATGAATGATCCACAATAGATCTGTAATATACAATCTTATTAAAATAAGTTCTCATCACTTGCTCCTCGATTTTTTATATGTCGCCGTGTCACACGGCGACATATAAAAAATCGAGGAGCAAGTGATGAGAACTTATTTTAATAAGATTGTGTAATATACATTATATATTTATGACTAATTTAGGAAAAACAAAGAATATTGGAGGAGAAAATGGCAGAGGAAGCAAGAAAGAGAGAAGAAGAAAGAAAACAAAGAAAAAAGAAAGGTAGTTTTATAGTAGAGTATTTTGCTTTTCACATGATACTCTTATTGACTGCAGAAAATTATTCTCGTGTGGTTATATATTGCCACTAAATGATTATATTTGTATAGTGTGGAGTTGTTGTAGCAGTGATGGTTTAAATATTATATTAAAATTACAAAAGACAGCTGCTAGATAAATACGAGAAAAAGACCCTTCACGCCTTCCGAGCCCTTATTCAAACACTTAAACTGGATGACAGTTGAACAGAGAAGAAAACATTATAAGTTTGTGATTACATTTAAGTGCATCAAAAATGATGCCCCATCATATCTTACTAACAAGTTTCATTATGTTTCAGACAGAAATCCATACCCCTTGAGAAATGGTATTCAAGGAAACCTCATACTCCCTAAACCAAAAATAGGATTTAAAAAACACTTTTATGCATTCTGGACCTTTCTTGTGGAATAATTTACCAATACCATTAAGAAATATTACTAATGTTGATTCTTTCAAATACAAAATAACTGATCATTTATTGAAATCAACCTGTTGAAAAAAGTTTGGAAACTGATTATGTCAAAGATTCATCATGTTTAAATCTTCATAACATTTTATCAAATTGTATTGAACATTATTATCATACTTGACTTTTATACTAATGTATGCAATATTTGCAATTTGTTTATGATTTTTTTTTCTATGATGAGGGCCTTAGGGAAGATTAGTTATATAGCTAACTGTGTAACACTCTTAAAATAAAGTATTGTTGATGTTGTTGTTATAAAGAATGATAGGTTTTTCAGGGTCTAATTTGAAAACAATTCTTACATTTTCTGCTGTAAATTTTGCCAGAATATGAAAACAATGATGGAATGCATATTGTTCACTTTTCCCATATAATAGATAAGGTTGTATTGATACTGCAATTCAGAAATTTTAAAACTATATATATGAAGCTTCAGAAAATGAAATGTATTTTTTTAAGGTTTTTTTTACTATAAAATACTTTAAGTAATATCAGTTTGTTTAACACTTTGCTACTTTCAAGTTTGTTTTTCAATGACCTGGATTTTTTTATGTTAAATACATTTTTATATCATTTTTTGAATTGATCAATGACAACCATATTAAGCATTATCCATACTAAAAACCTGCTATGAAATTTTAAAAAAAACTGCTTTGAAAGTTTAAAACTGGTGAAAGGTTGATTTGAATTTAAAGCTTTTTTAGGTATTTGGAAAATTCTAATTCCAAGGAAAGACTGATTTATTTCTCATAATCAAACACATAGATAGAATGAAAATTTCAGAAGATAGAATGAAAATTTCAGACTGCTAATTTTAAAACTTTGGTTAATAAAAGGAACTGTATCAAAAATGTCTTTGTAAGAATTTACAAAAGAAAAGATACTGATCTTTATGGGTTTTTTTTAAACTGAGTTCAACATACTTCTAACAAATTGATATGAGGAATTATTCGAAATGATTTCAGGAAAGAATATATTTGAAGAAACAGCTGAAGGTGTGCCAAGGAGGGAGGTTGGTAAAATTGAAGTGAAGTTCACAAAAAGGATATTTCCTACAGCTGCCAGGGAATCACAGACACCACAAGAAGAAGAGGTAAACTTTAAACCAAATAGGAAGTGATATAAGCTCTTTATGTTTATGTGTATACCATTTTTAAATATTAAAAAAAAACCGCTTTGAAGTTGAAAATTACCTTTTGTATTTACAGCTGATATTTTTTTGAAATTAAGCAAAATACATATATGTTATTGATAAAATCTCATATTTATTTTTTATAATGATTGTATTCATATTAGTATGTTCATTTACATAAAAGAAATTGTTTACAGTAATATATATAAAAAATAAAGTGACACAGGAAAGTCAAATTATTGTGTCGTGAAAACGGGAAATGAGGTCTAGCAGGACCCGGGAAATGACAAAAAAATGAGAATTGCTTACATACATAGTGTAAGCGGGATACGGGAATCTGACAAAACAGTAAGCGGGATCCGGGAACCCCCAATGAGACCCCCAAGATACATAATAAACATCTATACCACGTGATATACAATTAAAATAAGTAGAAAAATGTAAACAGAGAGAACGTATGTTTTCCGGATTTTATTGATGTGCAGATTTTGTAAACTATATAGATTGTAATAATTTATTAACCACTTTTGAAACTTATAATAAGTTTATCTTTTGAATCCCCTGGTTCATTTGATAATTCACACACAGGGATAAACCTATCTGGGATAGTTGTACCTTTTAGGGTATTTGTTAACAACCAATAGTGCAATAAACTGAATAATTATTAAAAAAAAATAAAAAAATAAAGAGATGTGGTATGATTGCCAATGAAACAACTATCCACCAAAGTTCATATGAAGTAGATTTAAGCAATTATAGGCAAACATATTGCCTTCAACAATGAGAAAAACCAACAAAGAAATCTACTGTAAAAGGCTCTAAATGTTTTTAATAAATGAAAAATAGTAACTAAAAGATTAACCAAGTATATTGTTTCTATTTGTAGTGGTTGCAGAAACAAGCTGATGCTAGGAAGGCATTAGAGGTAGAGGATTCAGATTTAACAGAAGAAGAAAAGAATCCATTATTCATGAGAGATAAGGCAAAGTAAGTGTGCTAACACTAGGGGTCAATTATTTTCAGTCAAATTAGGAACTCAAATTACCTCTGACCCTTGAACTCATGTTAATGATGCTAATAACAAATTTCATATTTCTCTGATTCATAATGATTTTTATGCTATCTTCCTACAACTGTAACAAATCATCTGATAAGATGTAAGGGTCAGAAACCGACGAAAAGTTCTTTTTGGTATCGTAATGGCAATGTATAAATGAATGGAGAAACTAGAGAGTAAATTGCAAAATTTTTACTTATTCGTAAAAAATTCTTTCATATCAAAATACACAATATATATACATCTGTACAAAACGATAATAATGAATGAAAATACATAAAAACAATAATAACATATTACATAACATATTACATAATACAGTAGCTTGGCCTAGAAAAGGGGTCAACTAAGCCAAGCCAAAAATTTCATAGTTAGCCAAAACAAATCCCCTAGTATAAAAAAGAAGCAAAAACAAAAACAATCAAATTTCTAAGTAAAGAAAAGGAGTTGAAAAGGGGATGGAGGGAGGGAAATTGATAAAATCCCAAATAAAATCTTGTTTACATAAATATCGATCGTGTTGCTTATCAAGGATGTGTAAACTGTGACGTGTAGTGTAAATACTGACACACATAATCTAGGCAGGGGCTCTCCAAAGGGAAAGGCAAATTAACTTAGAATAAAACTAAAGATTTCCGTCATCTGCATAAAATAAGTTATTAAAATAACTTGCCTTTATGCTATCTTCCTACAACTGTAACAAATCATCTGATAAGATGTAAGGGTCAGAAACCGACGAAAAGTTCTTTTTGGTATCGTAATGGCAATGTATAAATGAATGGAGAAACTAGAGAGTAAATTGCAAAATTTTTACTTATTCGTAAAAAATTCTTTCATATCAAAATACACAATATATATACATCTGTACAAAACGATAATAATGAATGAAAATACATAAAAACAATAATAACATATTACATAACATATTACATAATACAGTAGCTTGGCCTAGAAAAGGGGTCAACTAAGCCACCAGGAAAGATGCAATAAAATAAGTCTTTCCTACCCCACAAAGGCCAAGCACTTGGCAGAAAATAAAGCTTTGATCTTAATGCCTGATCATAATTAGTTCTAATTTAACCATACAACTATAACTACAATACCGGCCCAAGCAAGTACCGTAATGTTAACAGACAAAGTCATTGTAAGAATTAAATAGATATAAGAGCCACACACAAACATCTATATATCAATGATAAAGTTTGCATTATAGTTAAGTATGCATAAATATATCATGCGTAAGCATTAAAAAACTTAACGGCCCAAGCAGTTAAGTTTTGTTAGAATACATAGCTTCATGCGTTGAAATCTTTTGACTTTATAATTGCTATTGCATTAAAATGATATGTTTTATTATATGATGACACACTAACTGGAGATTTATCAAAAATAAAATTCGTATAGATTGCCAATTACCAGCCCAAGCAAGTAATGTAAAGATGCTGAAAAATATGTATATATTCCTATAAAAATGATTGTACCGGCCCAAGCAGGTACCAAAATTGCCTATCAATTTAAATGAGATCTTATGTATTTTTGAAATGCGTTAGACTTCCAACGTCCCATAGATCGTATTTGTGAATCGGATAAACCTCTCTCGGCAGCATCAGTTGCTGCTCCTATGCGGAAACTGTGTCCTTTGTATCGCGAACTATCCAGACCACAAGATGCTAAGCATTTATGTAATATTCTGTCAAAGACTGGACGATGTAATGGAGTGGCATCAACAGAACAAAACAATGGTTCTGTGGGAACGGAATAAGGTCTCACTTTCAGGTACTCAACCATGGCAACGACGGCTGATTCCATTGCGGTACCATGTGAAAACGAAATGGTCTTTGGCATTCCTCTAACATTATGCTTAAATCTTCGGAAGCAAACCTGAACTTCTGCTGCTTTGCCCTGGATATAAGACAATGAAACATCGTGCAATAGCAGAACATTATCATTTGGGGCATTTTTTGACGTCACCAATTCTCCAACTCTAGAGAAAGTTGAAAAAGCAAATAAGAAAATTGCCTTGAACAAAACTTGATCATATGTACACTTGACAGCTAATGTTATACTTTGTATCAACTTGTTTAAAATAGGAATTGTGATTGGAAGACGGCTATCAAATGTTTTTGATAATCTATATGTGCCTGTAACTAATTTCTCAACTAAAAACGACTGAGTGTTGTCAGGCATTGACATCATTTTGTGAACATAGGCTATGGCGGATAGATATGTTGAAATTGTACTAGGAGCATATGATTTTTTAAACATGTAGGCAATAAACAATGAAATGGTAGCTACAGAAAGTGGTGGCTGAAGGCTTTGGTTCATTATTTCTGTACAGAAAGAGTCAAAAGTTTTCCATGCGCGGCTGTAAGTAGCTCGAGTTGATGGAGCTAGAGCTGCATTTGCTAAGATTGTAACGTACTCCAAAAGTTCTGTGGCTGGAATTGATGTGGAACTAAGCACGGTTTGGGTTGAGCAGCTGGGGATATTCTCAAAAACTGTTCTACCTGTAAACGAGAAAGGCAATCTGCAAAAATATTCTTCTTCCCAGGTATATGCTTTGCTTTAAATAATATGTTAAATTGCAAACATCTGAAAACCATGTATCTAACCATTTGCATTGCTGGACCATCAGATGTTGATTGTTTATTGATTACAGAAACCAGTGCCTCATTGTCAGTGAATAACAGAATAGAGTGATTTCTCCACAAAGTCCCCCATAACTCAATTGCTAAGATTATAGGGTAAAACTCCAAGGTCATTATATTGATGTTTTTCCAGTTTTCTGGGAATGGACCATAAAACCATTTTGACCCGTATATGCCTGCATAACCTTTAGATTGTGCAGCGTCAGTGTGAAGTTCCAAAGTATTACTGGACATGAAACTTTCATTTAAAAACATTGATTTCCCATTAAAAGAATCTAAAAACTGTAGCCATATTCTTATGTCATCTTTTGTTTCCTGATTCAGATAAACATGATTTTGACCATCAGATACAGTCATAGTTAAATTAATCATCCTTCTCAAAAATGCCCGTCCTGGTTGAATAACGGAACAAGCAAAATTCAAGACTCCAATAAGTGATTGCAGTTCTTTTAAAGTACAACGTTTCATGTGTGAGAACTTTTCCAGAAGATGTCGACATTTTGTTATCTTATCCGGAGGCAAACGAGCTTCTTGTTTAATTACGTCCAATGTTATTCCCACAAAATCCATAACTTGAGAAGGGAGTTCAGTCTTTTCTGCTGATAAGGGTACCCCCAAGTCTTCACATAAATTGACGAACGCCTTGAGTTTGGAAATTGCATCCTCTTTCGATTTCTCAATGATCAGAAAATCATCCAAGATATGCACCATTGAAGTGATACCTAATTTCGTCAATGCTATCCATTCTAACGCAGTACTGAACTCTTCAAATATTTTACAACTGGTCCGACATCCCATTGGGAGACAACAATCATAGTAGAACTTATTATTCCATTTAAAACCTAATAATTCATAATCTGACGGATTTACTGGAAGGATTCTAAATGCCGATCTAACATCGGTTTTGGATAAGAAAACTTGATATTTGTGGCTACGTAATTGTTTGATTTCATTAATGGCTTCATGTATGCCTGCATAATGTACTGCAGCTGATTCGTCGGAAATACCAGCATTTACCGAATTAGACTTTTTGTCTGGATACGACAAGTGATGAATTAATCGCCAAGCTGATTTAGACTTTTTAGGTACAAGACCTAATGGTGAAACCCTCAAATTTAAAAAAGGTTTTTCTAAATAGGGGCCCATCACTCTTTGACAATTAACTTCTTTGTTAATTTTTTCTTGTACTATTAAAGGATTGCTTTTAGCTGATTTAAGGTTAGAGCAATTAAACTGTGATCTAGGTCCATTATGTTCCAATCGAAAACCATTTTTAAAACCGTTTAAAAGATAAAGTGTTTTTTCTGAGTCATAACCTTGCAAATGAAATTTCAATCTATCTGTCTTAATAGGAGTAGGTAGTTTACATTTGTTTAGGTTTGGTTGCAGTAGCTGTAGGTCGTTGTAAGTTAGCTGTGTTTTCAAAATTTCTGGACGGTCCATTCTCATTTGATCTGTTTGTTGTTTTATTCTTGTAGCAGTGGGACTTAGAATGACCTTTGAAACAGATACTGCAGATATGGGAGTATCCACAAGTTCCATCACAAATTCGCCCCTCATTAAACCTGTTGCATGTTCTACGAGGGGCGCTGTTTGGAAAGGGCTTTGCATTATTGCTTGTTTGAGTCCTTTTCATTGTGTTTGTATTATTTGCTTTGGAAATAAATCTATTAAGGGACCTTGTATGTAAAATTTGATCGACGTAACTCCAAGAAAGTGTGTCATCATTTTGCATTAATTGCCTAAAATTAACATCATAAAAATACCAGTCGCCACCATCCTTTTGAATTTGGCGAATCAAATCCATATAAATGGCTAAATCCTCTGATAAAGTAGGGTGATTGGGGTTAAACTTCCTAATTACAGAAGAGAAAATGCTAAATGCATCGGTCCAACTTTCAATATTAACATATCTCTTTTTCTTTCCTGATGTCAGGCCCACCCTGTTGTTCTGAACAGCTAAATGGAAATCCAGTTCGGCAGGATGGTGGTCAACTAGTATGTCTGACATATCAATAAACTCCTTATTTTTAATTTTTTCTTGGAGTTTAGAATTAATCTTAGTATATAGAGGTCTACCTATTGGTTTATATGTAGTTGTGGCATGGTGAACCTGGTCAAAACCTGCAACCAAGCTTTGTGCAGGTATTTGAACTATGTTTTGATTATTGCGGGTGCCAAAATTAGACACGTTTTCGCTTGAAAAGCTAGCAGTTTGTGTGTGGTGTGTGGGTTCACCTGTTGTTTCTTCCTGTTCGATGACATCCATCTCAACAGGGTGGGGTCTTTTCTGACTGGGTTGAGGCAATATGCCATTTTCCTTCAGATTTTCAAGAACTTTGGCAGTCACAGCTGCTGAGATTGCAGCTGTCATTGCATCCTCTTGTGTCTGGTCCTTTTTTTGCCGTTTGGCTTGCCTCTCACTAGGCTTCCTTTTAGGAGGCATCCTGTTAATATACATGATACTATCAAAATAAATAAGCTACACATTTATACAAGTTTATTGTAAATAAAGTATATGTCTATATAAAGATTTATTGAAACAATCAATCATCAATTTCCGTTGACCAAATTAATATGGTCTATTGCTAGATCAAATCCATGGCCTATAATTAAAATCATTTGACCATATCCATGATATATATACAACAACTTGACCAAATACATGGTCTATAAATACAGCTATTGACCAAAACCATGGCCATGACCAAATACATGGTCTAAAAATAATAGTTATAAGCCAAAACCATGGCCACGACCAAATACATGGTCTATAATAATATACATGATCTAAACTCAATTTTCTATTGACCAAATACATGGTCTGTGAAAAACAGGTATTGACCAAAACCATGGTCACGACCAAATACATGGTCTATAATAATATACATGATATAAACTCAATTTTCATTTGACCAAATACATGGTCTAAAAATAACAGTTATTAGCCAAAACCATGGCCACGACCAAATACATGGTCTATAATAATATACATAATCTAAACTCTATTTTCATTTGACCAAATACATGGTCTAAAAATAATAGTTATTAGCCAAAACCATGGCCACGACCAAATACATGGTCTATAATAATATACATGATCTAAAATCAATTTTCTATTGACCAAATACATGGTCTATGAAAGACAGGTATTGACCAAACCCATGGTCACGACCAAATACATGGTCTATAATAATATAAATAATCTTTAATCAATTACTATTGACCAAATACATGGTCTATGAAAAACAGCTGTTGACCAAAACCAAGGTCATGACCAAATACATGGTCTATAAATAACATTTATTGATTCTATCGTCATGATTAGAGTTGTTTACTAAATGTTGAGTCCATTCAAGCTTAAATAATTAAAATGTAATGATTACCTGATGTAACAAATTCAAAGGTGAGACAGCTTCTTCACAATATTTACGAACAATATACAAACTTGTACTGTAGTATAAAAACTCTCAAAAACTGAAAATATAGAAACTAGATAAATATTAAATTTAAAATCAGGAAAGAATGCATATAATAATTATTCATTCTGAAAAATCAGATTTGAATAAACAGTTATTTCAACAAAAATATGCATCTGTTATGAATCAATATGTTGTTATAACATGCACGATTTAACCTGGATGTAAAATGTTTTGAAAGTACAATAAATACATTTTGTAAGACAACATTCACCACTTTCATATTTGTCAGTATTCTTTGTTCATGCAGAATTAGTAAAACTAACCTCAACGAGCATATTAAATGAAGAGAAACATCTACTCTACACTAAGACTCTATAGCATGCAAAATTGCCAGACGTAAACTTCTATAATATTTTTGCATTCCCAATGCCGACAAATGAACACCGTCGGAAGCAAAGATTTGCAATGGGCTATTCATCAGCCGTAAATGTTTCCAAAAATGTTTCTTGTCATCTACCAGGATGGGTAACATCTGATTCACTATCCTTCTTTTGTACTCATACTGTTCTGCTGTTATGTACCAAGGTCGAGTCCTCGTAAAAAGTTCACATACAACGATCTTATTTACAAAGCTGTAGTGTAGTTGAAAATCAGACATCAAATCCACAATGTTACATGCTAATGTCTCTGCTTTCAAACTTGGATCACATAAATCGTTTCCTCCTATCTGTAAAATAATTACCGAGGGCTGAAATTGCTGAATGTGAGCATTTAAATCGTCATTGTTTTTTAGTCTGTCCACTGTACCTCCACTAATACCATAACAACTCACGCTGCATTGAGCTAAATTAAAGTCCGGTGATAACTTCGGGTCGTATGTTAATGCTTGTGTTAGACGAGAAATAAAGCTGTGTCCTAATATTAAAACTTTCGGACCTGGCGTAATCTGAATATCCATTTTCACTTTTGACAATGTCAATATTTAGAACGACGAAAAATAACTGTAACTCCTTAACGTATCTTCCTCCAAAGAAGGTGCACCGCAAAACAACTTCCAACAAAGTTTGTAAGTTACGACTTAATAATTGCCGTAAATTATTAGATTGGAAGTAAACAATATACGTTGAATAAGAAAATGTTCATATAAATAGAAATATTGTTTATTCAATTAACGGAAAGAAACAAAATCTTCAAATGAGTTTGATATGCATACGATTGCAAATTAATGTTCGTACACAATAAATTTCCAAGATGGCGATGACGCTCTGCTTCTTTGATTAATATTGCATTTAACTGAACAACAATAATAAGTGCAAACGACTGCAATTACAAATATTACCTGGTAGTTCTTCAATAATAAGAATTATATAAATTGTCTAAATGTCCAAATAACTGATAAAAATTGATAAAATCCCAAATAAAATCTTGTTTACATAAATATCGATCGTGTTGCTTATCAAGGATGTGTAAACTGTGACGTGTAGTGTAAATACTGACACACATAATCTAGGCAGGGGCTCTCCAAAGGGAAAGGCAAATTAACTTAGAATAAAACTAAAGATTTCCGTCATCTGCATAAAATAAGTTATTAAAATAACTTGCCTGTATATATTTTTTTTATTCATTATTTTGTCAGAAAGTCATAGTTCTTATTTATCTACTTCTAGTACTATTATACATTGTACAAAAGTGTGGATTAGTCAGCAAATTCATCTGCATTTGAAACTAACCTTTTTCTTGAAAAAGAATTGAAATTCCTTCAGATTTTGACAGAAATTTAGATATCAACAAAATTTCCGATCTTAAAAAATTCCTATAACTGTCATGTATTATAACTTCTTTAAGGTAGATGGGGTGTCTAAATTATAATTCATAGATTTTTTTAATAATTTGCCGAAATGTAGTTTATATCATGCTCTTTAAAAAATAATAATAAAAAGAATGGGTCACTGAACTTATTTTCATGCTACATGGTGTTCAAAATTGTGTGGCAAAGTTGGAAAAAAATAAACAAAAGTTTTCTGTTTTTTTTTTTTGTAAAATACAACCATAAATATGATAAAACATGTCATTTTATATATTGAGGTCAAAGGTCTTACACATAAATTACCTACTCCTCTAAAAATGTGCACATTCTATTAAAGATCTAGACTGATGTTTTCTAATATTTCCAAATCCAAGATGGAGGAAGACACCCCATCTTCCTTAATATCAATTTGTCAATATTGTAAAGTTATTATATTGTGCTTGTTTACTATTTTGTAGTGAGTTTTTCAAAGCTGGTAATTTCCAAGCAGCAGTGAATGCCTACACTACAGCACTCAGATATAGTCCAAAGATGCCATCGTATCCTTTATACAATGTTCTAGTCCCATATCAAGTTATATTGTAACTTCAGTAATGATGCTTTAGGCTAAACAGATTAGCCTTGAGGAAATAAATTATTTCGGTGTTAAAGTTAACGATCGTGTAAAGTTTGAACTCACCATGCATGACGGAATTTTGGTTAAATTTTTTTTTTTTAAAATTCCATGAATTGGAAAGGCTTAATAATGTCAAATAATTTGTGTTTGTCAGCACATTGAAAATAAAGTTGTGGTATCATTTAATTGTAGATGATAGTTTCAAATGTTTTCATATGCAAGTAGTTGTTCGTCATTGTCTATTTATAGATTGTCATGGTCATTTTGTCTATGGAGTAACATAAACAATGACTTATAGTATGCAAATGCATGCATTTTTTTATGCTGCTGATCAGAGATCTCTTACTTTAAACATATTTATTTATAGTGGATTGGGAAACAAGTTTTGCAACTTATATTAATTCCTTTCCACTTTGTGTGTATGAGTGCTGCCTGGTAGCAGCATTAGCCTGCTCTTTTTTCGAAATCTACAAGGGTGTCCTTTACGTGCAAGAGATATGGCTCTCTCTAAACATGGGTCAGCCATTTTTTGTCCCCTTCAGACTGACTATCATTGTTTCCTGAAGACCATACTCATAAATGGTGTCAAGGGAGAGCCGAAAATTCTGTCCCTGAAATTTTCATCCCGGAACGGGAATTCAACCAGGAACCTTTGTGTTAGTAGTCTGATGCACTAACCACAACACCACGGATTTAACAGTACAATGTACTGATAAGCTTAACTTTCTCTGACAGATGAAACAATTAATTCAAGTAACTTTACTCTAGATTTTCCCTATACTTAAGCTATAGTTAATGCATCACCATACAGAGATGGGTCCGATTACTTTCAATGTAATTGATTAAATTACAATTACTTTGTCATTGGTATGATTAAATTAAATTAATGATTACTTCATTTCTGAAAGTGTCTGATTAAATTAATGATTACAATGGCAAAGTAATCATGATTACATCTGATTACAATGAATTAAAAAAAAACGAACATTTTTGAATGATGAGAATGAATTAACGTTTAATATAACGTTAGTTCTTTTTGTAAAGAATTTTGTTTTATATATTTTAAAATGATAACTTCAAACTACATCTATTTGATAAACCACAAAAGTTCACTACACTTTATCATCATTGATCTCTGAATCATTTTGACTTCAATTGAATATGGCTTTATAAAGAGTTTGCTGTTTGACCTCTTCCAGACTTTATATGTATTTCAAGGTGCAGTTTTTGGAAGTTAAAATATGGATGAAATAAAGATAACAGATAAAAATTATGAAAAAAATTAATAGAATTGTTCAAACAAATTGTAAAACAAAATACAAGTACTATAAGTCAATGCAATTTACATGTCCAGTTCACGTACATACAAAAATTGGCTTATATTAAACAAGATATTTGTCCAACTTTTAATTTAGTTTGTGCTAATTAGATAAATTTTCACATGTCTGATAATCTTTTATCATATATATTGTCCTACAGCTATACTCAATTGGAAATTGCAATAAAAACAAACCTTAATTGGTTTCATACCTGTCTATTCAAAGTTTACAATAATCACAATATTAACAAAAGATAATAATTTAGGGTTAAAGAAAAATATAATATTGCTTAAATATAACAGGTTTTTTTTTTTTCAAAAATATATATGCACATCTTTTAATTGTGAATATATGTACAATATCTTTTACTAAGGCCTTCTTAGGCTAATGATGACTTTTTTAATATTATAACAGTTTATTTTTTACTGAAGTATACAAATCAATTGAACATGCTTGATAAAGTAAACTAAACTATCTTAACTTGTTAAATATCTATTAAATAAGAATAACAAAAAGGTTTATTTATTGACCATAAACACAATTCAAGATTTTTTTCATTGTAATCAGAATGTAATCAAAATGTAATCAGGATTACAGGGCATTTTGAAAAGTAATTGATTAAATTAAATTACATGTAATCAGATTTTGGGCTGATTAATGATTACAATGATTACTTGAAAAATTGTAATCAATTACAGCTGATTAACGATTACAATTACAATTACCCCAAGTCTGTCACCATAATGAATTTCCATACACACTACATTTAATTTGATAGGATTTTGTGCCATTTTGAAGTCACATGCATGTACCACTGATTAGAGAGATATATTTTCAAACAGCAGATAGTTTTAATAAGATATATAACTTTGGTAACACAAAGTAAATGTTCCATGGCCATGTATAATCCTTAACATGTACTTAGATTATATTCAAATAGAGCAGCATGTCATTTGAAATTAAGAAACTTTTTCAAGACCATAGAAGATTGTTCTAAGGTATGTGTCTCTAATTTCAGAACAATTTATTACTGTAAATTCAGAAATTATATTGATAAAGGAGACAGGGTTATAATCGCAATAATTTACACTTGCATTTTGAAATTTTTATATGAAACAGGATTTTTATGCCCCACCTACAATAGTAGAGGGGCATTATGTTTTCTGGTCTGTGCATCCATTCGTTCGTTCTTCTGTCCTGCTTCAGGTTAAAGTTTTTAGTCCAGGTAGTTTTTGATGAAGTTGAAGTCCAATCAATCTGAAACTTAGTATACATGTTACTTATGATATGATCTTTCTAATTGTAATGCCAAGTTAGAGTTCTGACCCCAATTAAATGGTCCACTGAACATAGAAAATAATAGTGAGAGTGGGGCATCCTGTGCTGGGGACACATTCTTGTTCAATATGTTGCAAAAATTGAAATTGCATGTCAGCCTAAAATGAAAGAATCACAATTATAAATTCACGCAATAATTTTTGAATTTACAGTACTTGATTATAACCTCCATTTAGCTGATAATATTATGATACCCATGGTCAAATAAAGCATGCTTTTATGAAAATACTCATTCTTTTCTTTTGTCTCATGCTTAATATGCAATTGACTAGGATTGTAATTTTTCCTGTCAAAGGTTTTGATTCCCACCAGGTACTCTTGGCTTCCTCCATCAATAAAACTGGCATAAAATTACATGAAAGTTGTGTAACCAAATTAATCAATCATTCAATCTTCAACAAAAATGTAATTTGCTTGGCCTTGTTTATATTTAACTGTCCAGACACCCACAAATAGTTGGGAATTTTAAAAATCAATAAGGCTTTCCTTGGTCCTCAATATATTTTAACAGAACAGTCGTGTTATGATATCTTGAGTATCGTGAAAGTTCTTTACCAAAGTAGCCATATCACCTACTTTATTCCTTTTTTTTCATTTCAGTAAATGTTTACGCCGTAACAATTTTGTAATTAAGAAATTTGGGTAAAATTAACTTGATTTTTTTTTTTTTATTGTTACTGTTAATTCAAAATTAAAGTGCAGTGTTTATTAATGTGAATAATGTGACCTGATGAGTGTAGCAGTAATAAGCACTTGCATTCTAAAATTGATACAAATAAATGTATGCAGATTTTCAAAAAATCTTGTAACTAATTAATCTCACACTTTTGTCCATTCTTCAAAAATCGCAATGGTAAATGCACACAATTTTAATTTCTGAATTTACAGTATCTGATAATAACAAAAATAAGCTAAAAATGATTTGGGCCACCACACAAGCTTTTGAATAGGAGACTACTGAAATTTATGCCAAATATCAAAATCATGTTACATTTAACCATGAAAGAGTCAAATTTGTGGTGTATGGGAGGCAACTCTTAACATTCATCTTGTTATAGAAATAGGAAAAATATCAGTTTTATTTCAAACCTAATGATACTTTTCCACATATTCACTTGAAGGTTACCAGTTGATTTCAACATTTGTAAGTTCTTATGCCCCATTCAATAAACACTTGCTATTGGTCTTTATGTAGTTTATTTAGTGGGACCTTTAAATTTCTATCACTAATTGATTAATTTACCCGAGTAAAAAATGATTATCTAATAAATAGAAAAATATGAATATGCACTTTAGATCAACAACTCTTCTACAACCACTGTTTATTTCAGTGAAACATGTTTTATATTTCAGAATCTTACTTACAAAATGCTGTTGTGCAATCAGTATCTTATTTCCAAATGCCTTCATGATTTCACAAATACATATTATAAACCTTGCCATTTAAATACAATGTTAACACCAGTGCTGCATAGACTAAATCTATTTACTAATTAAGGAATGACTGTAATTTTTTTCTGTCTATTAAGAAATAACGTAAAAAATTTGGTGCACACTGTATAACGCGCATAGCGGGTTATTTAAAAGTGTGCACCACATTTTTTATGTTATTTCGAATAGAAAGAAAAATTTCTAGTCATTTCTTATAATTTAATTCTAGGTTCCATTTTAAACTGTAGAAAACCATGAAAAAAACGTTGATGACGTCACGGTCACATGACTAAATTATGTCTATGGGCTGATAACAAAATAACATCAGCCAATCAGAAGACGCGTTACATTCAAAATTAAATTATTTTGTAATATAAAATTTTTGTTATTTAAGGCAATAGACCTGCTTCATCCACCAGTACCTCAGAATGCTGCGAGTAGATTAAAGGCATTGGTAAGAAAAGGAACAGCTTTCTGTCAACTGGAGTTGTATGTAGAAGGTCAGTATTAATCAATGTATAGCAAAAGTATTAGGTTATTGTAATTTCTAGATCTTATAAAGGGAATTATAGGGAGTACAAAAAAGTCTTGATTTGTTTTTATAATAATATGTTTTTATAAACATGAAATTATTATAATTAAACATAAGTTGTTATTGAAAAAGGTTTAACTTGGATGTGTTTCCAATTTCAAAGTACCTCAATCTGATTGAAAGATAGTTTTAGATTGTTGATATATATCATTATATGGATATGCAAATACCTGGTGCATAAATAAAAGAAGAGCAAATAAAATATGACGATTTCCTTACATTAAAAATGATTGAGAAAATTAAAGTATTGTTATAATTTACATGCTGAAGAACCAGTTTGTTGTGGGTTTCAATGATTCCCAATTACAACCATTTATATAAAGTGACTGTTGTGCAATGATTGTCTAGTCTATACAAAACAGAAGTGGTTGTCAGAATTTACTACAAAAGATATGAGCTAATTAACTGATGCAGATCTGAAAAGTTTTGATTTACTACAAAAAGGAAAGTTTGTAAATTGTATTGCATATCTGATTACTTTTTGCATTCAATTAAATCTGTTTTTTAAAGCGATAAATTATAATTTCTATTTACAGGTTTACAGGATTATGAATGTGCTCTGAAAATTGAACCAAACAATGAACAATTAAAGGATGATGCAGAGAAAATCAGACAGATTATACAGAGTAGTACAGGGAGCTGAGGAATAAAGACATAAGGATCTTAAAGGATACCAGAGATGTTCAGGTTAAGTGAAGGACCAACATCCAGATCAATATTTCAAAAAGTAGGATGGCTTATATTGGTAATTGGTGCCGTGTTGAATTTTCAATAATAAAAGAATTGATTTTACAAACATTATTATTGATAATAACCAGAGTGTGAACTTGGATTTTCAAAAACAAACACCTGAACATGCTGAAGGACTTGTAAATAAGGAATCAACAGATAACGTTAAAAAAAAATGGATGGTTGATAATGTTATTTATTTAAATGTATGTGAAATGATTAAAGTGACATCTATCAATTCTGATTACATCATGTTTTTATAATTATGTTGTGTTGTATAGACTATTAAAGCTCATGTTCCTGTGATTTTGTTCAGAATATTTGAATCATAGTCTGGTCCCTAAACTAAACCAGTCTGTAAGAACATAGTAGCTGCTTTGAACAAATCGGTCTTCAATTCATATGTTACACAATATTCAATATAAATTCTATCAAAAAATTATATGATTTGTAAAAACTAAGCTTCTTTTTATGTTATTTCGTTTGTTTATTCAGAGTTGATATATATGAAAGTACAAGAAACCAAGCATCTTTTAGTTTATGTTTTTATGTGCCTTACAACATAAACAATTATTGTTGTATACACCTATTTATTCTTCATTCTTTTATTTGTTTATTCATTTATTCATTCACTTTTAAATTCATAAATTTATTTGTTATTATTGTGGAAATTGTGGCCAGATAGGTTTTGTGTAATATAAAAACCAACATTTAATTTTTTTTTATCGCATTGTTTGTATACAGCATCTGACAATGTATCTTAATTATTAAATCTATCACTTTGTTTATTGTTTTCAACAATCACAGTAATTGAAATAAATTAACATCAAACACTATGTGATTTGTAACAGTCATTCCGTCCAAATATTTGTATTGTTTTGGTTTTTTTACAGTTTTTCTATACTTTGAATTATTTGTTATGTTGCATATTGTTTTTATTTATATATTTTATACTTTTAATGAAATAAATCATAATACAATTGACATTTTAT
>CM034355.1:37368544-37548248 GCA_019925275.1 Mytilus edulis
TTTACCAATATAACTTAGACATTCTCTTCTGTAATTTGAGCAGTATGTTTAACAAAGCATCCATTAAACTTTCCATGCATTGAGTTATGCTAAGCATCTTTGGCTGAATTTTTGACAAGTCCAAAAAACAGGAGAATATTGATGAAACACCTTACTTTCAGGGAATGTAAAATAATATAGTTTTTGTTTCTTTAAGCACCAGGGGAAAAAACCAGAATATTTAAATTCAGTTTCCTATATTTTTTAGGATCACTGTATTTGTCAAAGTTAAAACATGATACATTTTTATAAATATACATTAGTGTGTCTTTATTTTCTCTTCGTTGTAATCATTGATTTAATTGTACTCAAATAATTGTAATCATTTTGTAATCATTGTACCAAATTTAACTTGTGATTATTCTGTCTGTAATGGGCGTCTTTAATTGACAATAAAATATATTTGATTTGATTTGATTGATTTGTAAAACAATAATTTGTGTACTATATGTACTTAATGTAATGTAAAATTTTGTATATTATTGAATTACAGACCACCTTAACATATAATTGTCCATATTTTGAGTTAAAGCCGATAGACTTTTCTATAATTTTGATATAATTTGTCCCATGAGTAGTGCACTACACCTTAAAAAAACAGTCAAAACAAATGTAATTTATTTTATTTGTGTTTATTGTCTACAGTAAATCAAATGCACATTGAAATAACTGTTGTTGGGCCTAAGAGATGAGTTCAGTAACTGTAGATTCAGCAAATTCCCTGATCAGTAAATGTAGATTCTGAAAATTCCCTGATAAGGAGCTATGTACATCAAAGTTGAGTTAGTTGAATTCTATCTTAAAGAGTTAACTTTAAGTCTGTAAAAAAATCACTTTTCAAAGATAAATGTACCCGTTTCCTTTCATATGAAACTTTTTCTTCTTCTGTAGGATAGTTACTGGTTCAAATATATGCCTGTTGAGATTAAAATTACATGCAAGTTTTCGGAATTTCCACTGAAAAATGAAAATAAAATTTGCTTTAAAGTACCCTGTCTACAAAAAAAGTTCAATGCAAGAGTCTTATTGCACTTAGACTTTTTGTATCATGTCAATTAAGCATAGAAATAACCAAAAAGAAACAAATTTCTCTTTCCTATAGCTTCTATATGCAATTTTATATGTAAATATGTGTTACAGCCTAAATTGACCTCAACTTATTTTTAGTCTTGCATCGCCTTTGACCATTTCCTAACTGTGTGGTATGCTATTGCAACTTTTCCATCCTGAAAGAATTATTTTTGGCAAAATTGCTTCACAAATTTTAATTTGATGGACAAAATTACAATTTTTCAGAAGCAGGTATGACATTAAACTGGATTAAGAATGTTAAATAAAATGTTTTTGCAAATTTGGACGACAATTAATTGCGATTATGTACCATTTCAACAATAGAAGTAGTAAAGACTTGCAAATTCGTACCATTACAACACTGAAAGTAGTATGGTTGTCTGAGCGAAGCCAATTGGAAGCATGTACCTCTTAGTGAAGCTAATTGGGAGCACACCCTCTGTCTTGTTGCGAAGCTAGTTGGAAGCAGTACATATATACCTCTGTCTGCAAAAGCTAATTAGAAGCAGTACTCCTGGCAGAGCGGTCCCAATTAGAGGCACGTAACTCTGAGGGAAGCCAATTGGAAGCAGTACCTCTGCAAAATTTGATTAAAAATTATTCAACCAATTTTATTTAACATTCTTATTAAAGTTTACTTTCATACCAACTCTCATTTTCTATTTGTAATTACTCCCCTTGTTGACATTGTGACGTGCAAATTATCACTCCACCATTTTGTAGATCATTCTAATAAATTACTACAACACACGCTCAAGTATTGTTATAAGAGTAAAATAATTTTAGTTTATGCTCCTTTAAACGATAACTTTACAGATTACTTTAACTTTTTGATAGCTAAGGTTCCTCAAGATCTATAGAGAGGCTGAAATAAGTTTGCTATCAAGGGCATATGATACATTAACAGGGGAGGTAATGATGTTGCTAATGTCAAATGCTACTTTTAGCCATGTCAAATAGTTACATATCAGGAAAAGACCCCTTTTTTTACTGATTTAACATGAAAATGAATTCATGGACCCTCTTTTGAAAAATTACATTAGGCTTGAATGTGTCTAAAGATTATTTGTGCCAATTTGAAGGAATCACAGATGGAATTTTCTAAATAAGATAAATATACAGCCATTAATGATGTGTGTTTTTTTTACTAGAAAATGTATTAAGATCATTTGTGCTAATTTGAAGAAATCACCAGTGATATATTTTAAATTAGATAAATATGCATCTAAAAATGATGTTTTTTTTAATGAAATCGTAAAAATATAATAAAAATGAATTATTCCAAAAGAATTGTTTCACAAATTTAACTTAAAACACACTTAATATGTAGAAATGATATTCAAGTATTTTTTTTTTTTAATTTCAAAACTCCCCTTGTGTTTGTCTTTATTAACAAAAAAGAAAGTACGTCTTTCCATTTGATGTAAATATCCAAGAAACCGAAATGTCTAGTATAAAATGTCTGAAATTTGACCACTCATCTATAAAAGTAGCAAATGAAGGTACCTGTATTATTACATATTTGAATTGACTAAGTGAATAAATAACTTGTAAGCAGACTTTGTTTTTTATTTTCAATAAATTTCATTTAAATGTAAAATACAATAAATTATTTTTTTCAGATTAAATTGTCAGAGGATGGGGCAGAATAATCGGTTATTTATAAGAACAGACTTTGTAATCATATCAGTTTGTTAATTAATATTTGTGGTCTTGAAAAATCATGATATCCTTGAAATAGAATAATTACTGACATGGCACCAAATAGATTTTACTAGAAATTATTTTGTTTTGAAGTAGTTTAAGTGAAAATGGAAACCCTTAATATTTCTTTTAGGGAGCATGCAACCATTTGATTTTTATGGGGGGCTAGGATGAAATTTGAAAAAATAGGCAGGAAAAATCTTGAAAAGAAAAAAAAATGTACCAGCATTGAAAGGATTAATAAGTTTAGAATGAATTCAAAGTTTTCCCATGTATATAGCTTCACACTAGGAATTGGTATTTGTTTATTTGACAAAAAGAGGATTTTTATTTTCAGTCTTCGGGTCATGTATAAAAAAATGGATTTCCAGAAAGTTGGTTTTTGAGGCTTGAACTTCTTTTCTTCACACTAATGAACACCAACCAAAAAGATACGTTAGTTTTCTCCAAAAGTGGTGTGTTTACAAACAATTCAAAATTTTTGCTATTTCAGTTATTGTTTGGATATAAAATACTCTTTTACTTTGATAGAACCAAATCATCACAATTTCAATATCTCAAAACGGACATTATTATAAGGACTCCCCGGTGAGAATGTGGGAGCCCTACAGTTTTCACTTTGTTTGTCTGTCTACAATTTTTGTAAATGAAAAACCTCCCCTTAAAAAGATAGGTAAATTAAAGCAATCTTTACCATTCACTGAGCTTCCAAGCACTTTCATTACCATTCTAGGGTTATGCCCCTTTACATATGGAAAATTCATGAATGTTTTTGTTTCTGTTCTCTTAATTTAAGTTTGTCTCAACTAAATTTAATAAAATGTATATACATAATGCCTATTATCACTAAACTCAATTTAAGTTCAAGTTTTGGCAGTTTCACTTTTACAGTTCTTGAGTTATGTCCCTTTATAACGTCATATGCTCGCAGGGTCATCATCTGTGTCCCTATGGAGGCATTGACCCCATTTATTTTTAATATAGTGGAAGCAGATTAGCTGTTATTTAGATATTTTGTAGCATGATGCATTATAATTAAATTTTGCTTGTGTTTCATAGACATACGGTTGGAAATAGTTTGAAAACCTTCACTTTGTACCCAGAGTGTCAAGTTTCTTTTTCTATACTCTAACTTATATATTTGCATGTCATTGTGTATTTTGTTTTGAATAGTTCTCCTTTTTTATACTGTCCAAAGTATACCTCCTGAGACAGTTCTTCCAAGCAAATAGTTTCAAAACAGGTTTCCAACATTTTTCCACTACATTGATTTTATCTCGTTTTAAACACAGTTAACAATTATTTCATTAATTATCATTATAATGATTTTCTTTATGTTTATATTTTTATGCTTATGAGTTGTATTCATGTATATTGTATGTATAATAATTTCCTAGGCATAAAAGTATAACAGGAATTGCTCATGTGTAATACATGTACATGTAGGCGTAGGAATTTTAGCACCAAAATATTTGGGTTGTAAAGTGACATATTATTTTATGTATTTTAGTTCTAGTTTGAACTTTGAACATTGTATTTTTAGGGATGTTTAAAGAACAAAGAGTTGCATAATTTTGTATTTTGATATTAGATTAATTTTATGTAGGTGGAATGGCTATTATATATACAAACATAATTGTATTTCGACTTTTTTGTACCAAATATTTTATAGCTGTAGTCCTAATGACAAGATTTCTTTTTAACTTACATATTTACAAACAAAATTATTTTTCTTTTTCTCATTTACCTAGTGAGGTCAAACAATAGAGTTTCACTAGCATTGGCAAAAGGACACAGGTTTCCTAAAATAAAGTTTCCTGGTCAGCCACAGAACATACTGAAATATGTATAATTTCTTACGTTTCGTAGTAAAGGGAGAAATTATTGTATATAAGGTACTAGTGTAGTATTTTTTTAAGTTCACGTCAGTAGGTATAAGACACATGACTAACATTATAACGGGAAATTTTTTCCCTGAGATTATCACTTTCTAGCCCGCTGCAGACAGGGCAACATTCAAGTTCCATTCATATTATGAATATACTTTGATACATGCATTTATATATTTTTCTAAACAATACACGTCCGAGTATGTCTCGTGAGACGACTTGTCGCATTGGGTCGGAGCATATATGACTGTTTCCTGACCCTTGGGTCGGACCCAGGTTTCCAGTTTCCCATTATTGGGTTTGTTTGGTTGTTCCTGGCCGGCGAGGTCGTTCATGATCGAGTTATTCATTTGTTCAGTTATTCAGTTTACATTTATGTCAACCATATTATATCTCTTGTTCGTACAAGGTTTACTTTTTCTAGCTAAGTTGTACCTAATAGTATATTTCAAGGTTTTTGTTATTAGTAGTAATTGTGGTTATTGCTTTTTTCATATGTTTATATAAATATATATATACAACTCGTCTAAGCATCAACCCAACAATGTTAGATCTGTAAATTTGCTTTCGCAAATTGTTTTGTTCTTCCCTCGCCGGGATTCGAAGCCACGCTACTGAGATATCGTGACACCTAATCGCCTGCACTGTAGCCATCCTGCTAGACCACACAACCACCTGGGCTTCACAAAAGATAAAGCTTTCGGTGGCCGTGTGTTACCTTTCCTCGTCAGTTTTAATCTAGCGTCGTACTACAGTACATGATGTATAAGGCATGGAGATGTTATTGTTACATATCAGCTCAACTATCTATAGTAAAGGATCTTACAAATTAATGCAAGATACAGTCACAGAAAATAATTATATTTATAAGTACATCTGAGTCAGTGACAACTCTACAACAGATTTATCCATCGGATCACCAGCAATGATGGTGATACATGGCTGTGTACATTATGGATATACAACTCGTCTAAACATCAACTTAACAATGTTAGATCTGTAAATTTGCTTTCGCAAATTTTTTTCTTCCCTGGCTGGGATCCGAACCCATGCTACTGAGATATCGTGACACCTAATCGCCTGCACTGTAGCTAGACATTAGGTGTCACGATATTTCAGTAGCATAGATTCGAATCCGGTGAGGGAAGAACAAAAACATTTGCGAAAGCAAATTTACAGATCTAACATTGTTAAGTTGATGTTTAGACGAGTTGTATAAACATAATGTACACAGCCATGTATCACCATCATTGCTGGTGATCCGATGGATAAATCTGTTGTAGAGTTGTCACTGACTCAGATGTACTTATAAATATAACTAGATATCATTGAGATGGGAGCCATCTCTGTGGGCCCCGCTGTGAATAATGTGCATTAAAAAATTGTATCTTTACCATAGGACATGGGTTTGTCAACTGAAATCAAAGTTTTTGACCTTGACCTTTGACCTAATAAATAAATTATGACACACCCTTTGGTGTTGGTTTATAAACACGAGTTGTATATACATAATGTACACAGCCATGTATCACCATCATTGCCGGTGATCCGATGGATAAATCTGTTGTAGAGTTGTCACTGACTCAGATGTACTTATAAATATATATATATATATATATATATACAACTCGTCTAAACATCAACCCAACAATGTTAGATCTGTAAATTTGCTTTCGCAAATTTTTGGTTCTTCCCTCGCCGGGATTCGAACCCATGCTACTGTGATATCGTGACACCAAATCGCCTGCACTGCAGCCGTCCCGCTAGACCACACGACCACCTGGGCTCTCAAAAAAAGAGCTTTCGGTGGGCATGTGTTACCTTTCCACGTCAGTTTTAATCTAGCGGCGTACTACAGTACATGATATATAAGGCATACTTATAAATATATATATATATATATTAAGACACATGTATGTAATTATTTAATAAATTCTGTTGTCCACTATGCTTGCTGGGCTATCAGCAACACTATATATATATTGTATTCATTTATGCCTTATAATAGATATGAACGTATAGGGTAAACGTATAGTTATTCAAATGCAAAAGGTTGACATGAGATTATTTCTCTAGTACTGGTACAAGTTATTGAGTTCATATTGTATAGTGTATGTTTGTATTGAAAATTTGTCTTATTAAATGGCAGCTCACAATATGCAGCTAGTCAACAAACATAAGTCTGTGTTGTGTTTTTCTTTAAGGATTTAAAGGTTAAATGTTTTTGTGGAAAAAAGACTAATTTAAGATCCTATGTCATTCAAGCTGTCTGAGTGATTGGTAATAATAAGATGTGGTATAATTGCCACTTAGGCTCAACTGTCCACAAGAGACCAAATGACACTAAAATAAACAACCATAGGTCACGGTACAGCCTCAACAAAGAGCTAAACCCATACTGAATAGTCAGCTATAAAAGGCCATGAAATGACAAATGTAAAACAATTCAAACATTTGTTAATATAAAAAAGATGTATGATTGCCATTTGAGACAACTCTCCACAAGAGACCAAAATGACACAGAAATTAAGTATAGGGTCACAGTACGGCCTTCATCAATGAGCAAAGCCCATACTGCATAGACAGCCTATATATTTGAGGGTAAGAAGTTAAGGTTATATATACAGTTATCAAAGGTACCAGGATTATAATTTAATACACCAGATGTGCGTATATGTATACCATCTTTTCCTCAAGTTTATTGTTTTCTGTTTGATTAAATGGATAATTAAGATCCATTTTATTACATCTAGTGAGCTGTTTATTTGGCAATTGCAAATGGCAGTCAGCAGGGTTTAAGAACATGCGTTTTTCAACCTGCTAGTCAAATGGATTTTGTTAAAATATACTTTAAAATTTTCACTTTTTTGGTCTTTTGGAAAATTGACAAATGTAAAACAATTCAAACATTTGTTAATATAAAAAAGATGTATGATTGCCATTTGAGACAACTCTCCACAAGAGACCAAAATGACACAGAAATTAAGTATAGGGTCACAGTACGGCCTTCATCAATGAGCAAAGCCCATACTGCATAGACAGCCTATATATTTGAGGGTAAGAAGTTAAGGTTATATATACAGTTATCAAAGGTACCAGGCTTATAATTTAATACACCAGATGTGCGTATATGTATACCATCTTTTCCTCAAGTTTATTGTTTTCTGTTTGATTAAATGGATAATTAAGATCCATTTTATTACATCTAGTGAGCTGTTTATTTGGCAATTGCAAATGGCAGTCAGCAGGGTTTAAGAACATGCGTTTTTCAACCTGCTAGTCAAATGGATTTTGTTAAAATATACTTTAAAATTTTCACTTTTTTGGTCTTTTGGAAAATGTTGTTTGTGCTGTATTTAGACCCCTCTGCCAAGAAATTTGTTTTCCATGCACACACAAGTCGTATAAAAATTGTGGTTATTATCCAACGCAATCATGTTTGAAATTTGTTTTCAATTTAGACTTGTTTATATTTTTTGCGTGTGAATAGACTCATAAATAAAATTAATTTGACAAAACCTATGTTAATACCCCTGCTATAAAGAGCGGTATATTGAGCGAGGAAAGATGCACATGTCCATCCATCCCTATGTGCTTCTGAAAAGTATAGCAATGTTTGTGAGAGTACGCTTTCTCATGAATATTCAAATATGACATCAGTTTTTGGATATCTCATTTAAATTTTTTGTCAACAATAACTGCTAAATAACTGAAGGATAAATAAACTGCCAAAAAAACCAGCTATGGAATGCTATTTGAATGCCTATATGCAAATTAATCATTGCCCTGAATTTGTAAACTGAATGCTAATGAACAGCTGTCAAGTAAGAACTGTGAATGCTAGTAAACTGTTTAAGAACTGCAGTCCACTTTGACTTGTCAAGTTGGGCTATAGGTCACTGTACGGCCTTCAATAACGAGCAAAGCCCATACCGCAAAGACAGCTAGAAAAGGCCCCAGAATGACAAATGTAAAACAATTCACACGAGAAAAACTAAGTTAACAGCCTAGTCTATTTACAAAAAAATTAAGGGAAAACAAATGACAAATGACAACCACTGAATTACAGGCTGCTGACTTGGGACAGGCACATACAACGATACAGAATATCGCAAGGTAAATAAACATGTTAGGGGGATCAAATCCCTCCCTAACCTTTGAAAATGGTGAAACAGTACAACATAAGAATGAACTATAATAAAATGCTTCGCTGAGCTCAGCCTGATACGACTGCAGAGGTTGAACCCTGAACAGTTGGTCCAAATTTGGACACAATATTCAAGTTTAATACTGTCTGAATTTGGATTGTTATCAAATTTCTGTTAAACATAATATAGGTTTCTGACACACAAAAAAATAAATCAAGATCTTACAAATCTATTGCGCAATACTGTGCAATCAAAGATTTCTTCTTGAAACTTTTTTGAAAAAGAACCCCTTAAAAAAGATGGAACCTCAAAAAACCTTTTGAATCCCCCTTTGGAGCAATTAACCCACACTTGATCCCTGCCTTTCCTTTGTAGTATGGAATCTTGTAGTACAATTTCATAGAGACCTAATGGTCTATGTGCATATTAACAATGGACACAGATAAATTCATGACAAAATGGTGTTTTGGTGATGGTAATGTGCTTGTAGATCTTTCTTTACTGAACATTATTGTTGCTACAATTATCTCTATCTATAATGAACTTGGCCCAGTAATTACAGTGGAAAATATTTCCTAAAAATTTACAAAAAATAATTTTTTTTTATAAAAATTGTTAACAATTGACTATAACGGGCAATAACTCCTTAAGGCATCAATTGACCATTTCGGTCATGTTGACTTATTTGTAAATCTTACTTTGCTGAACATTATTGCTGTTTACAGTTTATCTCTGTATAATAATATTCAAGATAATAGCTCAAAAACGGTATAATTTCCTTAAAGTTGCCAATTCAACGGCAACCACCCAACAACGGGTTGTCCGATTCGTCTGAAAATTTCGGGGCAGATAAATTTTGACCTGATAAACAATTTTACTCCGGTCAGATTTACTCTAAATGCTTTGGTTTCAGAGTTATAAGCCAAAAACTACATTTTACCCCTATGTTCTATTTTTAGCCATGGCGCCATCTTGGTTGGTTGGCCGGGTCACGCCACACATTTTTCAAACTAGATACCCCAATGATGATTGTGGCCAAGTTTGGTTTAATTTGGCCCAGTAGTTTCAGAGAAGATTTTTGTAAAAACTAACGAAGACGCCGGACGCAAAGTGATGAGAAAAGCTCACTTGTCCCTTCGGGCGAGGTGAGCTAAAAAGGTATGATGTTGGGACCACTACATATAACAGGGGTGGAACCAGGCTTTTTGAGGGGGCGAAGTTTTTAAATACGGCGAGCGGAGCGAGGCAAAAATTTTTGGGACCTTTTTTTGGCTACAAAAACATGAAATAAGTGTAATATGCACTTTTAAAACGATTCCTGGCGTGGTGCATGTATATTTTGTAGTTCCTGAAAGGTGTAAGGGTTGGACATTTTCGATGCTGTATTCTCCCTATTAATTGTCTGTCATAAAATGATAGTACGGATTTCAAGCTATTTACTGATAAATTTGATGTGGGACTTTTCAGTAAAAAAAGACATTGAAAATTCTCACAGATTTCTTGTTGTAAACAAGATACAAGTCGGGCTATTCGATAAAATTTATAATACGGTGGACACGAGCATAAAAAGATGAACAAGCAATATTTATCCAAATGTTTGGTTGATATGTTTCACCCAACAAAATTAAGGGATGTGAGGGATTCCAAACCAACCAAAAGCTATGAATGAGTCTGAAATCATCGGACAACGAATATATGAATGACGGTCGAAAAATGTAGACATTAAGGCTACTTCTAGCAGCAGGTTGTAGTCTGGTCTTGACAAAAGTATACAATATATCAGTTTAGCGAAACAGACATTTCGGTCAGACATGCAAACTCCGCCCAAAAGAAAAAAATACCCCCGTTTTTATCTATCATGTTCATTTAATGCTTAATAATTCTGTTGGATATTCATTTCTAATAGCAAAAAAATTGATAAGATTATTGTTTTCAATCCAGATACGGCCAGAATCTTATCTCTCAAATATCTCAGACTGCCTCCTCAAACCAAATGGTTCATACCTTAGAATTTAAATCTATCTAGAGCTTATAATGACTGGGGATCATTATTCAGCTGTTATTTTAAAATAGGATGTCTATCATGGGGCGTTACCAGTTAAACATGTTTTCTCAGAGTGTACTAATATAGAGTATTGCTGTTTTGTGGACTAATGAAATAGAAGTCAATATGTTCTTGCTCAATCCTGTGTCGCCTTGAAGGTGTTAAGATTGTCATGCTCAGCCTAAGCAATTTGTGACAGTAATTTAAATCTCAAAATGACTGAGTGATGTTTTTTCGACGCACTGGTCAACTCCACCATAGTGAATCACATGACTTTCAGTTAGTATACACCAGCGAAAAATATCTTTATAAGTAAAGAATTGTTACATAAAATAAATACAGGGGAAATGACAAAGTTCACGTCGTCTAGTCTGATTAATCATTAAACTTTTACAAAAACAAAACAAAAAGTCCAAGCAAAGGTAATTATACTGCTATTAAATCTTTAATTTCACTTTCAGGTCTATCCTTTAGTGCAGGTACATGATCAACATTGATGTTATGAAGTTTTAATTTAGTCAGTTTTATTTTATAATTGTCATTAAATCGAGGATCTTTCACCAATCCAAACATTTGATCGAACACACCTAAATGTTGATTTTGTCTATGAATTGTTCCACAAACTAATACGACTACCATTCCATGGCGCTCAGACTTAACAAACACTCCATCACGGCTAATATTTGGATTAAATAATAAATATTCACTTTGAGTAAAAACGAGAAGTCTATCTGAAACTAATTGTGATCCTGACAATTCATCTTTCGTGGACTGATCATCTGTCACTATTAATAACATTAGTTTAGCTTCATCCCAGAAGTGACACGGACCAAATTCTTCTGCACTAACCCCCATATGTGGGTTTTGAGAGTTTAAAACTTTATAGAACCATCTGGCAAAGGTTTCTCCTAAAAGCTGGAGGTCATTTGCATTTGAACTTGCAGACTCACAAGCGCTGCTATGGTTACTTGCTCCTAGTGAAGGGGTCAATTCTGTACTGTTTACTTGTGGTATCATAACTTGATTTTTTTTATGTTCAGAAAAATTCTCGGATGATGAGCTTGATGGCATATCCTCGTCATAATGCTAAATAAAAAATTTAAGAATTAAAAATGCTTTCATGTAGATGTTAAAATCAATCAAATTAAAATTTAATCTCTGCACTCACTCATTTTTATGCTTGGGTGAAGCGTGTCTAAAGTGTGTTTGAATTGGAATTACAGGCTAAAAATGTTTAACATGAAACTTTTACCATATATATTGTGTCCTTTAAAATTATTGTACTTTACTTGGTATTGCCATGCATTTCAGTTTATATAACGACTCATGCATTTAAAGGTCTAAACTTTCTGCCAGAACATTTAGAATGAAATATATGTTCAATTCCTGTATTGGGATTCTTTCTATTTTTTTTTATCTCAATTATATTTCAGTTTAAACTACAAAACTGTCAAATTATTATGGGCTCAGCTTCATCTGATATGCAAGTAATCAATAGATGAATAAATATGATGCTAAATCACTGAGTATAATAATACTATTTAAAAGTACTTTTTTTTTTAACCTTTTGTACAAAAAATTGTATAGAAAAAAATAATATTGGACTGATTGTCTGATTTCTAAGATTGTCAAAATGTAAAATTTATATTTTCACATGAAGCTAAATAATTGTGTGAAAGAGAACAAATGTGTCTATCTACATGTATGTTGTGATATTACACTATTATTTCAGGTTAGGGTGAAGGTTGGCCACTGTAAAAATGTTGAAACCCAGTGCATTTGTTTGCACCTGTCCTATATCAGGAACATATTGCTCATAGGTTGTCATTTCATTGATGTGGTTCATATGTATTTCTCGTTTCTGTATTTTCATACTTAGATTAGACCATTGGTTTTCCTGATTGAATGTTTTAACTATAGTAATTTTTGAGGTCCTGTATAGCTTGTTGTTTAGTGTAAGCCAAGACTCTGTGTTGAAGTCCGTACTTTGATCTATAATAGGTTTTTTTTAACAAATTGTGGTGGAGAGTTGTGTCACTGGCACTCATACCACATCTTCTTACATCAATCTGATTGACAACAGTATTGATCATAATATCAAACTATCATAACATTGGTAAATAGTTAAGCTATACCCTGTCTGTATATAAAATTTGGTAGTTGTCAAAATAAAACCTTTTGATTTATAAATTATTATTTGCACAATATCACAAATCTTTATTAATATTAATAAAACTTCAGACTTGCATAATAGGCATTTCTGTAGGGTTTAAAGGAGTAGGTCCGGTAAGGGTCGATTTTGGCCCCAAATTTCAGGTTCATCTGATGAAAGATTATGGACAGTTTTTAAACACTTAAGTGTCTACTTCAGTCGATTCAATTAGTTTATACGAAAGATTTGAACTGATTTAGTCATTTCAGACGCTCAATTTCAAGCTCAATATGAAAAATCTATCACATTGCCATAATATGCAACTTTTCAGATTGTTTTTGTCAAAAATGAAAGTGGCCTCATCCGTGTTCACTCTCAACCTTTATATATGTTATGTATTATCATCAAATACAACTTACATTTAAAGATTAAGAATAAACACAAATGTGGCCACTTCCATTCAAGACGGAAACCGTCTTAATATTTGACTCAAATGCTAAAATTGTGAAGATTTCAGTAAATTAGCATGACTTAATGATGCTAGTACCCTATATGTGCATTGTGTTGTTAAAAACAGCCCATATTTATGTAGCAGAAGTAATTTACTTTCCAATAAATAGATAAAAGTTTGTATTTTAACAATTTTGTAAAACTTCTATATTTTGGGGCCAATAAGGGGTCTTACTGAACCTACTCCTTTCTATAAAATTGAAATGATTTTGCTTTTCAAAATGCAAAGAACAAAATTCTTGGATGTTAATTTATAATTATAAACAATTACCGTCATCAAAGCTGATATATTTTTGGTTCCCCATGTCTTTAACAGTCTTTCAATAATAGTCCTTTTGTCTGAACTGACAGATACAACTATGCCTTTGTCTACCAAATACTTAAACAATAGATCCCTTTTGATTTTCTTCCTCTTCAACAATTCACATGACGACTGAGAATAAGTCAATATAGCTGATATTGCCTCTGAAAAATAAATGCTAAAAATGTACTTTCATTTGGTTACTTACAGTGGTAAAAATAATGGTACATGGATTGTCAATGAATCTCCAAATGTTGATAATAAATATGATTGCACCTTGGAGCCAATTAGTGATGTTATGATTCATTTAACACAGTCAGGTCATGATCATCTATCAGATTATTCTCCTTTATAATATACAAACCCCATAATGTATAGTAAGCTATCAAAAATAAGAAAACCAGCTGCCTGATTTAACGCTTCATATTTTGATACTTGAACATGTAGGTCACTGTTAATCATATAGGTCAATTTGTGAATTTGCTAATTTAATTTGGAGCTTATAGTACATTTTGATTTACATCAGATTTTTCAAGTATTAATTACCTCCTTTTGATATATATTCTTAAAATTTAATACTAGCAATGACTAGTAAGCTTAAATTTGAAAAAGGTCTTTATGAGATGTAATGTGTGACTGTGATCAACAATGAGACAGCTATCCATTTAATTGACTTGACCAAAAGACCTTAATGATAGAATCATAGGTCTTCAATAATGGGCAAAACCCATAACACATAGCAAGCCATTAATAAAAAAAAAAGGCCCAGACAGTAAAAATTATAACATGATTCAACAGAGAAAACCATAGCCTGCTTTATCATGTTTATGTTCAATACGATAAAACGTATTAAAGATAAACAGAGGATAAACAGTAACAAATGATGACCACTGAATAACAAACTCCTGACTTGAGACAGACGCATACAGAATGTGACAAGTTAAACATGCTACATGTATGTTACTTTATTTCAATTAAATGTGTGTTACTTTATTTCAATTAAATGTGTAATACATGTTTTCGTTTAAATTTAATTTAAATCAATTTATCATTCAAGATTATCATTTTAATCATTTACTACATGTACTATACATGCTTTATTTTGTTTCAGCATGTTTATGATGAGTAAATGAAAACTGCATCTTCCAAACAACTGTTTACTTTAAGTTTGTGTTTATCGTGATTTTCCATCTAAAATCAAGAGACGTTCCGAAATCCTGTATAGGCCGGATCAGAACTCGGCCAATACAGAAAAAAATCTATATTGGCCAAATTATTCTGTATTGGTCAAGATGACACCTTTATGTTGCATAGGCAGTTTTCATCATATTAAGTCCAATAACAGTGTAGTTAATTAATAATTGATAGTATAGCTTAAAGTTTGGGCAAATGATTGGTAAATATAAATTCCACAACTGCAACAAGTGTATTACAATTTTTCTGCAGTCGAGACAGTTAAATTTTAATATTTAAATAATAAAAATTTTACTGTTGAGAGTGGAGAAATAACATAATACACGAGTTACAGTTGTGGAATCTGTTTCTCTTATGATTTTTATCCTTCCTTAAAAATTTTCAAAACATTTGAGGAAAGTTGTGTACTTTTGATGTGACGTCATCAGGCATGGTCGCCTTTTTCGATGATGTCACAATAAGAAAATTCAGAAGAAAACAAGAAAATTTAACGTCACAATTAAATTTCAACCAATCATTTGTCGAGAACAGATTTTTCACTAGTGAGGAGAAATATTTTTCTCACACTGGTCAGGAAATATGAAAATAGAACAAAAATTAGACAAATAAAATATCTTGTATCCTGATGGTAATTTTTTAGTGTTGGCATATCTCTTTGTCGTCTATACTTTTCAAGATAAACTTGATTCAGTGCTACAGGTACAAATGTAGTCTTGAACTTGTAATCAGGCAACTTTTGCACATCATTGTGAATTTAAGAGGTCAGAGGAAGTACATAAGTCTGCAATATTGAGAAAAGTACTGATCTGTTAATGTGCATATAAATAATGTATTGATGATAAGTCAAGAACTGATACACACTGATCTTTCTTTTCCATTACAAAAATGGTCAAAATAGCAAGTTATATCTAAGGGCAATAACTCTTCATTTTATAAGGATCTATCACAATCATACAATAGACAACTTTCGAGTTTGATGCATATCCGTCAAAAACTCTGGTTTTAGAGAACATTCATTCATGCTTTTAGGGGCATAGTCACGTCCGTTCCAATGTTGAGCTTGTGGTTGGAAAACAATAATGCTATATTGCATGAATTATTCTGCAATTTAAATTCTCATAATTGACAATTAGAGGTACCTCAAATGACCAAATAACACTGTTAATATCCGAATAACACTTGTAATGACCGAATAACACTTGAAATTTTAATTTAGCACATATTGTTGACTTTTAAACATTGATTATTAAATAATAGTACATTATCAATGTGTTTTATAACTTATAAAAAATTTACAGAAATCAGAAAAGTTCATAAATTTTTTTTAATTTAAGGGTGTACATCCAATATGGTGACCACGGAAATCAAAATTTCAAGTGTTATTTGGATATTAACAGTGTTATTCGGTCATTCGTGTTACCCGACAATTAGAACTGCTGTCATTAGGGAATTGTGATTAGGTACTTACAAAACAAACATTATTTCTAGTTTATCCTGCACAATGACGATCAACTAAGATGTTTAATGAACGTAAATAGTGCAGGGTTACAGGCGATCCACTCTATCTGGTAAATGACGTCATAACATAAAGGCTCCGTGTTGAAGGCCATACATTGACCTATAATGGTTTACTTTTTTTTAAATTGTTATTTGGATGGATAGTTGTCTCATTGGTACTCACACCACATCTTCCTATATCTATAGAAAGGCGTGCATAATTGACGAGTTTTTTCCGAGGCCGGATGAAGTCGAGTGGTCTATTGTCTAATACCATTCCTGTGCAATGTCAATCCAACAGCTGGGACTATTAAGCGCTTTTTGCAGAACGTGATTCTTTGACACAATAAAGCATCCTCAAAAATATGCAATTTAGGGTTTTTGAGAAAGTTTTCGTTTTCCTTCACATTGGGGTCATTGCAAGTGGTTGTTTCACTCAGTGCTGTGATACCTGATCTTGTAGTAACTTTTATTAGTTTCTTTGTAACTGTATCAGTAAGTGAACGTAGTTCTTCTGTCTGTATATTTTCTAAAATTTCTCTACATCCTAATGTTTCCTTTTCGTTCATGTTTACATATTTCTTTTTACTGGTTCCTTTTCTTCTCACGTTGCTATTTCCTTTGAAGATGCAAATGTGGAAAAAAACCTGTCGATAAGTAATTTTAGGGTCAAACATGGAAAGTGAATGATTTTCGATCCGGTTAGTAGGTTAAAAATTTGTTTGAAGGTTTATCAAGGTTTTTTAATTTTGTTTGGCTCTTTATGTAAGAATCTTTTTCTCCTGAATGAGGATTTTATATTCCTATTGTTTAGCCTTTTGTTTTCAAAACTTTGTGTTGGAGAGAAAATTCAAATGATTGAGCAAATGACATGATGTTCTCAGGTTAATGTCAGACATATTATACAGTCTAACTCCATTGGATGTTGGGTGTGTATATGTAGTGGTTGCTATTTTATTGTTAGATATATGATTTTTTTTTATTGGTTGTTATTGACTTTGGAAAATCTGTCTTAGCTTGAACATGGGTCATATAAAATTGAGAATGGAAATGGGGAATGTGCCAAAGAGACAACAACCCGACCATAGAAAAAAACAACAGCAGAAGGTCACCAACAGGTCTTCAATGTAGCGAGAAATTCCCGCACCCGGAGGCGTCCTTCAACTGGCCCCTAAACAAATATATACTAGTTCAGTGATAATGAACGCCATACTAATTTCCAAATTGTACACAAGAAACTAAAATTAAAATAATACAAGACTAACAAAGGCCAGAGGCTCCTGACTTGGGACAGGCGCAAAAATGCGGCGGGGTTAAACATGTTCAAAATCATTTATTGAAAAAAATACAAATCCTTTCAGAAACGAAAATTAAAATTAAAATTAAAATTAATATGACTGTTCAGGTTTTTTTCCGTCTCGTAGAGTATTCTATCAAGAATAAGAGTAAAAGCCTCGGACTGATTTGCTCAAGTTAGAATAAACAGAGACATATATACGTATATATGTCTCTGGAATAAATTAATTATATGTTACCTTAAAAGGTGTCATGTTTTCTTATCGGTTTACACTTCAGTATGTCGGACTATTACAAAATAGAGTGTATGCGTATCTCGTTAACATAGTATCATCGCGCTCAGTATTCAAATAGTGTTAGGCCTATATTTGTTGCTGGACGTACAATTGTTATATTACCGAATAGTAATTAAGCTATAAAGGACCCCAAAGGCGACTAGTATGATATCATTCAAACGGGTAACCAACGGTCTAATCTAAATAGAAAACGAGGAACTAGAAAACATTTATGAACTACATCAGCAAACGACAAACACTGAACATCCGGTTCCTGCTTTCAGAATACTTAGAATTATTTGTATCAAAGTTTTAAAGATTTGATTTAAATTTGATTTGCTCTTGAGTTCCATAAAAATAGAGGAAGGAAATAAACCTTGACAATCCAGATTATATAAAAAAAATTGATATAAAACGAAACAAGTAAAGCCTTTAAGGATCTAAGCCACACAAAAAAAAACTCACTATTTTTAACTTAACATCAGCACTGATTTTGGATATGAATAATTGGCTTTATTGAACATTATTTCAAAACGGCATGATAAAATAAATATTGTAATAACACATTTAAAAGATCATGGATGGGGTGAGATGGACGAAAACAGTGTATCGACTGTCGGGTTTTCCGAACGTTTCGAATTGGAAATTAGTCGCAATTTATATAATTTACAGAAGAAAAAAAATCATATATTGAAAAAAATACAAATCCTTTCAGAAACGAAAATTAAATGGAGTCAAAAGTTTACAAAAATTAAGAATGAAAGAGAAAAGAAGGGCAAGAAGTCGGGGAATTTAAAAAAAAGGAACGCAAAGTTAAATGAGCCATTTTGAAAACCTAAAACTGTAATCAACGGTCGACGACTTCTAAATATATTGCTTTAAAATCGGTATCTTTAGCATGGAGTGGCATCAAAATGAAAATACCCCCCCCCCCCCCCCCCTCTTTTCCACAGAATTACAAGCCTATATCGATTTATCACTTTTTTTTAATCAGGTTGAAGTTATTAATAAAATATGCATTTGATTTTAATCTGAATTCATTTGTTGTTTGATCTTTGTAAAAAAATCGACCTGGATATGCATTAAATATTTGCCACTGGACATTAATGTTTAAGCCAATCGACCATTGATTGTAACAGCCTATTTGTATATTCATAATGCATTTATAGATGGACTGATCAATATATTTAATTTCTTTGTTTTAATTTAACTGATTATTTATGTGAATAGTTGATTACATTGGCCTTTGATCAAGTAGTTTTATTTGAAATTTTAAAGCATTGCCATATTTGGAAAACGGGCACCTGTTGACTGACTTTGATACTTCCAAGTCATCTTGTACAGATAAACGTGTAAATCAATTGGTTCCAGGTGTTAAACAGGTGGCAAAATTTTTTAAACATATATCATTACATTTTCAGGGAAACTTCATGCATACAAGGACGTTAACTTATATATACGTGTTTGAGGTATACCATAGATTACATCTATGGATATACCATGTATACCTACAAGGGAAAAAAAAAAATTTTTTACCATTTTTTATTTCATTTGAGTTCTGGATTTTTTTTGTGGTTTTTTAACAAATCGGTTGTGCAGTTAAACCAATCTATTTTTTCAACGGTTTTAATATTCTTTTGTGCCTTAAACTTGGTTGTTCGAAACATAGACATATAATATTACATATATTTGTTCAAAATAAAATCTCGAGTTAAAAAAAAGAAGATCTTACAGTATTGATATTTTCATTCTTGTAAACATTACACCTGTCAATTATTTGAATGTAGCCATCGTAAAGCAGCGGAATACGACAACTGAATTATTTGGGTGAACCAGAGACAGACATTGCATAATAATGTACATAATATATAATAGTGAACCTGTCAACTATAATGTCTCGGATGTTGCCCCCTTTCCCCCAAAGAAGGGAAGAAAAGTATTAACAAGTTGAATATACTTTACAGAGTAAACATTTGTAATGCCTTTAGTCATAAATTCGTAATGATTTTTTATTGTATTTTTCGTAAGTCTTTTTCCAATAAATAAAATAATATTACGACAAAAGAAAAAAAAAATGATTTAAAATACCCCCCATTTTTTTACAATAAAAGTAACACAATTGAAAAAAAATGAAAATAAAGGTATATTTTTTAATCCCTTTCACGAATAGTAAATACACACGCCGATATATACAACAATAAGATTTCTTTTTGAAAGATGTGTTTGGTCCTTAAAAGGACCTTTTGTATATTATAGCATTCCTGTAGTTTTTTCTGGTCACTCCGGCGCAAATTCCGTCTCATCTTGGTCACCATCTTCTTCTTCTTCACGGTTAGTAACGATCTGCACTATTTCTCCAAACAGTTCTTGTCTCAACTGTGCCACTAACTTAGCTTTTTCGTGTGCAAAGTCATAGTAAACATTCCTCATGCCTTCTGCGACAGCGAGTCTAAGTCTCAAATTATATCGGAAAGAACGAAAATTAACTTTTTTAGCTCTGTCATATCTAGTTTGTAAATTCCCAAGAGTTTGATTTAGCAATATAATTTGTTCACATGATCTTCTAAAACGTCTTTCTGCAGTTAGAAGTGCTGTTCTTTTGTCGTTGAAAGCCCGGCTTCCTCGGCGTAGCGTCCTCATCGTTTCCCGCTTACAGTGAAAATGGCTTAACAAATGGTCAACATCGGTTATATAATTTCCGGTAATTTGACAATATTTAGATAAAATCTGCCAAAGGCGGAGTGACAGCTATCGCTTAATATCCCGTGTATATTAAATGCAATCTACAATAAATCTCTTTAAACGTTGTGTTGTTATCTTAGAAAATTAAAATACAAACAAGATTAAAACTTAATTGTTCATTGTTATTGGAAACATTATAAATAATTAATATGCCCTAAAATTTAAATTGTTTCTAAATCACCACAGGGAACTTGGACAAGATTATGACACCTGGTGCATTTGATCCTTTTAATTACCATTGGCAATTAACGCAGACATTTGGCAGCCACTAATCTAGTTAATTGCAATGTATAGAACCTGTTGACACTTAACTGTGAATTCCATGGGGACAGGCCTTTCATATTCTAAAATCCATGGGGACAGGCCTTTCATATTCTAAAATCTGCGTTTTGTTTTTGGTCTGTTTTGCACTGTTTTATCTATATTAGATGTATTTTAAAATGTGCAATAACCTTCGACGAAGCAACCAGTCTATCGGTGCAAAGGAGAGGCGAAAGCCTGATTCTATACGGGGACATTTTTTTAACTAAAAGTCGAAAATAAACTAGCTCACAACGCCATATATATCGAGAAAAAAAACACAACCGTTTAAAAAACATAACATAGAAAACCAAAGATTTGTATAGTCTTATTATACAAATCCTTGAGAAAACTAAAGACCGAATAAACTAAAGACTGAGCAACACGAACAACTTGAAGGCAACTGTATTTTTTTTTAATAAACTTTTTTTAAAGAGACAAATAAGTGAATTGTATTCTTTATTTATCTATCATTCCTTGATCGGCGTTATCCGGGAAACGACCATTATCTATGAATATATCAAATACTGTTGAGATTATACTTTCAAAAATTAAGCTTCTTAATTTTATCTCTTAATACATTTGAAAGTCTGCGGCAGGTGTGTTTTGTTAAGGTGATGGGCTATCAAGGATTAATTACTTCCTTTGAAGCACCACAATGATCATACAGATACAAGTAATACAAAAATGCTTCAAGTGTGATTGATCAAAAGATGAAAAAAGGAAACGAATACCATCACACGAATATTTTTAAAAGTCAAATTCTTTGTAGAGTTAACAATAAAAGGATTTTTTTTTAATTTCGTGGGTGTTAAAAAGGAGATATTTCATTTTAATTGAGATTGAACTTTATTTTAAAGTCGGCGAGTATACATGTTACAGTGAGTTTATGAATCCACACCTAAACTCACCAATGATTTTGAAATGATTTTTTTTTTATAAATAATACTAGTATACACACCAAGGAGGTTACCTTATGCAAACTATAGTACAGTGGTTATACATAAAAGGATTTCATTTTTTTGGTGTTTTCACGCCACTTTAAAGCACCGCTTTTGTGCTATTTCGTGGCGGCCAGTTTTATTGGTGGAGGAAGACGGGGTCCCCGGTGAAAACCACCGAACTTCGATTTATATATATAAACAAGTCTAAATTGAAAACTACGTTCAAACCTATGATTGCGTTGGATAAAAACCGCAATTTTTATACGTGTGCATGTAAAACAAATTTCGTTTTAGAAGGGTCTAAATACAGCACAAACAACATTTTCCAAAAGACCAAAATAGTGAAAAAGTAAATTTAAACAAAACGCATTTGACTAGCAGGTCGAACAACTGAGGCGATTGCCAAATAAAATTGATCACAAGATGAACAAAATGGATCTTAATTCAAATTTAATACTAAACAGAAAACAATAAACTTGTGGCCAAGATGTTATGCAACAAACATAAGGTGTCAATATTTTTTTAGTACACCAGATCCGGATTTCGACAATAAATGTCTCTTCAGTGATGTTAGGGAATCGAAACGGTACTTGGAAGGCCATATAATTTACCCTCAATTTTAGATAGACTCTTGAATTTTAAGAGTCAATATAGGATGAACGGATCATATAAACCGGAGGGAAAATATGATACAAGCCCAAACGAAAAAATATAAACAAGTCAAAATTGAAAACTACGTTCAAACCTATGATTGCGTTGGATAAAAACCGCAGTTTTTATACGTGTGCATGTAAAACAAATTTCGTTGTAGAAGGGTCTAAATACAGCACAAACAACATTTTCCAAAAGACCAAAATAGTGAAAAAGTAAATTTAAACAAAACGCATTTGTTAATTAATTTAAACAAAACGCATTTGACTAACAGGTCGAACAACTGATGTTCTTTAACCCTGCTGACTGCCATTGGCGATTATGTATATAAAATCAGAACCAAACACCATTAGCTTTATTGAGCACTTTAAACTGTCGTTTATTCATAGAAAATACAGAGATTAGCAGATATATGCAGTAATTCACTTTAATGCATTTTTTTATCAAAATGAAATATCACCATGTTTAAATTTTCATATCTTCAATCAAGGCTATCCTATACAAATCCTTGCTTTAATCTTGTAAATATCCCAAACATCTGGTAAAATCTTCTTGAATCCACTAGTGAGATTGGTAGACTGGTTTATTGAACAACAGTGACATGCTATAATCCCGCCTGGTGGACAATTTTTACAAAAAGACACTCTCTCTCGCTCTGGTAATCAATCCTCATTAAGTACCAATTATATGTTTGAAGTGAAATGAAATGTAAAATTTCCCCATTAATACAAAATAGAATTAATATCTCTAATTCTGCATGAATAAATTACACAAGACAAGACAATATTTTATTTAAGTCTCACCTCTTCATTATATAAAACATACAAACAGTTGATAAAACAACATCATAAAACATACAAGAGCCACTCTAAAAAGAGTTATGAGAGACTATCTAAAATGTATATACAGTATTTACACTAAATTAGCTATATCAAATACATTTTCTTTTCAATAAAATGTCATTGCAGATTTTGGCAGTAAAAAGTACATATTTTCATCTGTGAATAAAAATATAAATTTATCGTCATCAGACAATTGCATAAAATTAACATTAAATAGAGATGCTTGATAAAACAAATAACAACGCAAATCTTCATACACAGGACAATTCATTAATACATGTTTTTCATCTTCAATTGAAAGACTTTTATTACAAATACTGTTATAACAAATTCTATTTTCAACTAAAAGACCTTCATATCTTCCAGTCTCAATTTTCAAAGGAGCAGTACCACTTCTAAATTTGGCATAGGCACTCCTATATTTACCAGGTATAATTTTTAATAAATAATTTTTTTTTAATATAAATTTCCAAAATGTGTGGATGACGCTTTAATAATTTGCGTCTTCTAAAATTGTAATAACTGTGTTTGAAAAATAACATCAAAGTTTTAAAGTACTTAAAAAAAGTCAAAATTTCGAGATTTCAACATTCTAAATTTTGAGGTTAAAATTATGGAAAGCCAACGGGGTCATAATTCTTAATTCGTAACTTGTCAGTTCGTAACTCAGTTGTAGTTGTGTAATTTCATAATTCGTAATGCGTAAATTGTGAGTTTGTAACTTGTATATTTGTAATTTCAAAATTGTTAATTAGTAAATTGTCAATTTGTAAATTGTAACTGTGTGATTTCAAAATTCTTTATCGGTAAATTGTCAATTTGTATAACTTGTAACTTGTCGATTCAAAAAAGTCGAAATTTCGAGTTTAAAGTGGAAATTTCGACTTTCAATAAGTCGAAATTTCGAGTTTAAATAAATGTCAAAATTTCGTCATATGCTTTTTTTAAATCTACAAATGCACAGAATGTTGAAAGTTTACAAAGTTTTCTTGTTTCAATGATAGTTGTTAAAGTTGATAGATGGTCTATGGTACTGCGACTCTTTCTGAAACCATTCTGTTCGTCATTGATCACTTTAAGTTCGGTAAGTTTTCCGGTCAGACGTGAATTTAGGACGCCACAGTATAGTTAATCCGCCACTGGTGCTAGACTTATTCCTCTATAGGACATCGGATCTCTGGGATCTGCCGTGGATGACTTGGGGATCGGTGTAATGATACATTTATTCCACATAGCTGACAGTTTACCGGAATCATAACATATATCGAAAACACGGATAAGCGCATTCAATGCTGTAGGATTTTTATATAATTCAACTGGAATATCACCACCGCCAGGAGATTTACCACATTTTGATATTTTCACTACATTATACACTTCGCTACTGGTAATTTCGGTGTCTTCCTCGAATGCCAACATTTTATATGTTACCTATTCCTTGAATGCCAACAAAAATATTTCAATAGATGTTTATATAATAACAATAGGTGTTTTCATAAGTATTTAACTGTTAAAAATAAAAAAAGAAATATTAAAAATTTTAATGAAGTTTTAGTTTAATACAATTATTTCAAACTAAATAAAGGATATAAGAGATTTGTTTAGTTCCATATCTATTTAAATATTTTATTAGTTAATATAAACTATATGAAGATTTCAGTTGTACAATTAATTACATTTAAAAAATAATTAAGTTAATTTGATAACTTCTAAGCTGGAAACTGCAAAAGTTTGAAGAAAATTCATGAAATATGGTAAAAAGAATTCAGATGAGTTGCGAACATGACAAACAACTAAAAAATGTTATTTTACGAATCACTTACAATGAAAAAAAAGAGGGTGTAATTGTATAATCAAAACAAATATCCTGAACAAACTGAAATAAACAAAATAGTAATCTAGCACGAGATAAAAAGTTTCAAGAAATTTAATCAGTAATATGGTAGGATATTACAGTACACACAACTATAGAAATATTGAAAAAAACAACTTCAAGTCCAAAGAGTCTATTGTAGTATTTGGACTGGAATTCCTTACAACCCTGACAATATGCACATATTGACTTTGTGATGCAACACTTTTGAAAGTTTCATTTTCAGAGAATCCATATTTGTTCAAGCAGGAGCAGCAAAATATGATTTTTAACAACTTAAAGGGAAATTCCGCGATTTTTACTTATCATCTAATTATGTTCATCTTAACATAAAAAACACATTTGCAAAGTTTTAAATTTATATTCCTTCTAATAACGGAGAAAATCAAGTATTTGTAACTTTTTTGGTTGAATTCTCGAGTGGGTCGTGACGTATTAGCCCGATTTATTGAATTCTGGGAAAAAATAAAATCTGTTTAACTCTTATAGCTTATCGACAATATACGTAATTAAAAGCGCACAGCTGACGAATGGTCGTAGTTATTAACCACAATATAATAATGAACGAAAATGAATATGCATATACCGTTTTGTATTCATTGAATTAAACTCCTATAAAATTATATGTCTCTGTCTCTAGTAAATGTTTTTGAATAAATTTAATTAATTATTGTTGAGATTTTATTCATAAAATATTTATTGAACATTTTTACTATTTACTTGTCTATTTACCGTTATTGTTTTGATAATCATTTCAATGCAACTAATGTGTGAGCAGAGTGTGTATATTATTTTGTAAAGGTCACTGTATATTTCTCGGCTTGAGGTCAATTCGTTTACCTTGTAGCTATTTAGCCGCAGGTGTGAGTTCAAGCGTACACAGGTATAAATGTTGTTATTTGGAAAGGCTATACAGAAAGGATTAGAAAGAGTATGATGTCACGATGTTAATACACTAAGATTTAATACACGATGAGAATAAAGATTCAATAATTAAATTGTGTAAATTAATTGAAAATAAAATTCAGATTCGTAAATCCGAAAATGTATAAAAATAAAAGGAAACAATTTTTGATTACTTTCTTAGCGGCAATTGGCGTAAAGATTCAAATATGAAGTAAAAAATAGTAGTTTTAATCTTTAATAAAAACTAAATGCAATATTACCCAATTTGATATACCATTGTACATCTGTTTGATATCATTGACTTTACCGGAATTTCTTAACTTGTATTCAAATCTGGCTGTGTTTAAATGCTAATGAAACTATTGCAATTTTAAAGTTTTTAATTGACAAAAAAATACAACATACATGGTTTTTTTTTTAGTTTCTTTTTAACATTTTATTCTTACATAATTAAATTCATTTGACAATCATTTACACGAACTTTTTGTGAAAAAATACCAATTATCTAAGCTAAGGCATTATTTTTTTTTAAGGATTTTTGAGGATTTTTTTTTTAATTCTATGATAATAGTTGTGCAATGTTGAACATGATAGCCGTCATTAATCCAAATAAGAAATACAGTAGTTGTAATAAAAGTTATATTTTAGTCATGCATAACTGATATTGACGAATTTAGAATAGTTCATCCATACATCGTTGTTCTTGAAACAATCATTATTAGTATACATGTAAGTTTCCTGACGTATAAGAGCCATTGAGGATGAGCTCCAGAGAAAGCAGACTAGTAGCGTTTCGTTCGTTTGTTTGTTGGGAAAGGAGAGGAAATGCAACCGCTTGTACAGATAAACAACAGAATTACTATACAAGCATTTATAGTCAACACAATCAGAAACAGTTCCCATCGTTAGACGGGGAATATGAAGGCTTTCAAGAATGAACAAGTGACATGTCTAACTCGAACAGTTAGAAAACATACTATCGACATCGACCGCTTGTTCTTGATAGTTGAAATTGTATGCATATATACGTATACGTTTATGATAGTGATGAGTTCTTGTGTCTGACAAAAACTAAATTCCTTCATGGTTATATCTTGCCATACGTTTATATTGGTTTGTAAGGTGATTACTCAAAATCGTTATTTGAAAATCCTGTTTGTGAGATGTATATTCATTTCAATACAGAAATTTCGTCTATATATTTCACAAGTGTATAACACGGAGAAGCTCTGAAGGTCCATTACTCCCATTTTGTTTGGGTGTGAACCATCGATGTTGACAGCAATATCAAAGAATAAGATGATGATGGTAGAAAGAACTATGGGCGTCATGTGGCAAATATTACATGCATATCGGACAATGAGTTGTCAATCTGTATGAAAAGATTTCCAATACAACCATATTATTGAGAAGGAATGTTTACATGCTATACTCTCGTACTAGTATTACAGGGTTCTTGTGGCGTTCACCTTAGACACACATCTTTTTAACGATGTTTAAAAAAAAGACAGAACCAATTTAATGTCATATTTCCCTATTTTTTTTAAATATAACTAAAAGTCTTTCATCTGACAAGAATACCCCTATTTAGCGGACAAGTAATTTATTCTTTTTTCTGTTATTGAATACCAAGAAAAAAAAAAATCCCGAAATTAATTTGAAACTTTGATACTCAAAAGTTTCCCAGCAAAATATTCACATCCCTTCGGGATAATTAGTGTTCGTCCAGTGGCATATATAACAATTGTGATGACGAATTCCTTCCTTTGTTCGAGAACAATCTTATTGAAATATAAATCTGTGATTTTACTATGTCCACAACTTCAATGTACCAAAGCAAAAGTTATACATCGACCTGTATTTAAATCAAATTGGTTCTCTTCTTCTTCTTCTGGTATACAATAGTCTATCGACATTCGATGATTACATACTGTTGGCATACGTGGACTAGTCTATTTACAACACTTTTACCCCTATTTATTCAAAATATATGTTTTTTTCTTATGTTCAATGTATACATGTATATATTTTAAATTGCGCTATAGTTCCGTAACTTTCTATCCAGTCGTATAAACGAATCGTCGGCAAGTGCGTACATATTTTTAAATCAATATTTCTGGTATGTTCCAATCTGTCCTTCACTTTTGACAATGAGTATATATTACATTTTCCCAAATTCACCCTTGGAAAAAATATTTAAATAGATTTTAATTTCATCAAATCTTATTTTTTGGGTATTATTTATATTTTTATGAATAATATTCTTTACACCAGAAATGTTATTTATAAACAAGCGTATGAGTTTGGTAATGACAAGTAAGACAGAGTTGTATATTATACATCTGATAGTTCAAAATGGAAAGTTAAATGTTATCAGCCGTGTACACTGATCAATACCTGCAGAAGTGAAACGATGCGTGAACTTGCAAGCCCGACAGGAAATCGCTTGAATACCTGGACGTGTCACCTCACACCCCTCACAATACCTTTGGAAGTAATACCTTTAGCCATGCTGGTGATCAGAAGAGGGAAGATAAAAATTTATTTGAAAACGGTTTATTACTTTAAAGAATTATGAACAAATTAGATTTTCGAAAACAATTTTCACGGAACACTTATTTATGATTTCAACTTTGACTTTTCACCTAATTCCAATATCAAGTTTAAAAACAACAGACCATGGTTAGTTAGTCGGATAAAACAACCGTACGATTGAAAAGATATCGACACGCAATTACGACTACATCGGTTACTGTAGTTTTGTTTCTTTGTGGTTTATAGACATATCGTTTCATTAATCGGGAAAGAAGGACAAAATGGCGGAACGCAGAAAATTAATACTCTAAATTTAAAATCGATGGTGATCGCTTATCTAGCGGAATAAAACTTTAATATCTATGAATTTGAGCATTTTTATACAGAATGAACATAATATCAATTTTTGATTTTTTTTGCGAAGTTTCCCTTTAACAAACATGAACTAGATTTAGCTACCTGTATTGGTGTCATCCTGGTTTGCCCACTTTTAATTACATGTATATGTAAACATAGAGGGAATTGTTGTTTTAACAATTATAGTTTATTTCTGAATTATAGTCATATTTTTTACCTTATATTTTACCTGTAAAATTTAAAAAGAATATTATATTCTGCTATTAAATCAAGGAAAATGTGAAAAAAAATTCTATGTTTCATATATATTTGGCAGGATAATGTATTTTATTACCGTATTGGTGTCATCCTGGTTTGCCCACTTTTAATTACATGTATATGTAAACATAGAGGGAATTGTTGTTTTAACAATTATAGTTTATTTCTGAATTATAGTCATATTTTTTACCTTATATTTTACCTGTAAAATTTAAAAAGAATATTATATTCTGCTATTAAATCAAGGAAAATGTGAAAAAAAATTCTATGTTTCATATATATTTGGCAGGATAATGTATTTTATTAAAAAAAAAATAGGGAAAATGTGTACTAAAATGAATAAATATTTCATTTTATCAACAAATATTTTTAATTATTGGTACATTTGGTAACTTTCCAAACAAAACTGTTTTTTGAATATCGAATAAAAGAGGCCACGGGAGGAGTTTTGTATATCACTATACCACTTTTGTATAAACTGATCACATAAAATTTGCTTCACAACAATTTTATCACAAAATGCATACTGGTTTTTAAAAATGTAACTCATCCCAACTTCATCAAAAATAGTTTCTACATATTTAATCCATTTGAAAGTATATTTAGTTTTACTTTGTAAGGATAACATCAGTTGATATAAAATACTACTTAGTTTAGTATCATTTTGTACAAGTCTTGTCCAGAATGATACCATTCTAAGTTTAACTTTAATTTCAAGGGGAAATCTCCCAAGCTCACCTAAAACCATAAAATTTGGCGTAGTGTTCCTTACTTTGAGTACTCTTTTACAAAACTTCAAATGGATTTGCTCAATAGTTTTGAGGTTTTCGTATCCCCAGATTTCTGAACCATACAATAAAATTGGTTCTATCATCGAGTCAAAAAGCTTTAATTGGATATCAACAGGTATAGACTCATTTCCGATAAGTTTATAAACACAAAACATTGCCTTTTCTGCTTGTTCTACAAGTTTTTTTTTGGTCTCAATAAATGTACCATTATATTTAAATATAACACCTAGGTAAGGATATGTATCTACAATATCAAGAATTTGACCTTGTAATGTAAAAATGAAATTGTGGTTTACTATTCTTTTAGAGAAGATGATAACCTTGGTTTTATTTACATTTACTTGTAGTTTCAACAATGAACAATAAGACTGAAATACATCAAGAGCTTTTTGTAAACTATCTTTACTCTCTGCTAAGATAACTGTGTCATCAGCATATAATACAATGAAAATTTTATAAAAAATATGTAATTCACTTTCAAGTTTCTCCTTAATTAACTCTAAGGGTAGTCCATCAAGCTGACAAAAATAGTCTTCAAGATCATTTAAAAAGATCGAGAAGAGAAAAGGCGATAAATTCTCCCCCTGTCTAACACCTGTTAGACATGGAAAGAATTCTGACTGAGAGTCATTAAATTGAACACAAGACTTAATGCCACTGTACATATTATACACAACTTTAAAACATTTCCCTTTGATTTCACTTTTTTGTAATTTTTTCCACAGCCCTGTACGCCAAACAGTATCGAATGCCTTTCTAAAATCCACAAATGTACAAAAGAGTTTCTTCCCAAAAGAAAAATACAGTTCAATAAGTGCATGTAATACAAAAATATTATCTTGTGTAGAATATCCCTTACGGAATCCAGTCTGGTTCTCAGATATAATATTCAGTTCATTAGAAAAAATATTCAGTCTAGTATTTATAATGCACGTAAAAAGTTTCCCAAGGCAACTGATGAGAGTAATTGCTCTATAGTTATCAGGATCAATTTTGCAACCCTTGTTTTTGAAAACTGGTTTAATAATACCAGAAGTCCAATTTTCAGGTATAATACCTGTATTCAAAATGATATTGAACAATTTACAATAGATAGATACTAGACTAGGAGGCGAATGTTTCAAATATTCGTTCAAAATTTTGTCCAAGCCCGGTGCTTTATTGTTTTTTAAGCCTTTTATAGCTTCACTAACTTCTAGTTCAGTTATGACTCCGTTTAAGATCTCATCACAAATTGGATTATTACAAACATCGTTTATATTAAAGTTCTCCTCTTCATCATCACCGACAAAGTCACCAGCGTTTAATTTTTTGAAATATTCATAAAATAGTTCAATATCTATATCAGGATTTTCTTTTCGCCTACTAGAATATTTATGTAATGTTTTCCAGAATGCTTTAGTGTCCGATCTAGATAAAGACCTAAGCTCATTGGAACATTTCTCAGAGTGATCTTTGAAATTTGTGTTCAGAACCTTTCGGTACTCCTTTGCTATTTTATTCATGGAGTCTTTATTTTCAGTTGTCTTGCGTTTTGAGTAAGAATCCCTGGCTTTGTGAAATTCATTACGTTTTATCTTACAGTCAGTATTAAACCACGGTTTAAAATCACTTCGTTTTTCTTGCTTTCTTTTTCTCGAACCAAAGACAGAAGATGCGGTATTCATCAATGAGCTACCAACATCATGCAATATACCGTTAATCTGTTCAGGCGTGACATCGTCGATATTTACATGATCGAGCACACCGTTCACCTGTTGTAATACTTGATCTGTGTCATCACTGAGCATCTGTTCAAACTCGGGTGCCTTTTGAGGGTTCCATTTGATGTAAGTATTACCTTTATTATTATTTTGTTCTGTCTTTAGTGCCACTGTAGGTGCACTGTCAATCGAAAAATGTAATCGACAATGCACATCAGAGAACATGGGATTGAATTCAATTACTTCAAAATCTACAATTTCATCAAATAAATGCGGAGATACAATTAAATAATCAACGAGGCTTGCATCTTTGCAAGTAGTTTTACCAATACATTTGTCTTTACCAATACGACCATTTGCAATACAAATTGAACATCGTTTACATAGTTCCACAAGTTTTTTACCATATTTATTGACACGTGTATTGTCTAAACTAAATCTTTCGTAGGAATACCTTTTTCTGTCATAAGATTATATAACATAAAATTTTGATCGTTTGTCACTTCATTATCAATGTCTAGGATCTCAAATAAGTGTTCATCTATTTCAACAATGTCACTTAATTTTCTGGTTCTTGAATTAAAATCGCCGACCAAAGCAACTTTTTCAGTATTTTTTGAAAATTTTAACAGTTCTTCTTCCACTTCGGTGAAGGCTTCATCTGATGAATATTTAGAAAATTCAGGTGGAATATATAAACAACCAAGTAAAACAGAAGAGTTCAAATTATGAAGTTGTGTAGGGTCTTTAAAAATTTCAACCCATAAAACAAATTCTGACTCTGATTTTAAAAATTTCAAAAATGTTGACAAACTTTTTTTATAAATAATTATTATACCACCAGACTTTTTGTTACATTTTTTTCTGTGTTTGGCTACAAAAGTATAATCATCTGGTAAATTCAAATGGTCAAGTTCATCAGTTTTAGACTCTACAAAAATTGAGATATCATATTGTTTGATAAGCAGTTCAAAATCAGGGTTCAACAATTTCGACTTAATTCCACATACATTTAGAAAGGTAACTTTGAGTTGATTACAATTGTCAGTAGAATGACCTTTATTTTTGTCTGATGTGTTGTACTAACTTTCATTATTCGAGCGCACCGGTTGTCCAGGTATTGTGTAATTCTCTTGATGAGGATGAAATTCGTTGACGATGTTTGGCTAAACACTTTAGAAGACATTAGAGAAACTGAAAACATACCCGCTACAAGTTCATTTACAGATTACGTGACAGAGTTTTGGGTTGAAAACTACCGCTTTCTATGGAACCACTATTACACAGAAGGACCCCGCACCATGCACAAATCACCTGGAAGGATGGCACAACAAACATAAGAAGCGACTCAAACACGCCCACCCAAACATCTAAGAGATCATTGAGCTACTGAAGAAGACAAAAGCACTAACAGAATGCAACATTATCCAGTATGCAGCAGGAGGAACCCGCTCACCTTAAAGACGACCATACAGAGTAATAGATACCAGACTCATATACAGATACCAACAAGGACCCATCAACGTGGTAGATTACTCTGACGCAACATCCCATCTTCTCCATTTGAACTGAACAATGAAGTGAATTATTGTTAATTGTGACTTTGCAAATATATTAAATGTTTTGTTACTTTTGATGTATATATAAAAGATTGTATTTCTCATCATTTTACATGTAGTGCCCTTATTTACTTTTTAAGTACAACACAATATCCCTTGCGAAATGGACAAGATATCATTTTACCATTTTGCAGGCTGACACTAACTTCCCAATCCTTTATCCCATCAACAATTAAAATTTGGAATAATTTGAACATATCAGTTCGAAATGTAGACTCGTTATCAAAATTCAAAGTAGAATTAAAAAACTACGACATTCGAAATGAGAATCAATCTAACTTAAAACATTATTTATATGGTCCAAGAAAATTGAACATAATATTAACCCAATTTAGATGTTCGGCATTGTTCTTGAATTGTGACTTGTTTAGAGCTAACATTATATCTGATCCAACATGTAAATGTGGTTTGGATATTGAGGACATGCACCATTTTTTCTTTGATTGTCCTTCCTATCTAAATGAAAGGGCTATTCTGTTTAATGGTCTCAGCTGGCTTCCCGAAGGCTGCGATTTGGACTTAACACTACTGGTTTTTGGAAAAAGACACTCTTTCCTATGATCAAAATGTGCAAATTGTTAAACAAGTATTCAATTTTATAAAGAGATCAAAACGATTCCTCGTAGTATAGTATCAACATAGGTAAAACACACATCATCATCATTATCGTCATCAACCTAATCTCTGTCGTTCTTTCCTCATTCCCTCTACTTTTTTCAGTATAGATAAGTTATATTTATGTTGTTTATATTCTATGATGTATGCTCACGTTCAATTTGTATTGTTATATATATTGTATTGTGGAGAAGACTTAATAAGTATGTTTTACTTGTGTCTGATCCTTTTTCGCTTTGAGCAAATAAAATATGTTTAATCTAAAAATTTACTTTTCTGTGCTTAATTGATTTCCTTATGCAATGCATTTATAAAATTAATTAATTCATTAAATAAAGTTTGCAATAAAAGAGTACTCAGTGTATAAATGAAAATCATTCAGAAACTAATGAACACAAAGACACTTTTATAAGTCAATATCATTTTTTAGTTATTTGCTGTATATGTATGTTGAATTAATTGATTGAATTGATATGAAATTACTGAGAAAAAATATTTGATTTTTTTATAATTTTGCTATACAATAAAACAACCTGAATATTTGGAAAACACATACAAACTATTTACCTAAGTTGGAACAGACTATACAATTGTATGCTCATTAAACCTTTTGTCTTTTTTGTTTTCATAACTAATAGATAATTGGTAGAATTAAAAGTGGGCAAACCAGGAGTAAACCCCTGTATTTACCTATCTGTTTAATTATTATGGTTGTTTTGATAAGCATGCACTTTTATTGTGATAACTACTTGCACCTATTCCTTGAACGCCAACATAATTTTACAGGTAAATTGTCGGTAGATCAAAGGATGTTGGCATTCAAGGAATAAACCGTAATTTCACCATCTAAAATTTCATCACAAACTATATCACTATTACATTTTCTGTAATTTCTGTTCTATATTCAAGTTCAGATGCTACTTTCAGGGTACATGTCTATTTTCTATTCGGTTAATTTTTTACTCATACATGTATAGGCTATATTACAATTTCCTTTGAGGCGACAACCATACGAATAAATACTAAGAAATTCTTTTAAGGATCCACTGATCGAATGTTCTTTTATTAGGAGAATATTTCATGTTTAACTCTTCAAACAATATACTATTTATACATGTATCTATTTAAAGAGTTATCCCTTTAATTTTTTACTATTCTCGTCACCTGGTTCCCGCCCAACTCTCAATTCCCTCCAATCTAACTCCTTACACTCATTCCAATGCTTCGCTCCAGAATCGTATCCACCCAGTGGCAACTTGCAGGTTGTAGTTATTGTACGACATGTTGAGAAAGACAGACGGTCAGACAACGGTATACCATAAATTTTAGTCCCGTATAAAACACAGTATGTAGTTATTGGTTGACGACAGACAGACGGTCATACAACGATATTTTTAAAACCATGTTTATAGGCCGTTAGTTTTCTCGTTTGAATTGTTTTACATTGTCTTATCGGGGCCTTTTATAGCTGACTATGCGGTATGGGCTTTGCTCATTGTTGAAGGCCGTACGGTGACCTATAGTTGTTAATGTCTGTGTCATTTTGGTCTTTTGTGGATAGTTGTCTCATTGGCAATCATACCACATCTTCTTTTTTATATTATAATATAAATATCCTTTTGGAGAATCAATGATTACATAAAAATACACTGATTGAGAGCTTTGTCGATTCTAGAATTGAGGAGTATGAATCGTCCCTGCATTAGGTAATGGAAAATTTGAAAATTTGACCTACATGGTCAAACTAATATTTCTTTTCTATATAGAGTTTTTAATAATTAAAGAGATTTTGTTTGGTAACTAATAACTGTATAATTAGAAACACATATTATTTTAATTTTTTATTTTACCAATCATGGACCTTTGTCGGGCAATATGTATAAGGTATATCGAACCACTAATTCAGGCCCGGTATAGGATAGACAGTAGTACATATTTTAAACAAAATAGTTCCTACGCATAGCTGCATATCTTTGTCAATAGGGAGAATATTTGATTATTTTGGTATCAAAGGTAAGCTTGTGAACTAACGGGATCACTGTGAAACCCTTGTTGGAAGTTTTATTTGAATAATTAAGAAGTATAGGATATTTTTATAGGAGGTAAACTGATTGAGAATGGAAATGGGGAATGTGTCAAAGAGACAACAACCCGACCGCAGAACAGACAACAGCAGAAGGTCACCAATAGGTCTTCAATGCAGCGAGAAATTCCCGCACCCGGAGGCGTCCTTCAGCTGGTCCCATAACAAATATATATACTAGTTCAATGATAATGAACGCCATACTAAACTCCAAATTGTATACACAAGAAACTTAAATCAAAAATCATACAAGACTAACAAAGGCCAGAGCTATATTTACGAATGATATCCTTGTACCGACGATAAAATTTAGTAAATGTTTTGTCTAGTTTGTTATATCGAAAACCCTGGTGTAATTATTTGGGCACATTTGGCCTGTTGTTCAGTTAAGAAGTTCCTGATTTTATACTATCAAACTTCAAGGAACCAGTACGCTCTAATATGCAATTAAAGGTATTTTGGTTTTTCTCAGTACAAGTCAATATAAGGTTCAGTTTTGTCATGAAATAACTGCCACTTTTTTAAAACTTATAATAAGACATAGCAGCCATTAATGCTTGAAATTGCAGATCATTTAACATAGAAAGCAAGGGGGTTATGAATTAGTGGTTTCATACCATAAACATCAAAATACAATGAATGTTATGAACAAAGACATTCTGTTATAAAACATACACAAAGAAATAAAGTGAAAAATATGAGCAATGTGGATATTATTACAGTATGAAGCATTAAAATTGTTATATGAGGTCGGTATTATTAAAAAATAAAAATAAATAGATGTCAAATATTTAACAGGAAATGAAAGAACCAGAAATATAGTTTCTCATTTTGTAGTAGTTCTCCCCATGAGCAGTGCACAACAACAAGGAATTTTATATCACAACAATGCAGAGGTCATTCAGAACTAGCTTCAGATATTATGAGATTATCGCCTCATGACTTATGAACAGCAGCAAGGGGTTGACTTTCCTACTGTGCCAAATTCAACAAGGAACGTAGCTCTCAAATATATTAAAAAGAAAACACCAAGAATATTTTTTTCTGTCTGTGTTGTTGGTTAATCGTTAAAACAAGAATAAGGTTGTCTTTCTAGTCCTGTTCCAATTATTTTCCTGTTAAAAAAAAAGAATCGACAAAATCAATACAAAAACCATAATAATACAATCTTTATTACGAAACAAACAAAAACAATTTTTGGTTAGATCAAAGACAGAGACAAAACAAACACAAGAAAAACTCGACAATAATAATATTCATGATATTTTACTGTTAGTTTTAATATACGATATATTTTATAAATGTTATCCAATATTTCATGCTATACGCAATGTTTTATATGTATATTGAAATGTATAATGTTATACAAGTGGTGAGACTTTAATAAAAAAAAAATGAATCTTGAATCTTCATGTTAAAAAAGTTATTGGTCTTCTAACTTTCTATATTTGCCACTGGACGTTAAGCAACCAACAATCAATCAATCTAACTTTCTTACTTCTATAATGCCTCGCCACAGGCTGTAACTTACATTTAGGACAACATGACATGTTTTACTTTGAATATTACAGTATAAACTTTGATAACCAAGATAAACCAAGAATGTCTTTCGCACACAAAGCATTTAATAACACTGAGACAAAATGCACTATATTGAAGAATAATTGATAGTAGCCGGTTCAAATAATATTATTAAATGTGTTAAGCTAGCATTCTTAAAATGTTTGTTATTTCTACCTTATACATACATCAAGCAGTCATTTAATTACTCATTTAAGCATTATTACTACTCCAGAATTTTTTAATTCTGTCGTAGACACAATTAACAATTTAATATTTCATTGTTCATTGAGTTAAATAAACGTACATGTATACCAGTATTATGCAAGTTTTAATTATTCTGATTATCCTGATTATAAGCAATTTAATGTATTTTATATCTGTATATACCTGAAATATGAAGCCAACCTGTCGTTCGTTTAACCGATGACCCTGCATGTTGTGTTGTTACTGGTCCTCTGGTTATCGGGTCTGCTGCTCAATTAAAAAAAACAACTAGTATATAATCAATTCAGCACATCATTTCAAAACACCAATTTTCTACGAACTACATTTTAAGTTAATTTACGTCCCCTCCTTCTCAAGTAAAGGCTTGCAATCTATAAGCTAGCCATAATGTAACTAACGGGTAAGAGACCACTTTATCTAAACTCGTAACCTTCCCTCAATCCTCTTGCTAGCGAAACTTAGACTATAGTATCTCATAACCTTCCCTCAATCCTCTTGCTAGCGAAACTTAGACTATAGTAACTCATAACCTTCCCTCGATCCTCTTGCTAGCGAAACTTAGACTATAGTAACTCATAACCTTCCCTCAATCCTCTTGCTAGCGAAACTTAGACTATAGTATCTCATAACCTTCCCTCAATCCTCTTGCTAGCGAAACTTAGACTATAGTATCTCATAACCTTCCCTCAATCCTCTTGCTAGCGAAACTTAGACTATAGTATCTCATAACCTTCCCTCAATCCTCTTGCTAGCGAAACTTAGACTATAGTATCTCATAACCTTCCCTCAATCCTCTTGCTAGCGAAACTTAGACTATAGTATCTCATAACCTTCCCTCAGTCCTCTTGCTAGCGAAACTTAGACTATAGTATCTCATAACCTTCCCTCAATCCTCTTGCTAGCGAAACTTAGACTATAGTATCTCATAACCTTCCCTCAATCCTCTTGCTAGCGAAACTTAGACTATAGTATCTCATAACCTTCCCTCAATCCTCTTGCTAGCGAAACATAGACTAAAGTATCTCATAACCTTCCCTCAATCCTCTTGCTAGAGAAACTTAGACTATAGTATCTCATAACCTTCCCTCAATCCTCTTGCTAGCGAAACTTAGACTATAGTGTCTCATAACCTTCCCTCAATCCTCTTGCTAGCGAAACTTTGACTATAGTATCTCATAACCTTCCCTCAATCCTCTTGCTAGCGAAACTTAGACTATAGTATCTCATAACCTTCCCTCAATCCTCTTGCTAGCGAAACTTAGACTATAGTATCTCATAACCTTCCCTCAATCCTCTTGCTAGCGAAACTTAGACTATAGTATCTCATAACCTTCCCTCAATCCTCTTGCTAGCGAAACTTAGACTATAGTATCTCATAACCTTCCCTCAATCCTCTTGCTAGCGAAACTTAGACTATAGTAACTCATAACCTTCCCTCAATCCTCTTGCTAGCGAAACTTAGACTATAGTATCTCATAACCTTCCCTCAATCCTCTTGCTAGCGAAACTTAGACTATAGTATCTCATAACCTTCCCTCAATCCTCTTGCTAGCGAAACTTAGACTATAGTATCTCGTGACCTTCCCTCAATCCTCTTGCTAGCGAAACTTAGACTATAGTATCTCGTGACCTTCCCTCAATCCTCTTGCTAGCGAAACTTAGACTATAGTAACTCATAACCTTCCCTCAATCCTCTTGCTAGCGAAACTTAGACTATAGTAACTCATAACCTTCCCTCAATCCTCTTGCTAGCGAAACTTAGACTATAGTAACTCATAACCTTCCCTCAATCCTCTTGCTAGCGAAACTTAGACTATAGTATCTCATAACCTTCCCTCAATCCTCTTGCTAGCGAAACTTAGACTATAGTATCTCATAACCTTCCCTCAATCCTCTTGCTAGCGAAACTTAGACTATAGTATCTCATAACCTTCCCTCAATCCTCTTGCTAGCGAAACTTAGACTATAGTATCTCATAACCTTCCATCAATCCTCTTGCTAGCGAAACTTAGACTATAGTATCTCATAACCTTCCCTCAATCCTCTTGCTAGCGAAACTTAGACTATAGTATCTCATAACCTTCCCTCAATCCTCTTGCTAGCGAAACTTAGACTATAGTATCTCATAACCTTCCCTCAATCCTCTTGCTAGCGAAACTTAGACTATAGTATCTCATAACCTTCCCTCAATCCTCTTGCTAGCGAAACTTAGACTATAGTATCTCATAACCTTCCCTCAATCCTCTTGCTAGAGAAACTTAGACTATAGTATCTCATAACCTTCCCTCAATCCTCTTGCTAGCGAAACTTAGACTATAGTATCTCATAACCTTCCCTCAATCCTCTTGCTAGAGAAACTTAGACTATAGTATCTCATAACCTTCCCTCAATCCTCTTGCTAGAGAAACTTAGACTATAGTATTCATCAGGATAGAAAGGTGTTTATCTGTATCATTGTTTTTATTACAATGTCCTGTTTATTAAAATCTTTCCATTTTTTTTTGGGGGGGGGGGGTCCCTCTGTACAGATTATTACGTAATATATATGTTTCGAAAGAAGGCTGAATAAGTCATGGTGTAAACAAAGACTGCACTCTCAAAAGTAGATTGTATATTGAATTTTAATAGATGATATTAGGTATGATATATACGTGTATAGTACCAATATGATGTTAACAACAGTCTTGAGTGTTCGAAACGGGCCAGTATCTTTAAATTTTCAAAATGAGTACAAAAAGGCGGGGGGAGGGGGTGAACATTTTGCTGAGACATCGATTTTCATTTAATCTTAATGAAATTTCCAAGTAAAACAAAACCAGGAATGCATGATCCACAACTACTGTACTGCAACAACATAGATTTCGGTTTACTTTTACAGATAAAGGTTTGTTTAATTTGGTGGTATTTAGACTTGTAATTCAACTTACTTGGAACATGTATCCCTTTTTCAGCTGTTGTTACCCTTTGAGATCTAGCTCCTTCTGTTGGTAATGTAGTTCTTGCTTCTGAACCTAATAAATCAAAGCATAATGGTATGTTTATATATATTAGGAACGGAAAAAAATCTCCCACAATGAAACATTTACGCGGAACGAATATAAAACCATTGGTTTAAAAACACTAAAGACCGGAAGCTTAACGTTTTTGCTATTCATCAACAATGAAAAAGATTCATACCGAAAGAAAAGTTATAATTTGGAAATATAATATAGACGAAAAAAGTGCCAACATCTTAAAATAATACACTGTTATTAATTTGTTCATGTCGAATTATCCCGAAAAAAAATCGAGAACACATATTCTTTTATTATACTGCACGTTTAAATGCCATATTTTGATTTGCTGATATGAGGGTGTTAATTTACTCTATCACATGGCTGAGAGGGTAACATTTTTTTTAAATGTTACCCTCTCGTCTAGACCAATCAAAAATCGATAGTTTAAAGAACAATGAATTTAATTTTCATCAAGTAATTAAATACAATGCTAAAGTATTACGTTTTGGCTCAGATTTTATTATTTGATTGTCAAAATAAAAATAAAAAAATCATATTGTTTAACTTTTGTTGTTTTTCTAATACCCGTAACGTTGTTATGTACGTGATGTCATAGAAAATACTTTTAAAATAAAATTCATCTGTAAAAGACTATAATGAAAGGACACTCAGTATAATAAATTTAATAACATATAGCTGAGAGGGTGATAGAGCAGATTGGTACCCCTCGAAAGAGCAATGTCAACCTTGGCCGCGGTGGACAATGTTTTCTCGGAGTAACAATCTGCTATACCACCATCTCAGCTATGTGATATTTATATAATGTCATATATTGCATGTAGAAGTATATATATTAAATTGCATTTATTATTACGGTACTAGAATTGCATGTAAAAGTATATATGCAGTAAATGTCCAAAATGCAGACAAGTTACACTTGCCTATAGGGATTTCAATCTATCGATGAGGTTAAAGGGAAATTCCGCGATTTTTTACTTATCATCTAATTATGTTCATCTTAACATAAAAAACACATTTGCAAAGTTTTAAATTTATATTCCTTCTAATAACGGAGAAAATCAAGTACTTGTAACTTTTTTGGTTGAATTCTCGAGTGGGTCGTGACGTATTAGCCCGATTTATTGAATTCTGGGAAAAAATAAAAATCTGTTTAACTCTTATAGCTTATCGACAATATACGTAATTAAAAGCGCACAGCTGACGAATGGTCGAAGTTATTAACCACAATATAAGAATGAACGAAAATGAATATGCATATATACCGTTTTGTATTGATTGAATTAAACTCCTATAAAATTATCTCTAGTAAATGTTTTTGAATAAATTTAATTAATTATTGTTGAGATTTTTTTTATAAAATATTTATTGAACATTTTTACTGATATTGAACTGAAAATATTTCAGTTCTATTTACCGTTATTGTTTTGATAATCATTTCAATGCAACTAATGTGTGAGCAGAGTGTGTATATTATTTTGTAAAGGTCACTGTATATTTCTCGGCTTGGGGTCAATTCGTTTACCTTGTAGCTATTTAGCCGCAGGTGTGAGTTCAAGCGTACACAGGTATAAATGTTGTTATTTGGAAAGGATAAACAGAAAGGATTAGAAAGAGTATGCTGTCACGATGTTAATACACTAAGATTTAATACACGATGAGAATAAAGATACAATAATTAAATTGTGTAAATTAATTGAAAATAAAATTCAGATTCGTAATTCCGAAAGTGTATAAAAATAAAAGGAAACAATTTTTGATTACTTTCTTAGCGGCAATTGGCGTAAAGATTCAAATATGAAGCAAAAAATAGTAGTTTTAATCTTTTATAAAAACTAAATGCAATATTACCCAATTTGATATACCATTGTACATCTGTTTGATATCATTGACTTTACCGGAATTTCTTAACTTGTATTCAAATCTGGCTGTGTTTAAATGCTAATAAAACTATTGCAATTTTAAAGCTTTTAATTGACAAAAAAATACAACATACAACATGCATGATTTTTTTTTAGTTTCTTTTTAACATTTTATTCTTACATAATTAAATTCATTTGACAATCATTTACACGAACTTTTTGTGAAAAGAATATCAATTATCTAAGCTAAGGCATTATTTCTTTTGAGGATTTTTGAGGATTTTTTTTTAAATTCTATGATAATATTTGTGCAATGTTGAACATGATAGCCGTCATTAATCCAAATAAGTAATACAGTAGTTGTAATAAAAGTTATATTTTAGTCATGCATAACTGATATTGACGAATTTATAATAGTTCGTCCATACATCGTTGTTCTTGAAACAATCATTATTAGTATACATGTAAGTTTCCTGACGTATAAGAGCCATTGAAGATGAGCTCCAGAGAAATCAGACTAGTGGCGTTTCGTTCGTTTGTTTGTTGGGAAAGGAGAGGAAATGCAACCGCTTGTACAGATAAACGACAGAATTACCATACAAGCATTTATAGTCAACACAATCAGAAAGAGTTCCCATCGTTAGACGGGGAATATGAAGGCTTCCAAGAATGAACAAGTGACATGTCTAACTCTGAACAGTTAGAAAACAGACTATCGACATCGACCGCTTGTTCTTAATATTTGAAACTGTATGCATATATATACGTATACGTTTATGATATATATAGTGATGAGTTCTTGCGTCTGACAAAAACTAAATTCCTTCATGGTTATATCTTGCCATACGTTTATATTGGTTTGTAAGGTGATTACTCACAATCGTTATTTGAAAATCCTGTTTGTGAGATGTAGATTCATTTCAATACAGAAATTTCGTCTATATATTTCACAAGTGTATAACACGGAGAAGCTCTGAAGGTCCATTACTCCCATTTTGTTTGGGTGTGAACCATCGATGTTTACAGCAATATCACAGAATAAGATGATGATGGTAGAAAGAACTATGGGCGTCATGTGGCAAATATTACATGCATATCGGACAATGAGTTGTCAATCTGTATGAAAAGATTTCCAATACAACCATATTATTGAGAAGGAATGTTTACATGCTATACTCTCGTACTAGTATTACAGGGTTCTTGTGGCGTTCACCTTAGACACACATCTTTTTAACGATGTTTAAAAAAAAGACAGAACCAATTTAATGTCATATTTCCCTATTTTTTAAATATAACTAAAAGTCTTTTATCTGACAAGAATACCCCTATTTAGCGAACAAGTAATTTATTCTTTTTTCTGTTATTGAATACCAAGAAAGAAAATAAATCCCGAAATTAATTTGAAACTTTGATACTCAAAAGTTTCCCAGCAAAATATTCACATTCCCTGGGGATAATTAGAGTTCGTCCAGTGGCATATATAACAATTGTGATGACGAATTACTTCCTTTGTTCGAGAACAATCTTATTGAAATATAAATCTGTGATTTTACTAGGTCCACAGCTTCAATGAACCAAAGCAAAAGTTATACATCGACCTGTATTTAAATCAAATTGGTTCTCTTCTTCTTCTGGTATACAATAGTCTATCGACATTCGATGATTACATACTGTTGGCATACGTGGACTAGTCTATTTACAACACTTTTACCCCTATTTATTCAAAATATATGTTTTTTTCTTATGTTCAATGTATACATGTATATATTTTAAATTGCGCTATAGTTCCGTAACTTTCTATCCAGTCGTATAAACGAATCGTCGGCAAGTGCGTACATTTTTTTAAATCAATATTTCTGGTCTGTTCCAATCTGTCCTTCACTATTGACAATGACTATATATTACATTTTCCCAAATTCACCCTTGGAAAAAATATTTATATGATTTTAATTTCATCAAATCTTATTTTTTGGGTATTATTTATATGTTTATGAATTATATTCTTTACACCAGAAATGTTATTTATAAACAAGCGTATGAGTTTAGTAATGACAAGTAAGACAGAAGTTTCCCTTTAAAGCAAGGGACTGATTATTCATTTTCACAACTGTATTTATGATATTCGAAAAACATACAATTTTTAAATGATTTGATTATTATAAACAACATATTTGTGATTCCTTTAAATTTCTATTTTGACATTATTATTTTTTTTGCGTACCGAATGCTATAAATTTTTATTTTGACATTTTTTTTTGCATGCCGAATGCTAGAAATTTTTATTTTGATATTTTTTTTGCATGCTGAATTGATATGCACGCAGTTGCGTGTTGGCATATAGGGAGCTACGCGCCTGATTTATAAACAAGCGTATGAGTTTAGTAATGACAAGTAAGACAGAGTTGTATATTATTCATCTGATAGTTCAAAATGGAAAGTTATAAGTTATAAGTTATCAGCCGTGTACACTGATCAATACCTGCAGAAGTGAAACGATGCATGAACTTGCAAGCCCGACAGGAAATCGCTTGAATACCTGGACGTGTCACCTCACACCCCTCACAATACCTTTGGAAGTAATACCTTTAGCCATGCTGGTGATCAGATGAGGGAAGATCAAAATATATTTGTTTATTACTTTAAAGAATTATGAACAAATTAGATTTTCGAAAACAATTTTCACGGAACACTTATTTATGATTTCAACTTTGACTTTTAACCTAATTCCAATATCAACAGTTTAAAAACAACAGACCATGGTAATTTAAAAAAAGTAAGAATATTTTTCGTATCAAGTTAGTTAGTCGGATAAAACAACCGTACGATTGACAAGATATCGACACGCAATTACGACTACATCGGTTACTGTAGTTTTGTTTCTTTGTGGTTTATAGACATATCGTTTTTATTAATCGGGAAAGAAGACACAATGGCGGATCGCAGAGAATTGATACTCTAAATTTAAAATCGATGGTGATCGCTTATCTAGCGGAATAAAACTTTAATATCTATGAATTTGAGCATTTTTATACAGAATGAACATAATATCAATTTTTGATTTTTTTGCGAAGTTTCCCTTTAAAGGGAAATTCCGCGATTTTTACTTATCATCTAATTATGTTCATCTTAACATAAAAAACACATTTGCAAAGTTTTAAATTTATATTCCTTCTAATAACGGAGAAAATCAAGTATTTGTAACTTTTTTGGTTGAATTCTCGAGTGGGTCGTGACGTATTAGCCCGATTTATTGAATTCTGGGAAAAAATAAAATCTGTTTAACTCTTATAGCTTATCGACAATATACGTAATTAAAAGCGCACAGCTGACGAATGGTCGTAGTTATTAACCACAATATAATAATGAACGAAAATGAATATGCATATACCGTTTTGTATTCATTGAATTAAACTCCTATAAAATTATATGTCTCTGTCTCTAGTAAATGTTTTTGAATAAATTTAATTAATTATTGTTGAGATTTTATTCATAAAATATTTATTGAACATTTTTACTATTTACTTGTCTATTTACCGTTATTGTTTTGATAATCATTTCAATGCAACTAATGTGTGAGCAGAGTGTGTATATTATTTTGTAAAGGTCACTGTATATTTCTCGGCTTGAGGTCAATTCGTTTACCTTGTAGCTATTTAGCCGCAGGTGTGAGTTCAAGCGTACACAGGTATAAATGTTGTTATTTGGAAAGGCTATACAGAAAGGATTAGAAAGAGTATGATGTCACGATGTTAATACACTAAGATTTAATACACGATGAGAATAAAGATTCAATAATTAAATTGTGTAAATTAATTGAAAATAAAATTCAGATTCGTAAATCCGAAAATGTATAAAAATAAAAGGAAACAATTTTTGATTACTTTCTTAGCGGCAATTGGCGTAAAGATTCAAATATGAAGTAAAAAATAGTAGTTTTAATCTTTAATAAAAACTAAATGCAATATTACCCAATTTGATATACCATTGTACATCTGTTTGATATCATTGACTTTACCGGAATTTCTTAACTTGTATTCAAATCTGGCTGTGTTTAAATGCTAATGAAACTATTGCAATTTTAAAGTTTTTAATTGACAAAAAAATACAACATACATGGGTTTTTTTTTAGTTTCTTTTTAACATTTTATTCTTACATAATTAAATTCATTTGACAATCATTTACACGAACTTTTTGTGAAAAAATACCAATTATCTAAGCTAAGGCATTATTTTTTTTTAAGGATTTTTGAGGATTTTTTTTTTAATTCTATGATAATAGTTGTGCAATGTTGAACATGATAGCCGTCATTAATCCAAATAAGAAATACAGTAGTTGTAATAAAAGTTATATTTTAGTCATGCATAACTGATATTGACGAATTTAGAATAGTTCATCCATACATCGTTGTTCTTGAAACAATCATTATTAGTATACATGTAAGTTTCCTGACGTATAAGAGCCATTGAGGATGAGCTCCAGAGAAAGCAGACTAGTAGCGTTTCGTTCGTTTGTTTGTTGGGAAAGGAGAGGAAATGCAACCGCTTGTACAGATAAACAACAGAATTACTATACAAGCATTTATAGTCAACACAATCAGAAACAGTTCCCATCGTTAGACGGGGAATATGAAGGCTTTCAAGAATGAACAAGTGACATGTCTAACTCGAACAGTTAGAAAACATACTATCGACATCGACCGCTTGTTCTTGATAGTTGAAATTGTATGCATATATACGTATACGTTTATGATAGTGATGAGTTCTTGTGTCTGACAAAAACTAAATTCCTTCATGGTTATATCTTGCCATACGTTTATATTGGTTTGTAAGGTGATTACTCAAAATCGTTATTTGAAAATCCTGTTTGTGAGATGTATATTCATTTCAATACAGAAATTTCGTCTATATATTTCACAAGTGTATAACACGGAGAAGCTCTGAAGGTCCATTACTCCCATTTTGTTTGGGTGTGAACCATCGATGTTGACAGCAATATCAAAGAATAAGATGATGATGGTAGAAAGAACTATGGGCGTCATGTGGCAAATATTACATGCATATCGGACAATGAGTTGTCAATCTGTATGAAAAGATTTCCAATACAACCATATTATTGAGAAGGAATGTTTACATGCTATACTCTCGTACTAGTATTACAGGGTTCTTGTGGCGTTCACCTTAGACACACATCTTTTTAACGATGTTTAAAAAAAAGACAGAACCAATTTAATGTCATATTTCCCTATTTTTTTTAAATATAACTAAAAGTCTTTCATCTGACAAGAATACCCCTATTTAGCGGACAAGTAATTTATTCTTTTTTCTGTTATTGAATACCAAGAAAAAAAAAAATCCCGAAATTAATTTGAAACTTTGATACTCAAAAGTTTCCCAGCAAAATATTCACATCCCTTCGGGATAATTAGTGTTCGTCCAGTGGCATATATAACAATTGTGATGACGAATTCCTTCCTTTGTTCGAGAACAATCTTATTGAAATATAAATCTGTGATTTTACTATGTCCACAACTTCAATGTACCAAAGCAAAAGTTATACATCGACCTGTATTTAAATCAAATTGGTTCTCTTCTTCTTCTTCTGGTATACAATAGTCTATCGACATTCGATGATTACATACTGTTGGCATACGTGGACTAGTCTATTTACAACACTTTTACCCCTATTTATTCAAAATATATGTTTTTTTCTTATGTTCAATGTATACATGTATATATTTTAAATTGCGCTATAGTTCCGTAACTTTCTATCCAGTCGTATAAACGAATCGTCGGCAAGTGCGTACATATTTTTAAATCAATATTTCTGGTATGTTCCAATCTGTCCTTCACTTTTGACAATGAGTATATATTACATTTTCCCAAATTCACCCTTGGAAAAAATATTTAAATAGATTTTAATTTCATCAAATCTTATTTTTTGGGTATTATTTATATTTTTATGAATAATATTCTTTACACCAGAAATGTTATTTATAAACAAGCGTATGAGTTTGGTAATGACAAGTAAGACAGAGTTGTATATTATACATCTGATAGTTCAAAATGGAAAGTTAAATGTTATCAGCCGTGTACACTGATCAATACCTGCAGAAGTGAAACGATGCGTGAACTTGCAAGCCCGACAGGAAATCGCTTGAATACCTGGACGTGTCACCTCACACCCCTCACAATACCTTTGGAAGTAATACCTTTAGCCATGCTGGTGATCAGAAGAGGGAAGATAAAGATTTATTTGAAAACGGTTTATTACTTTAAAGAATTATGAACAAATTAGATTTTCGAAAACAATTTTCACGGAACACTTATTTAGGATTTCAACTTTGACTTTTCACCTAATTCCAATATCAAGTTTAAAAACAACAGACCATGGTTAGTTAGTCGGATAAAACAACCGTACGATTGAAAAGATATCGACACGCAATTACGACTACATCGGTTACTGTAGTTTTGTTTCTTTGTGGTTTATAGACATATCGTTTCATTAATCGGGAAAGAAGGACAAAATGGCGGAACGCAGAGAATTAATACTCTAAATTTAAAATCGATGGTGATCGCTTATCTAGCGGAATAAAACTTTAATATCTATGAATTTGAGCATTTTTATACAGAATGAACATAATATCAATTTTTGATTTTTTTTGCGAAGTTTCCCTTTAACAAACATGAACTAGATTTAGCTACCTGTATTGGTGTCATCCTGGTTTGCCCACTTTTAATTACATGTATATGTAAACATAGAGGGAATTGTTGTTTTAACAATTATAGTTTATTTCTGAATTATAGTCATATTTTTTACCTTATATTTTACCTGTAAAATTTAAAAAGAATATTATATTCTGCTATTAAATCAAGGAAAATGTGAAAAAAAATTCTATGTTTCATATATATTTGGCAGGATAATGTATTTTATTAAAAAAAAAATAGGGAAAATGTGTACTAAAATGAATAAATATTTCATTTTATCAACAAATATTTTTAATTATTGGTACATTTGGTAACTTTCCAAACAAAACTGTTTTTTGAATATCGAATAAAAGAGGCCACGGGAGGAGTTTTGTATATCACTATACCACTTTTGTATAAACTGATCACATAAAATTTGCTTCACAACAATTTTATCACAAAATGCATACTGGTTTTTAAAAATGTAACTCATCCCAACTTCATCAAAAATAGTTTCTACATATTTAATCCATTTGAAAGTATATTTAGTTTTACTTTGTAAGGATAACATCAGTTGATATAAAATACTACTTAGTTTAGTATCATTTTGTACAAGTCTTGTCCAGAATGATACCATTCTAAGTTTAACTTTAATTTCAAGGGGAAATCTCCCAAGCTCACCTAAAACCATAAAATTTGGCGTAGTGTTCCTTACTTTGAGTACTCTTTTACAAAACTTCAAATGGATTTGCTCAATAGTTTTGAGGTTTTCGTATCCCCAGATTTCTGAACCATACAATAAAATTGGTTCTATCATCGAGTCAAAAAGCTTTAATTGGATATCAACAGGTATAGACTCATTTCCGATAAGTTTATAAACACAAAACATTGCCTTTTCTGCTTGTTCTACAAGTTTTTTTTTGGTCTCAATAAATGTACCATTATATTTAAATATAACACCTAGGTAAGGATATGTATCTACAATATCAAGAATTTGACCTTGTAATGTAAAAATGAAATTGTGGTTTACTATTCTTTTAGAGAAGATGATAACCTTGGTTTTATTTACATTTACTTGTAGTTTCCACAATGAACAATAAGACTGAAATACATCAAGAGCTTTTTGTAAACTATCTTTACTCTCTGCTAAGATAACTGTGTCATCAGCATATAATACAATGAAAATTTTATAAAAAATATGTAATTCACTTTCAAGTTTCTCCTTAATTAACTCTAAGGGTAGTCCATCAAGCTGACAAAAATAGTCTTCAAGATCATTTAAAAAGATCGAGAAGAGAAAAGGCGATAAATTCTCCCCCTGTCTAACACCTGTTAGACATGGAAAGAATTCTGACTGAGAGTCATTAAATTGAACACAAGACTTAATGCCACTGTACATATTATACACAACTTTAAAACATTTCCCTTTGATTTCACTTTTTTGTAATTTTTTCCACAGCCCTGTACGCCAAACAGTATCGAATGCCTTTCTAAAATCCACAAATGTACAAAAGAGTTTCTTCCCAAAAGAAAAATACAGTTCAATAAGTGCATGTAATACAAAAATATTATCTTGTGTAGAATATCCCTTACGGAATCCAGTCTGGTTCTCAGATATAATATTCAGTTCATTAGAAAAAATATTCAGTCTAGTATTTATAATGCACGTAAAAAGTTTCCCAAGGCAACTGATGAGAGTAATTGCTCTATAGTTATCAGGATCAATTTTGCAACCCTTGTTTTTGAAAACTGGTTTAATAATACCAGAAGTCCAATTTTCAGGTATAATACCTGTATTCAAAATGATATTGAACAATTTACAATAGATAGATACTAGACTAGGAGGCGAATGTTTCAAATATTCGTTCAAAATTTTGTCCAAGCCCGGTGCTTTATTGTTTTTTAAGCCTTTTATAGCTTCACTAACTTCTAGTTCAGTTATGACTCCGTTTAAGATCTCATCACAAATTGGATTATTACAAACATCGTTTATATTAAAGTTCTCCTCTTCATCATCACCGACAAAGTCACCAGCGTTTAATTTTTTGAAATATTCATAAAATAGTTCAATATCTATATCAGGATTTTCTTTTCGCCTACTAGAATATTTATGTAATGTTTTCCAGAATGCTTTAGTGTCCGATCTAGATAAAGACCTAAGCTCATTGGAACATTTCTCAGAGTGATCTTTGAAATTTGTGTTCAGAACCTTTCGGTACTCCTTTGCTATTTTATTCATGGAGTCTTTATTTTCAGTTGTCTTGCGTTTTGAGTAAGAATCCCTGGCTTTGTGAAATTCATTACGTTTTATCTTACAGTCAGTATTAAACCACGGTTTAAAATCACTTCGTTTTTCTTGCTTTCTTTTTCTCGAACCAAAGACAGAAGATGCGGTATTCATCAATGAGCTACCAACATCATGCAATATACCGTTAATCTGTTCAGGCGTGACATCGTCGATATTTACATGATCGAGCACACCGTTCACCTGTTGTAATACTTGATCTGTGTCATCACTGAGCATCTGTTCAAACTCGGGTGCCTTTTGAGGGTTCCATTTGATGTAAGTATTACCTTTATTATTATTTTGTTCTGTCTTTAGTGCCACTGTAGGTGCACTGTCAATCGAAAAATGTAATCGACAATGCACATCAGAGAACATGGGATTGAATTCAATTACTTCAAAATCTACAATTTCATCAAATAAATGCGGAGATACAATTAAATAATCAACGAGGCTTGCATCTTTGCAAGTAGTTTTACCAATACATTTGTCTTTACCAATACGACCATTTGCAATACAAATTGAACATCGTTTACATAGTTCCACAAGTTTTTTACCATATTTATTGACACGTGTATTGTCTAAACTAAATCTTTCGTAGGAATACCTTTTTCTGTCATAAGATTATATAACATAAAATTTTGATCGTTTGTCACTTCATTATCAATGTCTAGGATCTCAAATAAGTGTTCATCTATTTCAACAATGTCACTTAATTTTCTGGTTCTTGAATTAAAATCGCCGACCAAAGCAACTTTTTCAGTATTTTTTGAAAATTTTAACAGTTCTTCTTCCACTTCGGTGAAGGCTTCATCTGATGAATATTTAGAAAATTCAGGTGGAATATATAAACAACCAAGTAAAACAGAAGAGTTCAAATTATGAAGTTGTGTAGGGTCTTTAAAAATTTCAACCCATAAAACAAATTCTGACTCTGATTTTAAAAATTTCAAAATGTTGACAAACTTTTTTTATAAATAATTATTATACCACCAGACTTTTTGTTACATTTTTTTCTGTGTTTGGCTACAAAAGTATAATCATCTGGTAAATTCAAATGGTCAAGTTCATCAGTTTTAGACTCTACAAAAATTGAGATATCATATTGTTTGATAAGCAGTTCAAAATCAGGGTTCAACAATTTCGACTTAATTCCACATACATTTAGAAAGGTAACTTTGAGTTGATTACAATTGTCAGTAGAATGACCTTTATTTTTGTCTGATGTGTTGTACTAACTTTCATTATTCGAGCGCACCGGTTGTCCAGGTATTGTGTAATTCTCTTGATGAGGATGAAATTCGTTGACGATGTTTGGCTAAACACTTTAGAAGACATTAGAGAAACTGAAAACATACCCGCTACAAGTTCATTTACAGATTACGTGACAGAGTTTTGGGTTGAAAACTACCGCTTTCTATGGAACCACTATTACACAGAAGGACCCCGCACCATGCACAAATCACCTGGAAGGATGGCACAACAAACATAAGAAGCGACTCAAACACGCCCACCCAAACATCTAAGAGATCATTGAGCTACTGAAGAAGACAAAAGCACTAACAGAATGCAACATTATCCAGTATGCAGCAGGAGGAACCCGCTCACCTTAAAGACGACCATACAGAGTAATAGATACCAGACTCATATACAGATACCAACAAGGACCCATCAACGTGGTAGATTACTCTGACGCAACATCCCATCTTCTCCATTTGAACTGAACAATGAAGTGAATTATTGTTAATTGTGACTTTGCAAATATATTAAATGTTTTGTTACTTTTGATGTATATATAAAAGATTGTATTTCTCATCATTTTACATGTAGTGCCCTTATTTACTTTTTAAGTACAACACAATATCCCTTGCGAAATGGACAAGATATCATTTTACCATTTTGCAGGCTGACACTAACTTCCCAATCCTTTATCCCATCAACAATTAAAATTTGGAATAATTTGAACATATCAGTTCGAAATGTAGACTCGTTATCAAAATTCAAAGTAGAATTAAAAAACTACGACATTCGAAATGAGAATCAATCTAACTTAAAACATTATTTATATGGTCCAAGAAAATTGAACATAATATTAACCCAATTTAGATGTTCGGCATTGTTCTTGAATTGTGACTTGTTTAGAGCTAACATTATATCTGATCCAACATGTAAATGTGGTTTGGATATTGAGGACATGCACCATTTTTTCTTTGATTGTCCTTCCTATCTAAATGAAAGGGCTATTCTGTTTAATGGTCTCAGCTGGCTTCCCGAAGGCTGCGATTTGGACTTAACACTACTGGTTTTTGGAAAAAGACACTCTTTCCTATGATCAAAATGTGCAAATTGTTAAACAAGTATTCAATTTTATAAAGAGATCAAAACGATTCCTCGTAGTATAGTATCAACATAGGTAAAACACACATCATCATCATTATCGTCATCAACCTAATCTCTGTCGTTCTTTCCTCATTCCCTCTACTTTTTTCAGTATAGATAAGTTATATTTATGTTGTTTATATTCTATGATGTATGCTCACGTTCAATTTGTATTGTTATATATATTGTATTGTGGAGAAGACTTAATAAGTATGTTTTACTTGTGTCTGATCCTTTTTCGCTTTGAGCAAATAAAATATGTTTAATCTAAAAATTTACTTTTCTGTGCTTAATTGATTTCCTTATGCAATGCATTTATAAAATTAATTAATTCATTAAATAAAGTTTGCAATAAAAGAGTACTCAGTGTATAAATGAAAATCATTCAGAAACTAATGAACACAAAGACACTTTTATAAGTCAATATCATTTTTTAGTTATTTGCTGTATATGTATGTTGAATTAATTGATTGAATTGATATGAAATTACTGAGAAAAAATATTTGATTTTTTTATAATTTTGCTATACAATAAAACAACCTGAATATTTGGAAAACACATACAAACTATTTACCTAAGTTGGAACAGACTATACAATTGTATGCTCATTAAACCTTTTGTCTTTTTTGTTTTCATAACTAATAGATAATTGGTAGAATTAAAAGTGGGCAAACCAGGAGTAAACCCCTGTATTTACCTATCTGTTTAATTATTATGGTTGTTTTGATAAGCATGCACTTTTATTGTGATAACTACTTGCACCTATTCCTTGAACGCCAACATAATTTTACAGGTAAATTGTCGGTAGATCAAAGGATGTTGGCATTCAAGGAATAAACCGTAATTTCACCATCTAAAATTTCATCACAAACTATATCACTATTACATTTTCTGTAATTTCTGTTCTATATTCAAGTTCAGATGCTACTTTCAGGGTACATGTCTATTTTCTATTCGGTTAATTTTTTACTCATACATGTATAGGCTATATTACAATTTCCTTTGAGGCGACAACCATACGAATAAATACTAAGAAATTCTTTTAAGGATCCACTGATCGAATGTTCTTTTATTAGGAGAATATTTCATGTTTAACTCTTCAAACAATATACTATTTATACATGTATCTATTTAAAGAGTTATCCCTTTAATTTTTTACTATTCTCGTCACCTGGTTCCCGCCCAACTCTCAATTCCCTCCAATCTAACTCCTTACACTCATTCCAATGCTTCGCTCCAGAATCGTATCCACCCAGTGGCAACTTGCAGGTTGTAGTTATTGTACGACATGTTGAGAAAGACAGACGGTCAGACAACGGTATACCATAAATTTTAGTCCCGTATAAAACACAGTATGTAGTTATTGGTTGACGACAGACAGACGGTCATACAACGATATTTTTAAAACCATGTTTATAGGCCGTTAGTTTTCTCGTTTGAATTGTTTTACATTGTCTTATCGGGGCCTTTTATAGCTGACTATGCGGTATGGGCTTTGCTCATTGTTGAAGGCCGTACGGTGACCTATAGTTGTTAATGTCTGTGTCATTTTGGTCTTTTGTGGATAGTTGTCTCATTGGCAATCATACCACATCTTCTTTTTTATATTATAATATAAATATCCTTTTGGAGAATCAATGATTACATAAAAATACACTGATTGAGAGCTTTGTCGATTCTAGAATTGAGGAGTATGAATCGTCCCTGCATTAGGTAATGGAAAATTTGAAAATTTGACCTACATGGTCAAACTAATATTTCTTTTCTATATAGAGTTGTTAATAATTAAAGAGATTTTGTTTGGTAACTAATAACTGTATAATTAGAAACACATATTATTTTAATTTTTTATTTTACCAATCATGGACCTTTGTCGGGCAATATGTATAAGGTATATCGAACCACTAATTCAGGCCCGGTATAGGATAGACAGTAGTACATATTTTAAACAAAATAGTTCCTACGCATAGCTGCATATCTTTGTCAATAGGGAGAATATTTGATTATTTTGGTATCAAAGGTAAGCTTGTGAACTAACGGGATCACTGTGAAACCCTTGTTGGAAGTTTTATTTGAATAATTAAGAAGTATAGGATATTTTTATAGGAGGTAAACTGATTGAGAATGGAAATGGGGAATGTGTCAAAGAGACAACAACCCGACCGCAGAACAGACAACAGCAGAAGGTCACCAATAGGTCTTCAATGCAGCGAGAAATTCCCGCACCCGGAGGCGTCCTTCAGCTGGTCCCATAACAAATATATATACTAGTTCAATGATAATGAACGCCATACTAAACTCCAAATTGTATACACAAGAAACTTAAATCAAAAATCATACAAGACTAACAAAGGCCAGAGCTATATTTACGAATGATATCCTTGTACCGACGATAAAATTTAGTAAATGTTTTGTCTAGTTTGTTATATCGAAAACCCTGGTGTAATTATTTGGGCACATTTGGCCTGTTGTTCAGTTAAGAAGTTCCTGATTTTATACTATCAAACTTCAAGGAACCAGTACGCTCTAATATGCAATTAAAGGTATTTTGGTTTTTCTCAGTACAAGTCAATATAAGGTTCAGTTTTGTCATGAAATAACTGCCACTTTTTTAAAACTTATAATAAGACATAGCAGCCATTAATGCTTGAAATTGCAGATCATTTAACATAGAAAGCAAGGGGGTTATGAATTAGTGGTTTCATACCATAAACATCAAAATACAATGAATGTTATGAACAAAGACATATAACGTATTGTATTACCGGTATATGTCTCTGTTATAAAACATACACAAAGAAATAAAGTGAAAAATATGAGCAATGTGGATATTATTACAGTATGAAGCATTAAAATTGTTATATGAGGTCGGTATTATTAAAAAATAAAAATAAATAGATGTCAAATATTTAACAGGAAATGAAAGAACCAGAAATATAGTTTCTCATTTTGTAGTAGTTCTCCCCATGAGCAGTGCACAACAACAAGGAATTTTATATCACAACAATGCAGAGGTCATTCAGAACTAGCTTCAGATATTATGAGATTATCGCCTCATGACTTATGAACAGCAGCAAGGGGTTGACTTTCCTACTGTGCCAAATTCAACAAGGAACGTAGCTCTCAAATATATTAAAAAGAAAACACCAAGAATATTTTTTTCTGTCTGTGTTGTTGGTTAATCGTTAAAACAAGAATAAGGTTGTCTTTCTAGTCCTGTTCCAATTATTTTCCTGTTAAAAAAAAAGAATCGACAAAATCAATACAAAAACCATAATAATACAATCTTTATTACGAAACAAACAAAAACAATTTTTGGTTAGATCAAAGACAGAGACAAAACAAACACAAGAAAAACTCGACAATAATAATATTCATGATATTTTACTGTTAGTTTTAATATACGATATATTTTATAAATGTTATCCAATATTTCATGCTATACGCAATGTTTTATATGTATATTGAAATGTATAATGTTATACAAGTGGTGAGACTTTAATAAAAAAAAAATGAATCTTGAATCTTCATGTTAAAAAAGTTATTGGTCTTCTAACTTTCTATATTTGCCACTGGACGTTAAGCAACCAACAATCAATCAATCTAACTTTCTTACTTCTATAATGCCTCGCCACAGGCTGTAACTTACATTTAGGACAACATGACATGTTTTACTTTGAATATTACAGTATAAACTTTGATAACCAAGATAAACCAAGAATGTCTTTCGCACACAAAGCATTTAATAACACTGAGACAAAATGCACTATATTGAAGAATAATTGATAGTAGCCGGTTCAAATAATATTATTAAATGTGTTAAGCTAGCATTCTTAAAATGTTTGTTATTTCTACCTTATACATACATCAAGCAGTCATTTAATTACTCATTTAAGCATTATTACTACTCCAGAATTTTTTAATTCTGTCGTAGACACAATTAACAATTTAATATTTCATTGTTCATTGAGTTAAATAAACGTACATGTATACCAGTATTATGCAAGTTTTAATTATTCTGATTATCCTGATTATAAGCAATTTAATGTATTTTATATCTGTATATACCTGAAATATGAAGCCAACCTGTCGTTCGTTTAACCGATGACCCTGCATGTTGTGTTGTTACTGGTCCTCTGGTTATCGGGTCTGCTGCTCAATTAAAAAAAACAACTAGTATATAATCAATTCAGCACATCATTTCAAAACACCAATTTTCTACGAACTACATTTTAAGTTAATTTACGTCCCCTCCTTCTCAAGTAAAGGCTTGCAATCTATAAGCTAGCCATAATGTAACTAACGGGTAAGAGACCACTTTATCTAAACTCGTAACCTTCCCTCAATCCTCTTGCTAGCGAAACTTAGACTATAGTATCTCATAACCTTCCCTCAATCCTCTTGCTAGCGAAACTTAGACTATAGTAACTCATAACCTTCCCTCGATCCTCTTGCTAGCGAAACTTAGACTATAGTAACTCATAACCTTCCCTCAATCCTCTTGCTAGCGAAACTTAGACTATAGTATCTCATAACCTTCCCTCAATCCTCTTGCTAGCGAAACTTAGACTATAGTATCTCATAACCTTCCCTCAATCCTTTGCTAGCGAAACTTAGACTATAGTATCTCATAACCTTCCCTCAATCCTCTTGCTAGCGAAACTTAGACTATAGTATCTCATAACCTTCCCTCAATCCTCTTGCTAGCGAAACTTAGACTATAGTATCTCATAACCTTCCCTCATCCTCTTGCTAGCGAAACTTAGACTATAGTATCTCATAACCTTCCCTCAATCCTCTTGCTAGCGAAACTTAGACTATAGTATCTCATAACCTTCCCTCAAATCCTCTTGCTAGCGAAACTTAGACTATAGTATCTCATAACCTTCCCTCAATCCTCTTGCTAGCGAAACTAGACTAAAGTATCCTAACCTCCAATCCTTCTAGGAATTAACAATATCTCATAACCTTCCCTCAATCCTCTTGCTAGCGAAACTTAGACTATAGTGTCTCATAACCTTCCCTCAATCCTCTTGCTAGCGAAACTTTGACTATAGTATCTCATAACCTTCCCTCAATCCTCTTGCTAGCGAAACTTAGACTATAGTATCTCATAACCTTCCCTCAATCCTCTTGCTAGCGAAACTTAGACTATAGTATCTCATAACCTTCCCTCAATCCTCTTGCTAGCGAAACTTAGACTATAGTATCTCATAACCTTCCCTCAATCCTCTTGCTAGCGAAACTTAGACTATAGTATCTCATAACCTTCCCTCAATCCTCTTGCTAGCGAAACTTAGACTATAGTATCTCATAACCTTCCCTCAATCCTCTTGCTAGCGAAACTTAGACTATAGTATCTCATAACCTTCCCTCAATCCTCTTGCTAGCGAAACTTAGACTATAGTATCTCATAACCTTCCCTCAATCCTCTTGCTAGCGAAACTTAGACTATAGTATCTCATAACCTTCCCTCAATCCTCTTGCTAGCGAAACTTAGACTATAGTATCTCGTGAAACCTTCCCTCAATCCTCTTGCTAGCGAAACTTAGACTATAGTATCTCATAACCTTCCCTCAATCCTCTTGCTAGCGAAACTTAGACTATAGTAACTCATAACCTTCCCTCAATCTCTGACGAACTTAGCTGTACTCTGACTTCTAATCTTTGCTACGAAACTTAGACTATAGTAACTCATAACCTTCCCTCAATCCTCTTGCTAGCGAAACTTAGACTATAGTATACTCATAACCTTCCCTCAATCCTCTTGCTAGCGAAACTTAGACTATAGTATCTCATAACCTTCCCTCAATCCTCTTGCTAGCGAAACTTAGACTATAGTATCTCATAACCTTCCCTCAATCCTCTTGCTAGCGAAACTTAGACTATAGTATCTCATAACCTTCCCTCAATCCTCTTGCTAGCGAAACTTAGACTATAGTATCTCATAACCTTCCCTCAATCCTCTTGCTAGCGAAACTTAGACTATAGTATCTCATAACCTTCCTCAATCCTCTTGCTAGCGAACTAGACTATAGTTCATCATAACTTCCTCAATCCTCTGCTAGCGAAACTTAGACTATATATCTCATAACCCTTCCCTCAATCCTCTTGCTAGCGAAACTTAGACTATAGTATCTCATAACCTTCCCTCAATCCTCTTGCTAGCGAAACTTAGACTATAGTATCTCATAACCTTCCCTCAATCCTCTTGCTAGAGAAACTTAGACTATAGTATCTCATAACCTTCCCTCAATCCTCTTGCTAGCGAAACTTAGACTATAGTATCTCATAACCTTCCCTCAATCCTCTTGCTAGAGAAACTTAGACTAATAGTATCTCAAAACCTTCCCTCAATCCTCTTGCTAGAGAAACTTAGACTATAGTATTCATCAGGATAGAAAGGTGTTTATCTGTATCATTGTTTTTATTACAATGTCCTGTTTATTAAAATCTTTCCATTTTTTTTTGGGGGGGGGGGGGGTCCCTCTGTACAGATTATTACGTAATATATATGTTTCGAAAGAAGGCTGAATAAGTCATGGTGTAAACAAAGACTGCACTCTCAAAAGTAGATTGTATATTGAATTTTAATAGATGATATTAGGTATGATATATACGTGTATAGTACCAATATGATGTTAACAACAGTCTTGAGTGTTCGAAACGGGCCAGTATCTTTAAATTTTCAAAATGAGTACAAAAAGGCGGGGGGAGGGGGTGAACATTTTGCTGAGACATCGATTTTCATTTAATCTTAATGAAATTTCCAAGTAAAACAAAACCAGGAATGCATGATCCACAACTACTGTACTGCAACAACATAGATTTCGGTTTACTTTTACAGATAAAGGTTTGTTTAATTTGGTGGTATTTAGACTTGTAATTCAACTTACTTGGAACATGTATCCCTTTTTCAGCTGTTGTTACCCTTTGAGATCTAGCTCCTTCTGTTGGTAATGTAGTTCTTGCTTCTGAACCTAATAAATCAAAGCATAATGGTATGTTTATATATATTAGGAACGGAAAAAAATCTCCCACAATGAAACATTTACGCGGAACGAATATAAAACCATTGGTTTAAAAACACTAAAGACCGGAAGCTTAACGTTTTTGCTATTCATCAACAATGAAAAAGATTCATACCGAAAGAAAAGTTATAATTTGGAAATATAATATAGACGAAAAAAGTGCCAACATCTTAAAATAATACACTGTTATTAATTTGTTCATGTCGAATTATCCCGAAAAAAAATCGAGAACACATATTCTTTTATTATACTGCACGTTTAAATGCCATATTTTGATTTGCTGATATGAGGGTGTTAATTTACTCTATCACATGGCTGAGAGGGTAACATTTTTTTTAAATGTTACCCTCTCGTCTAGACCAATCAAAAATCGATAGTTTAAAGAACAATGAATTTAATTTTCATCAAGTAATTAAATACAATGCTAAAGTATTACGTTTTGGCTCAGATTTTATTATTTGATTGTCAAAATAAAAATAAAAAAATCATATTGTTTAACTTTTGTTGTTTTTCTAATACCCGTAACGTTGTTATGTACGTGATGTCATAGAAAATACTTTTAAAATAAAATTCATCTGTAAAAGACTATAATGAAAGGACACTCAGTATAATAAATTTAATAACATATAGCTGAGAGGGTGATAGAGCAGATTGGTACCCCTCGAAAGAGCAATGTCAACCTTGGCCGCGGTGGACAATGTTTTCTCGGAGTAACAATCTGCTATACCACCATCTCAGCTATGTGATATTTATATAATGTCATATATTGCATGTAGAAGTATATATATTAAATTGCATTTATTATTACGGTACTAGAATTGCATGTAAAAGTATATATGCAGTAAATGTCCAAAATGCAGACAAGTTACACTTGCCTATAGGGATTTCAATCTATCGATGAGGTTAAAGGGAAATTCCGCGATTTTTTACTTATCATCTAATTATGTTCATCTTAACATAAAAAACACATTTGCAAAGTTTTAAATTTATATTCCTTCTAATAACGGAGAAAATCAAGTACTTGTAACTTTTTTGGTTGAATTCTCGAGTGGGTCGTGACGTATTAGCCCGATTTATTGAATTCTGGGAAAAAATAAAAATCTGTTTAACTCTTATAGCTTATCGACAATATACGTAATTAAAAGCGCACAGCTGACGAATGGTCGAAGTTATTAACCACAATATAAGAATGAACGAAAATGAATATGCATATATACCGTTTTGTATTGATTGAATTAAACTCCTATAAAATTATCTCTAGTAAATGTTTTTGAATAAATTTAATTAATTATTGTTGAGATTTTTTTTATAAAATATTTATTGAACATTTTTACTGATATTGAACTGAAAATATTTCAGTTCTATTTACCGTTATTGTTTTGATAATCATTTCAATGCAACTAATGTGTGAGCAGAGTGTGTATATTATTTTGTAAAGGTCACTGTATATTTCTCGGCTTGGGGTCAATTCGTTTACCTTGTAGCTATTTAGCCGCAGGTGTGAGTTCAAGCGTACACAGGTATAAATGTTGTTATTTGGAAAGGATAAACAGAAAGGATTAGAAAGAGTATGCTGTCACGATGTTAATACACTAAGATTTAATACACGATGAGAATAAAGATACAATAATTAAATTGTGTAAATTAATTGAAAATAAAATTCAGATTCGTAATTCCGAAAGTGTATAAAAATAAAAGGAAACAATTTTTGATTACTTTCTTAGCGGCAATTGGCGTAAAGATTCAAATATGAAGCAAAAAATAGTAGTTTTAATCTTTTATAAAAACTAAATGCAATATTACCCAATTTGATATACCATTGTACATCTGTTTGATATCATTGACTTTACCGGAATTTCTTAACTTGTATTCAAATCTGGCTGTGTTTAAATGCTAATAAAACTATTGCAATTTTAAAGCTTTTAATTGACAAAAAAATACAACATACAACATGCATGATTTTTTTTTAGTTTCTTTTTAACATTTTATTCTTACATAATTAAATTCATTTGACAATCATTTACACGAACTTTTTGTGAAAAGAATATCAATTATCTAAGCTAAGGCATTATTTCTTTTGAGGATTTTTGAGGATTTTTTTTTAAATTCTATGATAATATTTGTGCAATGTTGAACATGATAGCCGTCATTAATCCAAATAAGTAATACAGTAGTTGTAATAAAAGTTATATTTTAGTCATGCATAACTGATATTGACGAATTTATAATAGTTCGTCCATACATCGTTGTTCTTGAAACAATCATTATTAGTATACATGTAAGTTTCCTGACGTATAAGAGCCATTGAAGATGAGCTCCAGAGAAATCAGACTAGTGGCGTTTCGTTCGTTTGTTTGTTGGGAAAGGAGAGGAAATGCAACCGCTTGTACAGATAAACGACAGAATTACCATACAAGCATTTATAGTCAACACAATCAGAAAGAGTTCCCATCGTTAGACGGGGAATATGAAGGCTTCCAAGAATGAACAAGTGACATGTCTAACTCTGAACAGTTAGAAAACAGACTATCGACATCGACCGCTTGTTCTTAATATTTGAAACTGTATGCATATATATACGTATACGTTTATGATATATATTAGTGATGAGTTCTTGCGTCTGACAAAAACTAAATTCCTTCATGGTTATATCTTGCCATACGTTTATATTGGTTTGTAAGGTGATTACTCACAATCGTTATTTGAAAATCCTGTTTGTGAGATGTAGATTCATTTCAATACAGAAATTTCGTCTATATATTTCACAAGTGTATAACACGGAGAAGCTCTGAAGGTCCATTACTCCCATTTTGTTTGGGTGTGAACCATCGATGTTTACAGCAATATCACAGAATAAGATGATGATGGTAGAAAGAACTATGGGCGTCATGTGGCAAATATTACATGCATATCGGACAATGAGTTGTCAATCTGTATGAAAAGATTTCCAATACAACCATATTATTGAGAAGGAATGTTTACATGCTATACTCTCGTACTAGTATTACAGGGTTCTTGTGGCGTTCACCTTAGACACACATCTTTTTAACGATGTTTAAAAAAAAGACAGAACCAATTTAATGTCATATTTCCCTATTTTTTAAATATAACTAAAAGTCTTTTATCTGACAAGAATACCCCTATTTAGCGAACAAGTAATTTATTCTTTTTTCTGTTATTGAATACCAAGAAAGAAAATAAATCCCGAAATTAATTTGAAACTTTGATACTCAAAAGTTTCCCAGCAAAATATTCACATTCCCTGGGGATAATTAGAGTTCGTCCAGTGGCATATATAACAATTGTGATGACGAATTACTTCCTTTGTTCGAGAACAATCTTATTGAAATATAAATCTGTGATTTTACTAGGTCCACAGCTTCAATGAACCAAAGCAAAAGTTATACATCGACCTGTATTTAAATCAAATTGGTTCTCTTCTTCTTCTGGTATACAATAGTCTATCGACATTCGATGATTACATACTGTTGGCATACGTGGACTAGTCTATTTACAACACTTTTACCCCTATTTATTCAAAATATATGTTTTTTTCTTATGTTCAATGTATACATGTATATATTTTAAATTGCGCTATAGTTCCGTAACTTTCTATCCAGTCGTATAAACGAATCGTCGGCAAGTGCGTACATTTTTTTAAATCAATATTTCTGGTCTGTTCCAATCTGTCCTTCACTATTGACAATGACTATATATTACATTTTCCCAAATTCACCCTTGGAAAAAATATTTATATGATTTTAATTTCATCAAATCTTATTTTTTGGGTATTATTTATATGTTTATGAATTATATTCTTTACACCAGAAATGTTATTTATAAACAAGCGTATGAGTTTAGTAATGACAAGTAAGACAGAAGTTTCCCTTTAAAGCAAGGGACTGATTATTCATTTTCACAACTGTATTTATGATATTCGAAAAACATACAATTTTTAAATGATTTGATTATTATAAACAACATATTTGTGATTCCTTTAAATTTCTATTTTGACATTATTTTTTTTTTGCGTACCGAATGCTATAAATTTTTATTTTGACATTTTTTTTTGCATGCCGAATGCTAGAAATTTTTATTTTGATATTTTTTTTGCATGCTGAATTGATATGCACGCAGTTGCGTGTTGGCATATAGGGAGCTACGCGCCTGATTTATAAACAAGCGTATGAGTTTAGTAATGACAAGTAAGACAGAGTTGTATATTATTCATCTGATAGTTCAAAATGGAAAGTTATAAGTTATAAGTTATCAGCCGTGTACACTGATCAATACCTGCAGAAGTGAAACGATGCATGAACTTGCAAGCCCGACAGGAAATCGCTTGAATACCTGGACGTGTCACCTCACACCCCTCACAATACCTTTGGAAGTAATACCTTTAGCCATGCTGGTGATCAGATGAGGGAAGATCAAAATATATTTGTTTATTACTTTAAAGAATTATGAACAAATTAGATTTTCGAAAACAATTTTCACGGAACACTTATTTATGATTTCAACTTTGACTTTTAACCTAATTCCAATATCAACAGTTTAAAAACAACAGACCATGGTAATTTAAAAAAAGTAAGAATATTTTTCGTATCAAGTTAGTTAGTCGGATAAAACAACCGTACGATTGACAAGATATCGACACGCAATTACGACTACATCGGTTACTGTAGTTTTGTTTCTTTGTGGTTTATAGACATATCGTTTTTATTAATCGGGAAAGAAGACACAATGGCGGATCGCAGAGAATTGATACTCTAAATTTAAAATCGATGGTGATCGCTTATCTAGCGGAATAAAACTTTAATATCTATGAATTTGAGCATTTTTATACAGAATGAACATAATATCAATTTTTGATTTTTTTGCGAAGTTTCCCTTTAAGTATACTTTATTTCGTTTGGAATATACCTTTATAACTAATGCCACACAAACTCTGCAAATTATATGAGAACTGTGTACACATGACCAAGTTGTTTTCTCCACAAAAGCATTGGTTAACCCCATCTGGTGAAGCAAATGACACACCAACTTTATATTGCTTCCCGCCATAATTGCAGTTTCCTGGTGAAGATGAAAAACATATCAAAGTTTACAGCCACTTGTATGTAGTATCATTTTGTATAATCATTTGCTTAGTCCGAACATCCAAATACCTTTATATTTTCTTGATGGGTTGCTGTCCTGTGACTTATAAATCATCCCTTCTTTTATTCATATTCAAATATTTTGAACGCTACTTATAATTAATATATCTCTGCGTTTATGGAAATTTTTTAAAGTCCTAAACATAGAAATGAAAACACTCATTAGTTACCATACACATTTTCTATACCTTGACAATAGGCTTTACAGATACTTTGCTCATTTGACTTCGGATGTTGACAACTTGGTGTGGCACAGGTCCATTCCTTACACACTGTACTGGTACCGTGTGGCACACATATGCGGTTAATACTAGGGGTTGTATCGTTTCCAGTGTAATGTTTGCAATCATTTTGAACTGTAAAAAACAATCATTTACTGAACGATTCAATAAATTAAATGGCAAAAACAAAAAACAAAAAGAACTTAAAAAATCATACAGCAAGAGCAAATAATCAAAACTTAAAAACCAAATGTATCTATCACTACATATATTTATAAAAACACATAATAATGACTTCTGTCTTATTATATACAGACTTTAGTTATGAAGAAAACTTTTTTACAACACATTGAGTTAACTTAATCGAAAATGTTTTGATCTAGATACCTTCTATTGATGACGTTGATGTTGTAGCCCGTTGTTTGGGTGTTAATGTACTCGATCTCATCGTTGTTGTCCGTGGTGTGGATAATAACGCGCCAAGTCTCGTGGTTGAAAAGAAATTACCAGCATGTTGCTCTTTCTTAGAATTGCAAAGATTTTCTAAGGTCAGGTACTGGTGAGTACAAAATATCACATTGTTTTCACCACACCAACATGCATCTTGACCATACGGTGAAGGGAATGGCTTTCCTTGTATGTGTTCTTTCCCGCCATAATTGCAGGTACCTGATATTGAAATAAAATGGCATAATTCTCGCCAACCAAAGATGTTCGTTACTCTGTTTCAAGAAAATAAGCTTTTTAAAGAGTGTTATTAATTGATAGCTTAAAAATAAAGGAACTAAAAGCAGAACAAAACGAAGGGTCCATGTGCTTGTTTTCAAGAAATAAGCCATTGAAAATTTGGCGAAAACTTTTTGTCAATAATTATTTCATATGTGCAACTTTTTACTTTCAAAAACTAAGAAAAATGAACAAAGATTATGTAAGATTTTTCAAAATGATTTTTTTAAAGCAAATGTAATTAAATTATGATAAGAAAAGCAGCCTGAGATTTTATATGTTTAAACCTTAGAATGTAAAGATTACAAGAATTTTTTTTTTAATTCAAGATGTGAGCTCGGTCTCAAATTATTTATTAGACAAGGAACGAAATAAACCGATTGTCAAACTCAAAATAGTACTCTTACCTTTACAGTATAAACCACACTCTACAAACTGGTTCACCTCTGGGTTGCTACAGCTTGGTTCGGCACATGTCCATTCCTTGCACAAGGTATCTGTTCCTTCTGATAGACAAAGCCTACCTATACCACAGATTTTTGGGATTGTTTCATTTTCCTTGTAACGTGTACAGTTATCTCCCAATATAACGAGATCGCCTAAAAGAAGTTTTATTTTAGTGTTCACATTACAAAACAATTTAGAATTATTAAATATTGATTTGATTAAAAAAGGGAAAGATAAATACAATATAATTATGATCATAAGCCTGTCATAGTCCAGGAAATAATGATTCTTTTGCTAGATGTTATTTATTCTTACGTTTTGTCTTCAGCCCAGGGATAATGGGTGAAATAGGTTATTTTTTAGTCTCAGCTAAAAAGTAAAATCACAAAAATACTCAACTCCTGAGAAAAATTCAAAACGGAAAGTCCTTAATCAATGTCCTTACATTTTTCAGACACAAGACGATTTAAAGGTTGACTTACACTGTCATTATTTGCAGTACGACCGTATCCAGTGTAAAATATTGGGACTGGGATCGGCATCATACGGGACAGCATATTTGTGCTTGCTTAATACTCAATGGCAAGTATTTCAAGCATATTCATCCACAAACGTCACAACCATCGTATTTAGAAATATGCAACGTAACGAATTAATAAAGTGATAAGTTTTTTCAGATGTACTGTTTGATTGTGAACAGTTGTATATCTGTATCTTGTTTCTGCAAAATTAAAGAGGAAGTGAGGGTAACTTTCAAATTTGAGGGAAATGCCGATATATATGCAGGTATATTGCAAGACTATTTTACTATTTCCTGAAAAAATTATGTAACCAAACTCTGAGAATAGCTTTTCTATATATCGCTGTGTTCCATGAAAAACAATAAGGTTATAATGATTGACGATATTTGTTGCTGACAATTTTCTGCCCCCATATGATACCAATCCCAGTCACCATATTAATAATAGAGTAATTGGACACAGCGTATTTTTCTAGGTTATTTTTCTAAAGATACGGAGATGTGGTATAATATCTAATTGGACAGCTTTGCAAAACAGTTTGAATGAAGTGGATGTAAGGAATTATATGCAACCGTACGGTCTTCGACAATTAGAAAAATCCAAAGTCGGCATAAAAATCCTTGGCAGGAAAAACTATGAAACAATTCAATTGAAAAAAACTAACGATGTAGTTTATAACAAAACAATTTACGAAAAACAAATATGACAGCCATGAACCAACGACAAAAAATAAACTACAGGCTCCTGATTTGGGACACGCACATACATATATCAGGTCTTTGCATCTGAAATTGCTTATTAATCAATAACTATTCGTATAATTTTTTGGCACACGATTGAAAATAAAGTAAAACTCAATTTATTAATAAGTGTCAATGAAATTTTTTTTAATAAAATTAACAGGCACAATATCTAATTGAAATCAACATTATCAAGCCACTCACCAAAACCAGCAAAAGCCGACAGCATAACGAAGGAAGTTAGTATGGTTTGCATTCTTTGAACTTTGGTGGATAGTTGTATCATTGGCAATCATCTACCAAATCTCCTTATTTTTATATTACTTGAACCGGAGCTGTTCGTCAAAATGGAAAGGACACACCTATGATTTTTGGCCAATAAAAGGCATTCATGATATATATTGGCTTAAAGCGCATTAACCAGGCTTAACATTGAATGAAACATGCATGAATCATCACATGCTCAAACCGTGCTTTCAACAATTTTTCATATTATCATTGGATAAGATAATTTATAGATTATAATGTTAAACAGGAAAAGTAAATAAAGCGAAATATTAGAATGATAGTAAGCGGATATTATACTTAAAATGTGTCAAAAGTTAACAGTTACAATACATAAATTGAAAATGGAAACGCACTCGACTACCTATTGAATTGATGTTCCAAATAAAGGGGTATTTTCTGGGATATTCTTTATGAGATGAATGTAATGATTGATGACAAATATGAACATAAAAGATAGATAATGAAAAATATTTTTGTTTCGACTTACAACATCCCAATAGAATACAAGGTCTGCAGTCACCATTTGACGTCCGTTTTCATCCAGCATCTGTCAACTTTTCAAGTGAATCTACATTTTAATAAGAAATTATTTGGATAATTGGCTAATTTAAGCCACCCAAAAATTCCTGCACTTTCTTTCTGAACAGTCCGATGACCCGGCACGAGTGTAGTTTATAAATTCGCATGTTAAGAAAGAATTGAACCAAAAGTGTTGATCCTTTCCTGCAGTTATGCCGCAAACAAAAACACAAGACGAGGGAAAATGGTTTCAATGCGAGCCAACTTTCTTTAGAATGAAATTCAAAACAGTGTGGCTGTGGCCATTGATTGACACATTAAATTCATCCATTGACTGGGACAATTTACGTGAACGTTTGTCTGTAACGACCACTGTTCACGACGTACCTACGATAGACATTTAAACTGTGGGGTCACCAAAGGTTTCTTAACGCCTTTAATTATAAAATAATTCAAAAAATTAATCAGGAATAACCTTTATGTTTTGATTTACATAATTGATATAAATCAAAACATCGTGTTATATCTGATTAGTTTTTCGAATTACTTTATTAAGGTGTTGAGAACCTTTGGTGACCCCATAGTTTAAGTGTCTTTAAAAAGTACATAGTGAGCAGTGGTCGTTACATACAAACGTTCACCTAAATTGTCCCAGTCAATGGGTGAATTTAATGTGCCAATCAATGGCCACAGCCACACTGTTTTGAATTTCATTCTAAATAGAAAATTAGTTATATTTAGGATTCAAACATATAAATGGCTTTGCTAGTTCAAATGATTTGGTAAGAGTTTTTGCTTTTATATAATAACTATTATCCCCAATCATCCAATTGAAGGTTGTATCTGATTTATTTTTATTAATATCCTTAAATTGATTTCTTTTTGCATAAAATACCCAATAATGATTGTATTTGTTCGTATATCTTCAACAATAGTTCAAGTTATGTTACATAACCAAAATCAAAATATCCTCTCATGCAATATATGACAAGAACAAATAATATTGGTATCATCCTGATACAAAAGATTTAACATGAGCACCGTGCACATTTTAAGAATTTAGCAAGGACTGAACCCAAAATTAAGAAGCTTTGGCTACAGAGCCGATGCTATTTTTTTCTTGATGCGAGTGCTTGGATCCATGGATACGGCGTTGACGGTGATGTTGCATTAGCACGACGATATCGACATATAACAGTTCTTATAATGTATAGAAAAATTCGGAATGACACATTTCCAATAGTGGTCAAAGGGAACACAAAAAGAAAAGAGCACCATGGTGCAGTCAGAAATAAGAAAAGTAGAAGAACAAAGAAGGACAAAAGCAGTAGTGTGTCAAGGAGCGTGGATGAAGTGGAATTTGCCAAAAAGAAAGATCACCAGGGCAGAGTTATGGAGGATGGAATCATTCAGAACTTTATTCATGCTTATTTCAGTGTACGATACACTTCAATCCCCTTCAAACTTAAACCAGTGGGGATTGATAGAAGAACCAAGCTGCAAGCTATGTGGTGAAAGTGGCACTATGATATTGAGAGAAGAAAAAAGAGACCATCAATAATGGAGGCAAAGCAGATCAGATTCGTCAGAGAGGGAGATACTATAGTACTGGTCATGCAACAAAGGGACAACTTTATGTTGAACAAGAACAGTTAACGGAACACGAGGGCTGACATTGGCAAGAAACTTGTGTTTCCTGAGTGCGTGCAGATAATCATATATTCACACATTGTATTTGGGTCACAGTCGTCAAAGATGAACGTAGCAATAGAATTTGATTTTAAACATATTTTATTCATTAAGATATGAAAAGGATTGAGCAACAGGCACAGCCTATAAAAGCTCTCTCCATATTACATGTTCAAGGTATAATTCAATTATAACAACTGTATTAAAATAATGCAATATATATACATGTAGTGGAACATGCATGCTACTTATGAGCACACACGAGCAAATATATGTTTACCTTGTTACTTACTAAATGCAAAGTATATTTAAGTATATAGGCAATTACTCATCATGTATTCAAGAACCTTGAAACATGCAAATATCCTTTATAAGTCATTAGAAATATATATATATGGCTTGAAAGAGATACTAAGCTTGCTTAGTGGATTAAATGAATTAATGCTTAAGTGGAGGGAAAAAAAATAAAAATAAAAACTAAATGAAACAAAAAATAAGTTAGTTTCAAACAAAACGTTGAGTGTCACTGATATATTTATGAACAGATTTAAAAATAGCAATATTCATATCATATGAAAATAATCTGTTTCCAAAAAGTAATAATTCAATACTTATATCAACATTATCAGCAATGCAGTTAATGGAATCAAGAAGGATCTGTCTTACATCATTGTACTTTGGGCAAATGAAAAAGAAATGTTTGTTATCCTCAACAGGGTGGTTACAGTTTGCACAAAAAGTGTTCTCGGATAAGAATTGATTAAACAGATGAGATTTTAGGTAGCTAGCATTATTTCTGAGTTGACAATGACTTATATTAAGTTTCCTTATCCCATAGTTGAAGGGTTTAAATATATCATCAGTCCTATAAAACTTTTCGAGTCCACTTCTAAATATACCCAAACTTGGGGATTTTTGTAAACTCAAAGGAAGACTGTTCCAAAGTCTTATAGTGGAAGGAATGAAACTATTGAAATAAAACGTAGCAATAGAACTGACAGTTCCGTAGGAAGAGAGATGTGTAGAGGTATACCCACGGAAGAATTAAGGAAAAGTACACAAAGCTAGATAGTGATGTTGGAAAGCGTGACTGTTCCTAGTAGAAGTAGGCTGCAGAGGTTTTTCCTGCACAATCAGAATGGAGGATGATACAGACAATTGGAAGACAGATAGGGTAAGCAGCAGAACGTTTATTTTGCTTTTATGGCATCACAAAGATGATCGAGCTGGAAGCCGAGTGCTGAAGAGTAGAGGTTTGGCCACCTCTACTGACCCTTAAACCGGAATATGTTATGGTACAGAGTCGCAACATCTGGTGAAGCTTTGAACCTTCTGAAGACACCAAAGCACCGACAGAGAGTGATAGAGATTCAGAGTTGAGGAAGATGAAACGTCAAAAGAATATGACAACAGAAAAACAGAATACCACATCTGTAAGTTTTAATCAGTTTCTGTTAAAGATTCGTTTGTTAAAGATGTCTGCATCGAAGAGATCGAATATATATCGGCTAATAATTTTTCTAAATTACTCTTTGCTACAGTTATCTATATGGACAATTTAGTTTCTCCTGGTTCGTCTGTTTTAGATGCCGATATCGATAACACCACTTGATCATTACAATGTGGGAGCTCCTCAGTTATTTCTCATGCTCGCTTTGTTGATTTTCATGTGTGGTTTAGTGCGTGATTGAGCCAGTTAGCCGACTAATTGCTGATTCATTGTTAGCAGGAAAACGAATCATATTTAGCTTCATTATAAGGTGCATTTTGTTTACTTATTGTAACTCTGTCGTGTAATGTTGTCATTTTGATGTTATAAATATCACTGCCATTAAAGCGGAAGGTTAGTCATGCCACAAAACTAGGTTCAACCCACCATTTTTTCATAAAATGCCCTGTATCAAGTCTTGAAAATGGCCATTGTTACATTATAGTTCGTTTGAGTGTGTGTTACATTTCGATGTTGTGTCTCTGTTGTGTCGAAGTTCTCTTATATTTGATTCGTTTCCCTCAGTTTTAGTTTGCAACCCGGATTTCTTTTTTTCTCTATCGATTTATGAATTTTGAACAGTGGTATACTACTGTTGCCTTTATATAGCCCGAAATAAAATAAAAATGAGTTAGTTTCAGTAATGAGAAACATTTTAAGTGGGTTTTTTTCCGTTGTGATGTCTTTAGCCTGCAATCTGAAGACTGACCCATTTGCGAACTCTCGATGGCTTCATTTTGTGAGTTCGTAAAAAACATATTTCAGACGCTGTATGAGAAAACTGTCCCATATGGCTACTATTTCTTGTTATGAAATTGTACCCAAAATCAAAATTTTGTGATCAGAAGCTTGTTACATACTAGACGAATCGAAGCATTTAGACGGTTTGACATGACAGTTAAGACAATGCATCTGTATAACATTATAACAACATATTATCATTTTGTATCTTTATATATTTACAATTGCATGGTGTTCAATACATATAATTACTAATCTTTTATTTGACTTAAAAACAAGTTACATCCTTCCATCATGTGTTTCCAATTGATGTTATAGCAACACAAATCAATGTAGAATTAGTATACTGAACACTTATTTACACATTGTTTGTGTGTGTACATCGTGCAAGTGGTTTTTTTTAAAGGAGCACTAGCCTGTCAAATTCATGTTTACCGTTTTTTAAAACATTTATCCAAACTATTAAAAGTTTTAAAAAAATAATTAACAGGACACGGGCATGAAAATACGTAGTTTTGTTTCGTGTGTACTTTTGCCAAGACGCCATCTATATGGTGTACCATTTGGTTCAAAAGGTATTTTTATCGGTTAACCGCTATTTATATACCGGTTAACCGCTATTTTTATCGGTTCGGTTAACCGCTATTTTTATCGGTTAATCGCTATTTTTATCGATTAACCGCTAATTTTATCGGTTAACCGCTATTTATACCGATTAATCGCTATTAATATGTCGGTTAACCGCTATATATCGGTTAATCACTATTTCTTAGTGTTAATAACTATTTCTTAGTGTTAATAACTTCTATTTCATCGTCTATGCACAAAACAAATAATTATTAAAAATAAGTAAGTGATTGATGGAGGAGGTTTAACGCTTAACCTGTTAACACAGTAATTTTAATTGCTTACTCCTCCCATTTTGGTCAGTTAAAATTATTTGAAGAACGCCCACGTGTTCCGAGCGTTGAGCACGTGGCAATACTATAGCACATAACACTATATCGCACTTCAGTAATCTTTATTTTATTCATGACAAAACGGATTGTTTTACATGAATTAATCACCAAAAATGGATTAATTTACCTATCAGCTTCCCCTCTTCTCTCACCCTACCTCCTTGTTATATTTACGCCGACATAACCACACCGTAGACGCTTTCCTGGTGGTAGAATTTACCCTCTTCATTCCTTAATATCATAATTTCTAGATCGATTTGTGAATTATTGTTGGTTGGTTCATTCTCTTTATAAAAAACATGGGAAAACATTTTAAGCGCTAGTTGTTTCTTGGCTTTTTAACCATCTTTCACGCTTCCAAAGGATACGTAAGACGCAGAAATTAACAACTATAGGACACCTTCAACAATGAGTAAAACCCATACTGCATAGTCAGCTATATAAAGCCTCGAAATGACAAACGTAAAACAATTCAAACGAAAAAACTAACGACCTAATTGATGTACAAAATAATAAACGAAAAACAAAACTGTAACACAGCAACAAAAAGTAAATAAAAAAACATTGGATGACAATAAAGTAGAATGTGCCATGGGAGTTTACAAAACATTTAATGGCACAAGTAACACGATACCAAATTGCATATCCCGATTTTTAAAATATTTTGCACACTTTTTGACTGTAATGACGTCGCGTACGGTGTTGGTGTTAGTTTTTGTAACGTTAGTTTGACGTTATTTTTCATGCATTGTATAAATAACGTCGTACTTTTTTCATTTGGTGCAGCTCAATCATACAGCATAATTTATATGAGCGGTTTGCTTGACTTGCTACGTATAGGACCGAAATGCCAATTCAGCACATATTTTGTTTAATGCGGGGTTCACACATTGCCGATTATTGCTCCCGTTTGAGATCAGACAGCGATACGACACGAAAAGTGAAAAAGTCGGATTAGTATCCTCAATTATCTGGAATGTCCTATTATTGTCTGAACGCAGTCGTTTTAGTTCGTAACAGATTCCTACTGGTCGGGAAGGGTCCGAATAGTTCGGCAAAGCACCCCGACAGTTAGGTGCGTCCCGTAACATTCGGGGAAACTCAGCCGATTTTTTCTAGTCGGATTACAATCGTGCCTATGTCGTGACAGTTTCTGCTGTATCGGATCGAATTCCTAACAATGTTCTGTGTATTCGGGACGGTGTCCTGTGGAACGGGAATGATCTGGAGAAGTCCCGACAATAACAGAATGCAATACGACTGAGACCAGACAAAGCCGTTTGCAATGCGATAGAGCGGACCGTGATAGGATTACGTTCCGACAGTACCTGATCATCCCGATTATGCCGACAGTTTTCGAACGGATAACTTCCGTCAGCGTCGGTTCACTGTCTTGTCACTATCTGATCTCTGTCGGATTACATTCGGTAGAATCGGGACGCAGTCGTGACAGACTCGGTCGAATTTTACCTGGCGAAAGATACAAATCGAATTTCCATCCACGATTCACAGGATCTTGATCAGACTTTTGACAAATTTTAATCTGGAATGGTCCTGTCAAGGACGGCAGTAAAAATCGTGAATGTGTGACCCCAGCTTAAGTACAGTTAAATTAAAACAGAAAAATAATATTCATTTAAATTAGTAACCCCTTGGAGCAAAGATATTTTCTCTTTTTTTGATTGAAACAGGATATTTCAAAAAATAAGTTTAAACCCCTGTCTTTTCTACTGCTTTTTCTTTTAGTTTAAACATATTTATTTATAGTGGATTGGGAAAAAGTTATTACAACTTATATTAATCCGTTTCCACTTTGAGGGTGCGAGTGCTTCCTTGTAGCCTTAGCCTGCTCTTTTCGAAATCTAAAAGGGTGACTTTTACTTGCAAGAGATACTTCTCTCTCTTAACACGGATCAGTCATTAATCGCCCCCTTCCGACGACGGACTATCATTGTTTCACAAGACCATCATACTCGCAATTTTTGATAATTTCCGAATAAAATTTTATTAGTTGAATCGTTTGTTTCATCGCCTGTATTAAATGTTAAAAGAATCAACAGTTGAAAGTAAAATTCAAAATTAACCACAATAAAGTTAATTTAATCAAATTTGCCAATTTCATAAACAAAAGCAAATTTAATCTCACCTCTGAACAAGAAAACAGATGGGCGCAGATAATTTTAGCGAAAAACTACTAGGGGACATTTTAGCGCAGACATTAGAGCCCAATTTAACGCAGGATTAATCCGTTCAGCTGTATTTTCGATAGCCCATTTTAGCGAAAACTTTCCTAGTTGAATAATACTAAAACCACGAGCATTAATTTATGATGGCTTACTATTAAAGTTGTATGTATATATATATATATGTTCACTTTGGTTCATCATGGAGATAAAAGTAATTCTATAGTTGTCACTCAGCTATTAACGTTTTTCTTGATACTATCATCAAATTGCAAACAACAACATATATATAAAAAATACAATGTATAGACAAATGTGCACCACAATCTAGACAAGATAAAGAGAAAAATCAGTTCCTACTGCAACTTTATGAACAGTATTGTACAGGGGGTATACCCAAAGCCCATTATGTACGTTCTCTGGAATATAAATTCCAGGCTAGAACGGACTTTTAAGATTTGATTTTAAAATTTTAGTGTTATACTTTAATGGACATGATATTTTTTAAATTGTGCTGTCTTGCTTCTATTTAAAAAAAATATTGATCATTAATCATTAATCATAAACTGGATTAAAGCATTGCTCTAAAATGGGCATTGATAATTTCCATTTTCGCTCGAATGGGTTTAAAATTTTGGGCTAAAATGGGCTTTACTTTGGCGCTTAAACGTTAGATTTTTTTTCTCTAAAATGTCCTACCAATGCGCTAAAATGTCCTCCGCTGAAACAGATACCGATATTAATTTTAACTAGATTCGATAAAAATCTGTTAAGATATTGTATCAAAATTATGATAATTTGAAACAAAAAATTATAAATTTGATATATCAGATCCCTTTTGCACTGATTGTGCATGGGTTTTCTCTTCTAGATCTCGCGCATGGGTCTTTGTTTTTAATAAAAAAAAAAAGTGTGCAAACAAAATAAATATTGAAACAAACATATAAAGAAAAATGCAAGGATGAACTTAAGGATGTTTCATTAATCCTTGTATGTGCCCATCGAAATTGATAAAGAAGCATGCCAGGATTTTGAGGAAGGGGAAGCATTTTTTATCCTTGCATGTTCGCATGTCCCTAGAAACACACTATCCATTCTTTCTGATTTGAAAATGTGCAATATAAATTGATCCTTTTTCTATTATAATCGTTCGTTCTAAGACACCAGGTCCCATGTACTGAATAGAAAACGTTCAAACTAGTCCCCCAAACTGCCTCAAATAATAGATAAAAGGGGAGGCAGAGGGTTTCAGAAACATTAAACCTGTTAAGAAAGTTTTGAATAAGCATTCAATGACATATTTGTCGCTGGACATCAGATAAACAATGAATCAATACACAAACAAATGCGCCAATTTGGGTTACGCAATGTTTCAATCAATCTCATTGATACATGTAATTAAATCATACTATTGGTAGAGAAATTCACAATTTGTTATATCAAATTGACAATTTGTTATTACTAATTGATAATTTGTTATATCAAATTGATAATCTTTTATATCAAATTGAAAATTTGTTATACCAAATTGATAATCTGTTATATCAAATTGAAAATTTGTTATACCAAATTGATAATCTGTTATATCAAATTGATAATTTGTTATATCAAATTCATATTTTGTTATATCAAATTCATTATTTGTTATATCAAATTCATAATCTGTTATATCAAATTCATAATTCCTCATATCAAATTGGAAAAAGTTAATTAGCATGGCACGTAAAGGCTTCCGTAATTTGCGACGTTAGGCACTACATGTCAAGTTTTACAGAACGTAACGTCAAAACAAATCAAAAAGCATGGTGTGACATTATGACTAGACAAAAGTAGTCGCTGACTGTGTCGTTAATTCTTCCGACATTTGATCGAAAATGGGTTAAAAAAAATCCATGAACAGTAGATTTTAATGTTATATAGTGTTTTTTCATCGGAACAAAACACATTTATTCAAAAACCAGTTGTTGGCATGACACGGGTTATGTTCTTCTCATATATGTTATGATGGTATGATACTAAACCCCTAACGAGAAGGATTGTGCATGATCTTCATATGATGAAATCATAATCTTTCAGTCAGTTTAATTGAAGTCTGGAGCTAGCATGTCAGTTAACTGCTAGTAGTCTGTTGTTATTTATGTATTATTGTCATTTTGTTTATTTTCTTTGGTTACATCTTCTGACATCAGACTCGGACTTCTCTTGGACTGAATTTTAATGTGCGTATTGTTATGCGCTTACTTTTCTACATTAGCTAGAGGTAAAGGGGGAGGGTTGAAATCTCACAAAAATGTTTAACCCCGCCGCATTTTTGCGCCTGTCCCAAGTCAGGAGCCTCTGGCCTTTGTTAGTCTTGTATTATTTTAATTTTAGTTTCTTGTGTACAATTTGGAAATTAGTATGGCGTTCATTATCACTGAACTAGTATATATTTGTTTAGGGGCCAGCTGAAGGACGCCTCCGGGTGCGGGAATTTCTCGCTACATTGAAGACCTGTTGGTGACCTTCTGCTGTTGTTTTTTTCTATGGTCGGGTTGTTGTCTCTTTGGCACATTCCACATTTCCATTCTCAATTTTATTTTTTGTGCTATTATAATTTCAAATTTCCCCCTCCAAAAACTGTATAATAAAGAGTTATCATACTTGTAACAAAAATGTTAAAACGGCGTTTTGTGACATTTTGACTAGACAAACACAAAAAGGTCGCGTTTATTTTTATTCAATATTTTCTATTAAAACTTCGACACATTTTTTTTTCATACACTTAAAAAAAATAGTTTTCACTTTTGAATAAAATTTCATATCGTAGAAAAGACTGTAACTGCCTATTACTTTTCATAACACACTTAACAAATACGCCAAAAAGTCAGAAAACGGCGAGTGTGACATTTCAACGGATTTAATAAAATTAACAATTTAGGACATAATTCAAACAATACTTACTAATTGAAGACATAGACAGTTGTATATTTATTGTATAATTTTGACACAGGAAGGGTGGATATGTAAATTGTGGTTTGGATCTGCAGCATTCGTTCGAATTTTGAAGAGCTCCAAAAAATATGCGAGATTTGGGTTTTGTGACAGAAAAACAAATTTCAAAAAATCATTAATTCTGACACGATCTTTTGAAATGTTGTAACAAAATTTTTTATTTTTTTTCCTTATTATATACGGAATAAAAAGATATATCATTTTCGGAATAATCTATTTGAATTACCTTTTAAAATCACTCTTAACTACACCCCTATCCATATTTTTTTTCTATTTTCGGCTTGACCACAAAACAAAGTGAACTTTTCGTCCTGGTCAGACGCGTCCAGTTAACGATGACGTCATAAATAAAACATACACCATTAACACCAAAGACTACTCTTGCTAGGAGTACAACTTTTTTTTAATAATTTTAAAAAATGACAAGAATAACTTCAAAGCAACGCTGATCATATGTCGCGGTGTTACTTGTCTACACGCTCAAAATCAGTGTTATGAGGGATCATTCGAGTAACAAAATGAATAAAAGTATTGATTTTAAGGCATATTCCATTTCTCTAATTTTAATTACATACATTTTGATATATACATTTATATAGTTATCAATTCCGAAACTTCTAACAAGTGCAATAAAGGCGAACTGGAAAGCAAAACCCGTATGATAACCAACACCGTACGCGACGTCAATACGAATTAAATCGGAATATGAAATACAAAAGAGATGTCACAATTTTTGTTTTCTTGTAATTTTCATTGGAAACTTAAATTTTATGCTAGGTTCACACTGATCAGATCAATTCGATGATCCCTATTGTCCAAAATTCCACCACCAAGCGAAACCAAAATCTTGATCGGGCCTGTTTACGACTTCTACCCGACTGTTATTCGACTGTACACGACTTTAACTCGACCATTCATGACTCCAACCCGACCCCTAATTGATTAAATATTCGATAATTCCGACTCATTTACGATCTCTACACGATCTTTACTCGACTAGTTAGACCAAATCAACTATATTCGATCACAGCCTTATCTCTACCAAACCAGATCGACCCGGATCGTATAGATAGTCGTTTGGATTGTCTGGAATTAGTCGGGTATATACAATTTTTATATAAAAACATCATATTTTTTTATGCGACGCCGCAGCGTAGGAGTCATTAAGACTAATACCGTGTCCACACTATATGATTTATACCTCAGGTTGCTTAGCTACACATACATGTGAAGAAACGGGGTATTAGTGTTGCCTTTGTCCGTCCTTAAGTACATTGAACATACGTACGCTCTCTTCAAGCTTCGTCACAACCTTTAACCTATCTCTCTAGATCTGTGCTCTATAAATCCAACTGCTTTATTTCCATATAGATATTCTAAATGTATGGTTTTACTCGGACCTTCTGTGCACTACTGAATTTAACCAAAGAAACGAAGAATGTGTCCATGGGACATAGATAATGCCCCAGCTTGCAAATAACGTTATAAAGGTTCATTCCCCAAGAACGACAAAAGTGACGCCTACAAAATTCGAACTTGATCTGTGAAAATAAGTGTTGTGTGTACGTTTCATAAAATTTGATTGAGGCTAAACAAAATTAGAGAACGGAAACTAATTGTGAGGACGTAAGTAGAAGACGAACAAGAAGGCGTAGATAGCAACGGCTGCCGAGACGTCTAGGTGAGACAGTGTGTAACACAGCGACCACTGTGTGGGAAGCATCAGAGACTTGCAGGAGTTTGACAAAGAGGACCCCAGTTGAAAAACTTCTTCAGAGTCTACGCTGATATGTTTTGGGATTTAACTGGTCTTTAAATTTCTTGAAAATTACACCACAAAATGAGATTTGTCACTGGATTAGTACTTACATGTATGTTAGATAGCAATATACATAAAGATTTGACCATCCCATTTTCCTTGCTTTTTTACAAATGAAGCTTGCTGTTTGTGTCATATATATGCATACATGTATGTGTGTATCCATGGAAATTACCATGGCTAAAAACTATTGTAGAAAGGTGGTAAACCTGTCATATATTTCCCAAACAATTGACCAGAAGTAGACTTGTAATCCCCTGGAGTGAAACCTTTTCTGAAACTGTTTACGTATAACTATCATGAGATCAAATCAAAATCAGTTCGTTTGTACGGTGACAGATAGTTGTTTATTTCTATATCATTTGGTGTCCTGTGGAGAGTTACCTCGTTGGCAATCATACCTGATCTTATTTAGTCAAACAGAAAATAGTTCATAAAACAGGTAAACCCCACTTTGGAGGCTATATTAGTCATTAGCATTCTAATAATGATTTTTTTATTGCACAATTACTTTCATATCTGAAAAAAACAAGGGACCAAAATGCAGAATCTATTTCCCTTCAGGATACCTGCACGAGATAGTCCCAGGTTTTGTAAGGTTTCGTGTTACTAATTAGTTTTAAGCTTTCTATGTTGTGGTATGTGGACTGCTGCATGTTTGTCTTCTCATCGTTTTTCGTTTTTCGCAATGACTGTGTTGGTATTTTCGACCTTTCAGTTTGATTGTTCCTTTGTTATCTTTTGACTCTCTGTTTAAATCTTACCCCTTCTTGCAAATGTACAGACTAGTACTATACATGGAGGATTTTTGGTACAATTAAAAATAAATAGTGACAATATATTTTTGCGAAAGCAAAGTTATGAGAGTTATTCAGATCTGCAAACATTTTTACTGAATCGTGTAGCAATTATGTGTACTCGTGTATGGCCGAGTAAAGAGCGTAGAGATCGGGTATTGGTCGATTTGGTCTGGGGTCAAAATAATATAGAGGTCGCAGTGATCTAAGCGATCGGGCATCGGTCGAGTTAATCTGGACCACAGATCAAACAGGTTGGCGTTGATCGGGAAATGATCTGATACTAATCGAGCAAAGGTCGAGATGTTTAAGTAATGATCGGTAAAATATTTGTATTCGATCCAAACTCGATCTTTAAACGATCATTTCCCGATCAATTCGACCGTTACTCGACGAACAGTCGATTTCTTCTTGTGTATATTATTTTATTCTGGTATCACCTAATTAAGTTGAACAAAGGTATACAGAAAAACATATTAATTAACATTACATTACATTGTACATTTGTCGAGGAAGAATTAAATGTGAGTGACTGGCTTCTCGACCCTTACTCGAATGTTTTTAACATGTCAAAAATTATCGGGTAGAATTTCAGATTGATGACGACCAAGATAGACAACCCGAGCATTCTTGTCGATTGAGTCAGACCAGTCTCCCGATTACTTAATTTGTCATGATCGGGATTGATCGAGTTGATCTGATCGGTAGTGTGAACCTAGCTTTAGTTACCCGCCGTGACAAGATCAGCCAAACTCACACAGCTGATTAGATCAACTCTATGAACCCGATTGCTCAAATTCCCACGATCAAGCGGGACCACATTCTTAATCAGGCCTGTTTGCGACTTCTACCCGACCGCAATCCTATACTGTACAAGAATTTAACTCGACAATTCACGACTTCTTAATGACTACATCATGACTCCAACCCAACCACCCGTGACAAGAAAAAAACATTCGACTATAAGATGAATTTACAATCTCTACAAGATCTCTACAAGATCTTTACTAGACTAGCTAGAAAAAGTCAACAAAGCTCAAACTCAGCCCGATCTCGACCAGAATTAATAGAGTTGATCGTAAAGGGGTCGTAGGGATAGCCGGGAATTGCTCGAGTATGTACAATTTCATTAGAAAAAAGTCGGATTGTCTTATGCCCCGCCGAAACAAATGAGACATTTAGTGTTACACTTGTCAATCCATTCGTCTGTACTTCTGTCCATTCTACATACTAGTTTCCGTTCTCTAACTTTGGTTTGCCTCTATTAACCTAATGTTATGAAACTCATACACACTGCTTATTACTAGTATCCTAATCAAATATCACAGATTAAATATCGTTATATGCGAACGGGGGTTAAAGCGTCAGAATAAAGTGCACAAAGGACTCTGGTACACTGTACTGCAACTATACAAAGGATTATTCTTAGTCACACTATTAGCCCTCGTTGACGCATATTACAAGTTAATATGGTACAGAGATGGAAGTGCGTCTGACTCTTCAACCATTCTGAATAGAGGACTTTGATTGAGGAACTAGAAACACCCACTGCCCGGCGATATGGAGAACACCCATACCGGTACCTCATGATTGAATATGATGCATTACCATTGAAATCTGGATGAAGCCGTTCTCCAGAGATATCAAAACCGAGACTATCTTATGCACTATTTCAAAATGCCAGCAGGTTCAGTTGAGTGGCAAGAGAGTATGATTTTGTTCATCAGTGCTATTGTAAAGCTACTTGTAATTTTATCGTTAAACCACTGATGTAGTTATTTAAGTATGGCATCTTGTTTTCATGTGTTATAAAATTGTCAAGGTTGATTTTAAAAAACAGGTAATTATATGCCTTGTTTTGTTTAAAACTGTACTAAAGCTTTGGTAGATGTTTTGCCTTTTTTTACGTTTCAAAAATGATTCGAAACGTTTGTATTTACTTATTTATTAGATTTACTGCTCTTTTCTTGAAAATGACACCACTAAATGTGACTTGTCACCGGATTGGTACTTATGCAATATGACAGGTGCAATGGGTATTTGGTGGGTTTCGTGTTGCTAAGATTTTAGTTATAACGAGTTGTGGACTACTGCTGGTCTTGTCGTCGTTTTTAGTTTTTTTTCCATGGCTGGATCGGTTTGTTCTTAACCTCTGGGTGTGATTGTTTGTTTGGTATATTTGCCTCTGTTAAAGTACAGCTAAGTAGTGTACACGGGGAAATTTTTACGGATTTCATTTTCGTACATTTCAAAATAACAAGGACAATATATTCAATATTTCAGTAGAATCAATAAATAATAATAATACATATATATATGTTTTCAATCTAATTAAAAACCGATCTCTCATCGCTCCTGTTTCTGATATGTCGCGTGGGAGCGACATATCAGATACAGGAGCGATGAGAGATCGGTTTTTAATTAGATTGATATGTTTTGTAATTATACTAGTTTCGTCGTTTTTGACGTTATCATAACCACTAATACTAATCTAAAATTTGTTTGATTTGTATTAATTTTAATGGTCACCTGTTGTTTCTGTATCAGTCGCTTCATTTTTAAGAAACCCTTGGAATACATGCTGTGATGGACAGCTATTTTGATTCAGATTGATAACATTTGTTTCTTTTAAATGTAATCAAGGTCAAGAATGCCATATGTTGTAAATCTTAAACCAACACCTATGAATAGTTTGACCAGACGATGCTGATCTAATGCTCCATTATATATTATAAATCAATCATCCTGTATTTTCTTTGACATTTCGTTTTTATGTTGAAGTGCAGCAGAAACTATCTTATTCATTATTTCATACATATAAAAGTTTGTCACAGATTTCCTGTTAAAATACTGCCGTCAATTATAGTGCCTAGTACATTTATTGTAGTTTTTTATTTTTATTTTTTAATATATATTTTTCCCATCAAATTCAAAGAAAAAGTAATCTATAACGAGTTTCAGTCAACAGATGTATTTTATTACATTGGACGTTTGAACATCGACTTTGAATAAGTCAGTTTGGATTTTATAATTTTATATGGAGCGGCCATAACTACCTGGAGGCAAATAAGGCAAATGTCTCATGTTGGAAGAAAAAGAAAAAAATTGAAACAAAAGCTTTTCTTCAGATCATATTGTTTTTACGGCGAGTGTCTGTCAAGAAGCAGCTGAGTTCTCTTCACTTTTTGATGTTGCCCCTGTATATTTTTCGTGATCCATGTTTATAATTTACTTTGGTTTCAGTGTTGAAGGTCTATTATTGTAGTTATGTGTCTTATCTGTACCCGTTTTTTTTCATTTATTGTGACAGTCCTACTTTTTGACTATATTCCAAGTGTTGATTTTCTTTTGCAAATCTAGAAATTTGGTTTTAACTTGGAGTTTTCTTATACCGATGGACAATTTGCTTAATTAAAAAAAATACATCAAATTGTTAGAATATTATCGAAATTAGATCTACAATGACGGGTGGACGGTTGCGTGGTTTGGTAATGTTGCATGTCTACCGATGTCCAGATATTGCAGGGCCGTAACTACATTGAGGCAAATGAGGCAAATGCCTCATCTTTTAAATTTCCCCCCCAAAAAAAAACTAAAACAAAAGATTGTCTTCATATGATTGTCTTCATATCAAATTGTTTTTGCAAGAAGCAAGTTCTCTTCACTCTCTGGTGTCGCCCCTGCATATTTTTCGTAATCCATGTTTCTATTTCACTTTTGGTTTTCAGAGTTGATGGTCTATTGTTTGTACTTTTGTGTCCCGGATTTGTCTTTTGTCTTTTATTGTCCTACTTTATGACTAGTCTGAGTGTTGATTTTATTTGTAAACCTGTCACAATGTGTGTAATGTTGCATGTCCACCGTTGTCCAGGCATTATGCGAGAAAATATTTTAAGAATATACGATGCTACTGGACACAGAAAAAAGTGGTCGTTTCTGCATGGAGAATTGAACTTGATATCAAAGAATACGAAACTGCCTTTCTTTTATATAAAACCATACCCAATTTTTCTTAGTATGGATTACAAAATTAGGTATTTTCTGTAGGTGAGATATGCACAGAAGTGATAGATATGTATTGTAAATATAGAAAATTGAATATCTTAATCAACAACAAAATTAAAAAAAAAATAACTGTATCATATATCCAAGCGCCTGTGGATGAAACTAGATAGCTGACATGGTTTAAATTAAAGTAAGACCACCAATTTCCCGGTATCAAATAATTTGTTGAAAAAATCATCAATGTATTTCCATATGGCCTTTTACATTCAAGGGTTAAATTTCCATTAAGTCGTGTTCAGTGACTTAGATGGAGAGTTTTCTTATTGGCATTCATACCACATATTCTTATATTTTCCGCTCATTATTAGTAAATGATATGTTCTAATTATTCAAGTATTTTAGTTTGCAATGACTACAAAGGTGATAAATTTTAATATATACAGCCTCCTCCATTAATAACTGCTGTTTCCTTTGAATCTTAAATAAGAAATAAGATAAAACAAATGTTTGCGTTATTACGCCAAGGTGTGCGTTATGTCGCAAAGGTTTGCGTTATATCGCAAAGGTTTGCTTTATAACGCAAATATAGGAAGAAAAATAAAAAAAATAATGTGTGGCGCTAATACGCTTCCGTATATATTAGTCTAAGTACATGTATAAGCTAAAATAATTGATAGGTAATGGATCTCCTTTTTGAGATATTTTTTTACGCGGGAATAGGCTGACTTGAACTTTTACTTTATTTAGCATAGGCAATATTTGGCTCTCAATCGTCAGAGAAGAAATCTACAATCGGCTTGAATTTGGTTAATGACTTTTTATGAGAAATTAATTGATTGATTGTTGGTTGCTTAGCGTTCAATGGCAAATATTTCATGCATATTCAGGACGAGAACAAATTAACAATAAATGCATAGGTAGGTTCTGTAGTAGAGACATCCGGGATGAAGATCAGACAAAATAAGACAACCAAGGAAAGCAGGGTATATTGGATAGGGACAGAAATTTAGCCATGCGAACTCATCATCGAGTTGTTGCAAGGGATCTTAACTTTCAAAGAGCGTGACACTCTCTATATACATGGCATCGGATTAAATGTCTCCATTCTGACCGGATGTGGCTGCAAATTTGTACATCCCGTACAGCCAAATGGACGAACCTATTTGATGAGGGTTTTACTACCGGTCGGAGGAAGACCAATGGTGTCCATAATTCGTTTCCCCAGTCACCCTTGTGGGTATGATAAATTGAAGTCTTAAATGCAATGAAAAGAGGGTACTAGTAATACATGTATGGGGGAAATATGTTACCCTGTATCGTAAACAAAAAGGAGTCCGAACAGTTAACACGAATTCCTGCACCTGAGATGACTACATTCTAATATGTATTCCTCTGTTTCTAGTTTCCGTCCCATATTCCTTTTCTGCTTTTAAAAAAATTCCATTTTCAAGTTGGTTACATACTAGTACTCCTTATTTCTTATTCGTTACCTTACGCGCCTATAGGGTTATTTCACCTCTAAAAATCCATAGCTTACACCAAAGACAGAGTATAACACACTCATTACAAGCGAATAAGGAAAAAAAGTAACCGTCTATCAGTCGAGCGCTGAAACCAGTGTGTACACACTAATAGGGTTATTTCACAAAAAAAGAACCCAAAGCTAACACCAGAGACAAGAATAAAGTCGGAATTAAATGGAACGTAAAACACACGTATTTTTTTTTTTTGTAATTTTTTTATTTTTGACATAAAGACAGAAAACAATCAAGCAGGATTACACACATATACAGTTTCAATTTATGGTCTTAAAGATATTATTATTATATGACAACTCTAAATAGCAAGACATACAACAAAATATTACTATAATTTTCGTACCAGTTATAAAATATTTAAATCACCTAGGACAGATTGTAATGGCAACCATTTTTTATCTATATATTCTTTTTGTGTAGGCGATAAGAAATTTACTGTATGTTGTTCTATTCTTATACAGTATTTTAAATATGCAATACTACCTTTCACAGAAGGTTTTTCTCCTGAGTTTTTACAGCTATAAATATAAAATTTTAAAATCAACATTATATGTTGTACTACATTATATGGGTCAAAAATTTCCCCAATACCAAAAATAACATCTTTTGCCTCTATATGTTTAAGGCTAAATCCACATTTTAATAATAAATCTTGAAGTGCTATCCAAATATTTTTGCTATGTATACATTCCCAAAAATATGCAATAAGCTTTCTTTGGTTTCAGTGCAAAAAGTGCACATTTCTGTGTTCATTTATAAAGAAAAGAGTTTGTGTATACAATTCTATGTAATAACTTGAATTGAAAATTTTGAAGTTTAGTGTTTTTTGTTGCTTGAAATGCCATCGAATAGATTTTGCCCCAATCATCAATCTTAACACATAAATCATCAGACCATTTATTTTGTGATCTTAAAGGATCGATAAACGATAAGTCTCTTGATGTCCAAACAGAGTTAATACTATTTATTTTCTTTTAACAATACAACTATGTTTGGCACTGTTGTGGTAAAATCCTGTTTTTCCTGTTACATGTTCCACCCCCTTTTCATTTTGTATATATTTTACTTTTTCCTACTTACTTTTTTTTATCAGTCATCCACGTCCTACTTTTTTTATCAGCTGTTGACAGTCGCTGTTACCTCCAACACACGATCCGATTATAACCATTTTTATATTATGAGCACACTAAGCCCCCACGCGTGTCCTATATTACACAAAGTATCTACTATAATAATACCGTTATGCCAAACGTTGACCTAATTACATATAGGGCACGCGTTGGGTCAAATTACTCGCGGTCTACTCGATTGCCTAAGCATCTACGCCTAACTATAGATCAACTTGTGTTATTACTGATCATATCAAGGTACAAATCTTTTGGTGTACATTTATATGTTCTGTGTCGAATAATATGTAACATTGAAATAACAAAGTTATTTTATGCTTTACTGAATGTTAAATTGAACTATTACTCAAAACAAAAACATAAACTTGACGATTTTCAGAAAATGAACTTGAGTGTATTGTCGTCGTTGGTGATTTTACTGATCATCTTAATTATTGCCACGTGTTTATGGTTGTTTTATCTCATGTATAGAGCTGGTGATATAGAAAAAAATCCCGGTCCAATCTTTAATTCTACAAGTAGTTCAAGTAGCTGTTCAACACATTCCGACTCTTTGCTCACTGGTAGTCAGTTCCTAACCTTTACATGTTTAAATACACAAAGTTTCCTAGCGAAACGAGACTTAATTGAAGCTGAGCTTAGCGACAGAGATATTTTGTTATTTACCGAAACCTGGTTTAATAAACACACTGATGACAGCAATATCAAATTGGAATCTTTTAAAAAACCATACAGAAATGATAGAAATCATAAAGCAGGAGGGGGTGTGGCTATTTATGTGAAAGAAAATATTTTTAGTGAAGAAAAACCTGAATTTAAAATAAACGGATTGGAATGTGTTTGGGTCAAAATACATGTTAAAGGAACAAATATATTATTTGGGAATTTTTATAGACCGCCAGATTCAGATAACCAAACCTGGGGAAAAATAAACTATTCAATAGATCTTGCCATTAATTCGAATGCAGATAAAATTATAATTTGCGGTGATTTTAATGATGACCAACTTAATCATAGCAAACAAAATCTTAGAGAAATTTGCAACCAAAATAGCTTGTATCAAATAATTACTGATGCTACATATTTTTGCGAAAAGTCAGTGTCGCTACTTGATCTTATTATGGTAAATGATCCGGAGGTAATACTTTACTCAGAAGTTGGTGAAAACATCCTCGAAAATTCTGTACGTTATCACTGCCCTATAAGTGCAGTAATAAATATCGAAAAACAATTAACAAAATCCTTTAAAAGACACATTTGGCAATACCACTTAGGCGATTTTGAATTGTTTAAAAACGAACTCCTTAAAATTAACTGGGATTCTCTAATTGATAATCACAACATTAATACCGCGGCAGTAAATGTTACGGAAAAAATTCTCGAAGCGGCAGCAAAATCAATCCCGAATAAAATGGTTCAGGTTAGGAAAAATGATCCACCTTGGATGAATTCAAATATAAGAAAAATGATTCGGAAGCGTAAGAGATTAAATAAAAAAGCAAAATTAACAAACGATGAAATTGATTGGTCAAATTTTCGACGCATAAGAAATAAATGCATAAACTATGTTCGATCAAGTAAAAAAAATTCTTAGAAAAGCAAATAAATAAAGTTGATAGTATTCACACAATAAGCACTAAACAATGGTGGAAAACCATTAAAAATCTGATCGGACTACCAAACAAAAAATCAGCATATCCCACTTTAATTTTCAATAACCAATATATAGAAAGTGATTACGACAAAGCTACATATTTTAATGATTATTTCTGCGCTCAGTCTTCTGTTGATGATTCATATAATGTATTACCAATATTAGAAAATGATGAAATTAATAAACTAGAGGAACTGGTTATAAGTGAGCAGGATGTTGAAGATGTGCTTTTGAATCTTGATATTTCAAAAGCTACTGGGCCTGATTTTATCAGTCCAAGACTACTGAGGGCGGCAGCAACTGTCTTGAAGTATCCATTTATAAAACTTTTTAATCTATCCCTCTTAACAGGGAGGTTTCCAGATGTGTGGAAACTAGCAAATGTTATACCTGTTTATAAGAACAAAGGTGGCCCAGAATTTTTACTTAATTATAGACCTATATCTTTGCTGTCTAACATTGGTAAGACAATGGAGAGATGCATTTTTAAATACCTTTTTAACTTTATTATTACAAATTCTTTATTAACAAAATTCCAGTCTGGTTTCATCCCTGGTGATTCGACAGTAAACCAACTACTATGTATTATTAACGATTTTGGTAAAGCATTAGATGAAGGGAAAGAGGTCAGGGTAATCTTCTGCGACATTAGTCGAGCTTTCGACCGAGTTTGGCATAAAGGCTTACTATATAAGCTTAGAAAAATAGGAATTAATGGTAACTTGTTACTTTGGTTTGAAAGCTATTTAAACTCAAGAAGGCAACAGGTTGTCATTGGTGGAGAAACGTCCAATAACGAACATGTCTCAGCTGGGGTACCCCAAGGGTCTATTTTGGGTCCTATTTTATTTCTCATTTATATAAATGACATATAGTTAATGACATCTAATGTGATATAAAACTTTTTGCTGATGACACCTCAATTTAAATAGTGGTTGATAACGAATATGAAGCGGCAGAAAAGTTAAATAAAGATATTGAGAAAATACATAATTGGTCTAAGCAATGGCTTGTCAATTTCAATCCAAACAAAACAGAAATAATGACCATTTCAAAAAGGCATCAAAAACCCCACCACCCGCCAGTGTATATGGATACTAATATCATAAAAGAAGTTGAGTCGCATAAGCATTTAGGGGTTATTATAAATGAAGATGGAAGCTGGAATAATCATGTAAAAATGATTATTGATAAGGCTATTCCTAGATTAGCATTATTCCGGAAGTTAAAGTTTAAACTTAAAAGGAAACATTTAGAAACTATTTACTTATCTTTCATTCGCCCAGTCTTAGAATATGGGGACATTGTCTGGGATAATATACCTAATTATTTGAAAACATCTCTGGAAAACTTACAACTAGAAGCAGCAAGAATCGTTACAGGTGGTACTAAGATAACATCGAGACAGTTGCTGTACGATGAAACCGGTTGGGAAACTCTCCAGTCTCGGCGTGACAAACATAAGTTATTAAAATTTCATCAAATGTTTCACGGAGATTGTCCTGATTATCTTTCTGTGTTAGTCCCAAATCAGAGACTAGATCTACACGACCACAGGACCAGGGGGTCTTCAAATTTACAAACTGTATTATGCAGAACAAGCTATTATCAAAAGTCATTTCTACCAGCCGTAGTAAACCTTTGGAACAATATTCCTGACGACATCCGTCTAAATCAATCAAAATCGGGTTTTAAGACTTATCTCTCTCAAAATATTAATAAAATACCATTGTATTTTCACTTCGGCTGTAGAAGAGAACAGATATGCTTAGCAAGAATAAGGCTCCAGAGTAGTGTTCTAAGGGACCATCTATTTAAAAAAAATCTAATCGAGAACGCACTGTGTTCCTGTGGTCGAGTAGAAACTACTTCTCATTATTTCTTCAAATGTCCAAAATATAATGAAATTCGAAGGGATACTATCGGGACAATCTCTTGTTTTAATCTTAAGATTATCTTATATGGGGATGGTCTAAAAGCGGATGAGGACAATATGCAAATATTTCATAAAGTTTCTGAATACATAAATAAAACAAAACGTTTTGAAAGTTAATCTAGTATATGTATATATATTATATATTTATACTTTTTTTTAAAAATATGATGTAAAATCGAGTGGATTGTCCGTTGTAATTGATTGTGGTCGAACGTGTGTGTTGGTTCCAGTGACTGTCTAGAAAAGTAAATAAGAGTTGACTGTTTTTGTCGTTTGTTTTTTTTTTTTTTTTTTTTTTTTTTTTTTTTTCCTCACTTTTTATTGTTTTCCTTTATTTTATTTGTTTTGTATTTTTTGTATTTTTTTTTTTTTTATTATTATTTTTTTTTTGCGTGTGTGTGTGTGTTTATTTATTCAATGTATCATATGCTACCATAAAATGAATATACTGTTGGCACGTAATATTGTATGTTAAATAGATTTTTTTTTTGTTTTTTTTTTAGGGAGACGGATTTATAAAAGTTTTTCCAAACTTGTTTCCGAATCCCATATTTGAACTTTATGTAACATTGTAATATTTGTCTTGACATTTTTCATTAATAAATACTGTTTAAACTAAAGGATTTTCTTTAATTTTTTCTAGAAATAATTGATAAAAATATTTACATGGTTTTTTATCATTTTTGAGTTTTTCTACAATATCATTTTCAATAATATCTAATCTACCATGATCTGAAATTGTTTTCTTCCAGATATCTGGGATTGCACTAATAAGACCATAATATTCAACAAAATTGGTTTTAACTGCATACTGAGTTTTAAGCTGCTCAAATGTCAATATGTTTTTCACACACGTATTACACGCGAATAAGGAACGAATAAGTAACTGAGTATCAGTCGAGCACTGAAACTGGTGCATACGACTTAATAGGGTGAGTTCACCGCTAAGAACTCATATAGCTACATGTAACACCAGAGACAAGAAAATAATTGTAAAGATTTTTTTTAAAGGTATAACGTATTACACACGTATCACAAGCGAATAAGAAACTAATAATTAACAGGGTATCAGTTGAGCGCTGAAACGGGTACATACGCGCTAATAATGTTATTTTACTTCTAAATACTTATATCTTGCATTAAAAACAAGAAATTGGCCCCTAAACAAATTGTGCACTAGTTCAGTGAAAATGGACGTCACACTTAACTCTAAAAGTAAACATTTACATATACTAAAGTAAAACTAGATGCTCTAAGGAAAGTTTGAAGGTATTTGGCCTAGTAGGAGAAGATTTTTTAATAGTTTACGACGACAGACGACGGACGACGCCGGACGCCAAGTGAAGGCATAATCTCACATGGGACCCGGTGAGCTAAAAAAACATACAGACTAACAAAAGCAAGCTCATGACTTGGGACAGGCGCAAAAATGCGGCGGTGTCAAACCAAGAATGTATTTAAAAGGTGCAACGTATAACACGCGTATTTTAAGCAAAAAAGGAAATAATAAGTAACAGTGTATCAGTCGAGCGCTGAAACGATTTCGGGATCCCGCTAACATGTTTAAACCCGCCACATTCTGTATGTGCCTGTTCCAAGTCAGGAGCCTGTAATTCAGTAGTTGTCGTTTGTTGATGTGTTACGTACTTGTTTTTCGTTCATTTTCGTACATATAAATTAGGCAGTTAGTTTTCTCGTTTAATTTTTTTTAAACATGTCATTTTGGGGCCTTTTATAGCTGACTATGCAGTATGGGCTTTGTTCATTGTTGAAGGCCGTACAGTGACCTATATTTGTTAATGTTTGTGTTATTTGGGCGCTTGTGAAGAGTTGTCTCATTGGCAATTATGCCACATCTTCTTTTTTATACATATGCGCTAATGGGGTTATTTCACCTCCAATAGCTTATGGCTAACACAAGTGACAAGAAAAAAAAGTAACCGTTTTTTAAAAGGTGCAACGTTTAACACATTTATTACAAGCGAATAAGTAACAAGGAATCATTCAAGCGCAGAAACGGGTACCTTAAAATTCGCGCTTAAAGTGTAATTTCACCTATACAAACCAAGAAATTTTACCAGTGATATTAAGAAAGTAAAGCACGTAAATTGTAGACATATATAAGGAGTAACAAATAAGGAATAAGGAATAGGTAACACATAAGGAATACAGAATGAGTGACGAATAGGTATCGAATAAAGAATAACTGACGAATAGGGAATAAGGAATAGATACCAACTTGACGACCCTCATTTTGAGTACTATTTTACTTCGAATTCAGTATTTAACATTACATACGTAATTTTTCGAGAGCAATATTCAAAACGTCCAGGTTTTTTTAACAAACAGTCTGGAATTCTTTGTTTCGATTGTAATGGAGCTGATTTGAATTAACCATTTTTCAGGGTTTTTTTTATCAATTATGCATAAATTACGTTACTTTAAATCTAAAATCCTATTGCAGAGACCGGCATATGGAGACCAATTTGCGAAAAATATATACAATAATCGGGGTCCAAAGCAACTTTGCCGTCAAAAAAGGAAAATTAGCAACCAAGAACAACAAAAAACCGTCTCTTTTTTGTATAGTAAGAGTTTCTCGTGTGAAACTGAAATATAATAACTCAAATCTAGCAAAATACAATCATTACTGTATGTTAAAGATTTATTTTCAGCAAGAAATCCTATGCGTAAATTTCCGCAGAAAATGCGATTTTTTTTTATTATTTTAAGCAAAAATATCATCCAGATAACGGTAAGTGTTTTTTTTTTATCAATTAAATTTACTTCCGACGGATCTTTTCTGAGATTGAGAATTAACATTCTTATCAAAGTTTCAGAAAAAGGTTTTTGTATGAGTTACAGAAAAATAAATCTGCAGTCGTGAATCTAACATAACATCAAAATAAAACCTTATAACATGACCGATTAATTACCGAACCACACTGTGATATGATTGGTCTACCAGATGAAATAACATTTGATCCAGCCGGTGGTCACTGTTGTATTTGTTTTAACTTCTGCGTTTCGAGACGGGGGCTTTTTTGAGGAATATAAACTCTACCTTTATTTAAATAGCTGGAAATGATCAATTTGATGAAGATAATTGATTGTGTTATTAGTAAGTAATATTCCAAGATAGGATTGCCTTGAAGTTACATCATGACCTTCCCTTTCTTTATTATGATTCTAATGTAGATGATTTAAGTCTAAAGTTTTCAGTTTCAATAAGAAAACCCTGAGTATATTAGATATTGTTTTTATTTCATGATTTTTTTTCGTATATAAAAACTGATAAATTCAAATAGCACAACATGAGATTATAAATGATAAAAATATCTTGCAATTTTAAACCAAAATATTAATCCTTAATATACAAAAAGTCCCCGAGCACCCTATTCCCAATACTGATTTCCCCGGTTATAAGTACTGATGCTCCTAAATTTTGAAGCAGTATGCAGTATATCCTTAAAAAATAAAGATATAACCAGAAATAATTGCAGTACATAATAATATATATAATAGTACGAATGAGGGTGGTTGAAGAGGGGAAGAGAAAGAATATGTTGGGTCAATTAATTATAATTCAATACAGTGGCGGATCCAGAAATTTTCATAAGTGGGGACCCACTGACTGACCTAAGAGGGGGCCCACTCCAGTCACGCTTCAATGATTCCCTATATAAGCAACCAAATTTTTTTCCCAAAAGGGGGGGGGGGGCCTCTGCCCCCTCTAAATCCGCCTCTGCAATATATATGAGTGTCCCATTTCAGTGTCAAATGTTACAACCAAATGTTTATATGCAATTGGAATGTCCTTGCTTTGTAAGATAAAGTTTAGATCTGGAAAGTAAAATTAGTAACTATACTTTGTTCTCCGTCTTATAAATCTGAATTGTAAAATAAATTGCCATTTCCTTAACCATTCGTCAAGCTTATTAAGTCGTAGTCAATAACTGGTTTGGCAGTGTCTGAAGACCGAGATGCTGGTCCAAACATCATCAGAAAAAATCTCCACTAATAAAACGAGTTAATCTAGTAATATATCATTAGTTTATATGAAATATTCTAGTCTAAGTTTTTTACTGATTCTTGAAGGTCTTCACCGGGAAAATGACCAAATACAGAGGGTTTATTTTTTATTTTCGCTCTTTGATGTCTCCTCTGTAGGTAGCTCATCAACTATTTAACAAGTCACATTAAAATGCATATTCTTTCATTTCTCTTTCATAGAAGAATCTATATCCAACGTTATCAAATAACTTAGAAAAGTCCAGTCAGACAAAAATCAAAAATAGAAAAAGCTATTTTTTTTTAGAAGTAGCTTAATTTTAATTAAACTGCTTAAAAAAAAACACCAGTTGTATGCATTTCTATGAATTGATGCACAGCTTGCCATTTTAGGCGGAAGTTTGACAATATTCATAAAACGTTTGTTTCTCGTTTTTAAATACACAGTTAAACTTTCTTATTAGATCACTCTCTCCATTGCTTTATACCATCACAATTTGTTCCATATATCGGACAGAAATTGGAACGTGGATGCTATTATCTAATTTTTTTCAAATTTCAATAACATTTGCAATAAAACAATTATAGAGAAATATACATTCTTCAAGTATTATGAAGATTTATTAAAAAAAACCTACTGAAATAAAGCATTAATTTTAGAGTTTTAGAATATCATCAACAATGTAATTCAATAATATAGAAAACGAATCATAGATACAACTGTTTCATGTCTGTGGGCGAAAAATGGTAGAGGACACTTTTTCCTTTTCTTTTTTGAAAAAAAAGACAAAATTAATATCTGTGCATGTTAGAAGATTACGTTTCTCGTCTTCATTACACACGGTATCATCAATCGAATTATCATTTAAACAGATTTGTAGGAGCGGAGTACATACAAGTACCTCTATTTGATAAATGAGCATTTTCATGTTTTTCCACAAACTTTTGAAATTTAAAACATCGTCATAATTATTTAATATTGATCCATGAAATCCAATACATTTTGACGTAAAAGTGTAAAATAAAATAAAACAAAAGGTGTTGCATACAATAAAGTGTAATTTGCTACATAGAATTGCCACGTGTTCAACACCAAAAACTTGTGTGTTCGGTTGTCAATTAATAATTCTATAACTTTTGTAGGAGTGATTAGTCAAAAATAGATGTATGGGAGGCGTAGACAATCCACAATACTGTTTTAACAGGTTGAGCAATACAATTTGTCCATCAATCACTTACTCATTTAAAATCATAAGTTATTTTGTGTATAGACGATAAACTAGAATTGATTAAGCAATAAAAATAGCGGTTAACCGGTAAAAAAATAGCGATTAACCGATAAAATAGTGGTTGACCAATAAAATTAGCGGTTAATCGACATGAAAGTAGCGGTTAACCGATAAAATTAGCGGTTAATCGACATAAAAGTAGCGGTTAACCGACAAAAGTAGCGGTTAACCGATAATAGTACCGGTTAACCGATAAAAATACCTTTTGAACCAAATGGTACACCATACATCTAATTAACCATCAAGTTGACCTCTAGAATTATCTGATGACCATTTAAGCGATGTAAACATAAATATAGATATAAATAGATTAAGCAAACTCGTGCTGTAAAATTTTTCTATGTCTATTTAATTTCACATTGTATATGAAATTTAAATGTTTATCCGGGATTTTACCTGTGCTAAGAAAGATTTTTGTGGATCGAATCAGTCAATCAAATGATTAACCTTTGTTTCACTTCCAATTTTGACATTCTTTTCCTTTAAATAACTCTATACATACAATTCACGTGTTATCCATCTCAAGCTAAGGGGTTAACTTGAAGGTTACATGAATACGGATTTAATGAGGTCGAATTATTCACTTGCAAGTGAATTATTCATAATCAATATGTTTTAGCTTATTTTGACAAAATTGAACCATACTGGCTGCTAAAAGCCAATTATTATCTCACTATTTGCATTTCATTAATGATTGAGCCAAAAAAATAATATATTAGATTTTTCATACATCTCGTAGCTAGTGCCCTTTAATGCAAATTTTACAAGTTTGAAAAAAGTAGTTTGTATCATACACAAGAATGATTTATAGAAAAGATGTAACAATAATTTATTTTCCAAAGATATTCATGTATAAAAATTATTGACATTTGATTAACATTTTATAAGCTATCAACTTTGAAATGGTCATCGTCAATATCATAAAGTTTCTGATTTATTACTTATTATTGATTTTGAGTGGCATCATAATGCAGTCTATCTCGTTAGACAAATTCTGCCGCATTTTTTGTGTCAAGATTTACTTTCAGACTCAAAATGGTTTTTTTATTGTTAATTTGATGGTCTGTAAATATCAGAGTTGAATGTCGTGCTTTTTAAAAATTTATACGAAATGAAAGCAAGTGACGTAATTTATTAAGCGAATAAGTAAGTGTCATTACAAATGTAACAGTCGACATATATTATGAACTAAATAACAGAGAACTTCATGCTCTAATCGAATATAACTTTTTATGCAAGGAACGCTTCATAAAAAATGTGAAGGTCACTTGTTTTCATTTCGCATGATTTCAACAAAAACGATTCATTTTTCTAATCAATTAAGAATAAATCATGTAATAGTGAATATCGTATACATAAGAATAAAAAATGTATACAATGCAACATGGGATACAATATTACACAAAATCACAAATATTGTGTAACACAGATTTTCAAATTATATAAATATAAGTTATATCACTGAGACCTTTAAAACGATCCCCTGAGATGATGACATTTTTTCCTGATGCTTAACAATTTGGAAGGACGGACACTAACATGCAATTAGAGTATTATTGAACAGTTTGCCTGTGGTCTTCATTAAATTTGATTCATAATCTGTCGATAGATAGTACATCTGCTCACATTCCTAACCTTACTCTGATTTGCATTGGTCGCGATAAAGAACATCGACGAACTAAAGTTTATGAATATGATAATATGCAAGTAAAGGGAAACACATAAACCTCTAGAAAGTAACATATAAGGATAACCGTTGGAGAACACTAGAACATTTTAATCGATTTAAACTAGACCGGTTTACTTTAGATCGATTTAAGGGCTAATGTGAACTTTAATCGGTCTAAATTAAAACACCAAAAAAATGTAGTTTAGTTTGAATCGATCTAAAGTAAACCGATCTTACTTTATACATGTGACCGCAGAGATCGGTCAAACTAGTACGATTGAACCGAAAATAACGTACTATATTCGCATGTATAGTGGCAAAACCATCTCAAGAGATTAGTTGTTTAGCCCATATTTCTATGTTAACAGACCATTAACACAAACTGAAAACATGTTGGTACTTTACGACCTCGACTATCCGTAACGGTCTCGCAAGGTGGGTGAAAGACATAACACTTTGATAGGAACAATGATAAGAACTGTAGTAGTGTGTTTACATCTATATAGCTACATAAAAATGATATTTGGCAAATACTTATCATGCACAGCATAAACGTTATATATAAACGAACCATTAAACTGTAACTAGAGGTATATCTCACAAAATGACTCAACCATCTTTTGCAAGGTCCATGATTTGGGAAGATAAAACTCAAAAATTATGTGATGGGATAAGATCGATATATACGAACGGTTCGTATTATTGATATGAACCGAGAACACGTTTATATAATTTTGCAGTGCATTTTGGGCCAAATCCTTTTTTAATAGCTCTTACTAAAAATATGGACAATTTCAGGTTAAGAGGGAATTCAGTTTGACAGATTAAGAAATACTAAATATTTACATTTTCAACTGGACCTGGACCTTAACTTTAAAATCCATACAGTTATTTTTTTTACAGTGTAATATCATCTCCCTCCTTTCTATTTAATGCATAAAACAGTAAGTAATAAATTGAAAATGTGTATGAAAAAATGTAACACATTGTCCACACTAGGTATTATATTTGGAACAAATACCGACTGTTTGATGATTAGCGGGGTCTTTTAAATTGTTAATATATAGTTAATTTTCAAATCTAGTAGTTTATTTCATTTATAGCATATATTTTTTACTAGAATGGGGTGATCACATAAAATTTTAGTATCAATGAGTGACCGGTTTTAAACGGATTTGCTATACAATTTATTCTTAAGCGCATGCATCATTCCAGCATGTCATTTACTTTTCTTAAGGTAGATAGGGCGTCTTCCTCCATCTTGGATTTGGAAATACCAGAAAACAAGGTCTAGATCTTTAATAGAATGTGCAAATTTTTAGAGTAGTAGGTAATTCATGTGTGAGAACTTTCATTTCTATATAGAAAATGACATATTTTATCATATTTATGGTTGTATTTTACAAAAAACAGAAAACTAATGTTGATTAATTTTTTTCCAATTTTGCCCCATAAGGGGAAGCAACTCAAATGCAAGGGCAGATAATTCAGATTAAGGTACTTTTACAATAGAATGTGTTAGGAATTTACCTATTTTATAATGTAGCAAGAAAACGGGTTCGGTGACCCCATTTTTTCTTTTTCTTAACTGAAAGCATACTATTAAAGCTATCTTCTCATATGTTATTTTCAAAATTCTATGGTGTAGTTTACGCTTTATTGCAGAAAATTGGGTTTTCCATGCATAATCTATACAAAATCTGTCAATTTTGAACACTGTGTAGCGTGAAAATAAAGCCCGGTGACCCATTCTTTTTATTATTATTTTTTTTAAAGCATAAGATAAACTACATTTTGGCAAATTATTAGAAAATTCTATGGATTATAATTTAGACACCCCATCTACCTTAAATCATTCTTTTAGATAATACTGTGACCCCTTTTTACACAATATTAGGAGTAGGTATATTTGAAATATATTTTATCCGTTTCTCGATGAATTGTGTATTGTTTTTTCGTCTTTCTTCGTCACTTTTTGAAAATAGATGGTTAAGTCTGTCGTTGAATTGATCATCTTGATTAAAGAAGTCAATTGCTTTTTTAGAGCCTATTCCAAATGGTAGTGGTAAACCTTGCTTTGTCCTTACAGGTATTATTTTGTTTCCATTATGACAATACCAAACTATTTCCTCGAAAAAACGATTAAACTCGTCATCAATTACAAAATTATCTGAAGATACACAGTTTTCACCATTTAATGTTGATTGGTCATCATTTTCCGGCGATTTTATGTTCCTAATAAAAGTTTCAGTAACAAGTACAAAAATGAACATAGAAATTTCGCAAGTCAGTTTTAATTGTGCTAGTCTTGAATTTGTTACATGATCTAAATGAGAATCATCGTATAGTATCGGTTTCAGTGGATGTTTTAGTTTCAAAGATTTCAACTGTTTACAAAATTTTGTTGCCACATTCCGATCTGACTCCATATAGAACACCATTGCATCAAAATATTCATACCGCAAACACTCTGGTAGCTTAGTTATATTCTTCTCCACTTCTTTGATTTTATGTTCCAAATTATCGTCTGAAATAGATTTGTCGAAATCAGGTAATAGATTAATGATGTAAATTTCCTAATGGAAAAATTTGTTTCAGAAATGCAGTCGTCAACATAGTTTGTTTTCATCTATTTAGAATTACTAAATACAAATATAAATAACATCAGTGGTGGTTTGTTATTTCTGTTTTTCCAAGTTGAAAATAATCGTTTGTCAAAGGAAAGAATAAAAACCATGCCCAAAACATGCATTTTCCAAGTTGAAAATAAGCGTTTGTCAACAGAAAGAATAAAAAAAACATGCCCAAAACATGCATCATGGATATAAAGTTGGTGTCTACTCCTATATAGAAATTAAAGGTAGTACACGCATACACGGAGATAATTATAGATTATCGTTGATCATCTCAACGAGCAACTGAGTTGAGATGACCAATGATAATCTGTTTATCGCTATTTTACCTATGACGACGTTGTCAATTTCATGTCAATTTCATTAGCAACGCCACGTGCCTTCTTAGTTTCTAGCGATAGTTTCCATCTTAAGCGAGTAGCAAATGATATGAAAAGTTTATCACGAAAAAAGATGAAAGAAAAAATGCACAAAATAGCGAGAACATGATTTACTGCTAGTAGTATTTATTAGTGGTTATTGTCTCTAACCTAGCTTTCAGTAACTACGAGTACCCTTATTTTTAGTGCTTTGTGTCTATTGAGCTCACAAACAGTTTTACCACGCCACATTCTTGATGTCCCTGTCACAAGTCATGCATCTGTTGCACAGTGGTTGTTGTTAGTTCACGCGTTTTATATTTGTTTTTCGTAAATCGTTTTATTGTAAGTTAGGCTGTTAGTTTCTCGTTTGAATTGTTTCACAATGTAGTGCGGGGCATTTTTATAGGCGACTATATCAAATTTTCACATTGTTGAATGCAGAACGGTGGACTTGAATTGCTAACTACCACTTCATTTTAACGCTGGTGGATAGCTATTTCATTGGAGCAATGTCAATTGATGATTAAGAAGTTATTTATTGTAAACGAAATAAGATACACGTACTTTTATGATAAGTAGTTAAACTTCTTATATCTGCCATTAAGACATACGAAAAAAAAACACTTTTGAAAAAAAGCAGACATTTTTTTTCTTCATGAAAGTAATAAAGGCAATATAATACTTCCATTCTTATTTTGGTGTTACACATTGTGCGATTTATAGCAAATTTTCATTAGTTAGCATAACAATCTGCCCAGTCAAATTTCCAAAAGGTCATACCTTGTAATCCTTTTATGATGATACAATCCATTTCTTCATTTACAATAAGATAATAAGTAGAATTTATATCTAGAAAACATAGCGATTGAAAGTAGAATACGATTATAAGTACATACAAATGTCATGTGTTTGAGAATGCTCAACAGATGACTGTTACTGAATGTTGGAAATTATTTTAAATTAAGGAAAATATCTCCCTAGCTCAAGCGAAGCTCTGATTCCTTACCCGGCTTTGGCTATACTTGTGTGTCCCTTATTGTTTAAAGCGCTTCATCTGTTTGATAAGCTTTGGATTTTTAAATGTTTTGGCCTCGAACATCACCTTAAGATATATTGATCGCCGAAATCCTCATCTGATGCAAAAAAAGTCGTACCGTTTATGTTATTTAGAAAATATAGTTGAAAGCTTTCCCTTACTTAACCATTTTTTTTCGTGCTTGTTCACACTATACGGTCTTCATATACAGGAGTGCTCCTTACGCAGAAACTGCTCCAACAAAGTTATGAGGGGGACAGATTAAAAATACACGGCCGACACTCGGCTAACCGAGAGATTGGTCGGTTAATCTATATTGAGTATGCGGCTATATCGGCGGTTGGTCTGTTAATCGGGTTGGCTAAAGTCTGTTAATCAGGTGTTTTCGAGAAAATCATTGAAAGTTCAGCATGTTTCATTGTATAACTTTCTAAATATATTTTCATCATAAAGAGTATTCATGTCAAACAAAACAATTCAATGTACCGAATTCAGTGGTGTAGTTATTATTTTTCTAGCTTCGATGTACGATCTATAGAATGAAAAGGCGGGTTACTCATCAATAAATGTATACACAATTTTTCACACATAAAATGTACACAAAATGACACATTGGTTAAATTTACTTGCATTCAATATTTTGAACATCGAAAAAAGAAAGGCATTATGTTTGTTAACCACATTGATATCATTGTGTGAAAAATCTACACGAAAATCTGTATTTTGGTAACATAAATCAATCTTTATTTAAAACCTGGTCTGTTAATGGGTCGGATGTATAAAACCCGGTCTGTTAATTGGTCTGTTAAAAGTTATGAATGGCAATAAAAGTATAATTTTATTGCTATATTGGGTGTTATCGGATCAAATGAGTAGACTCAAGACGCGCGGCTAAAATATACGAAAACAACACATGAGCAATGAAACATAACATATACGGAAACAATACATGAAATTGAAAATTGATAAAAATGGTTTCAAAAAGTGTAATATTTAAGTAATATTAATTTCATCCAAGAATGATCGCATAAATCATGTTGATTCTGTTTAATTGTCATAAATGACACAAATTTGTCATCTACATTGGTAGCCAGTATATAAATTAGAGATAAACGTCATAATGTAACTAAACATCAGTAAGTAAAATATATTGGGATGACAAAATATGAAAAATAAAGAAAGAATAATGAGTAAGATAAATAAAATGTAGAAAAAATTGACATAACAATTTAAAGAATACAGAAATAAACAATACCCCCAATCCGGACCCTCATGGTATACACGATAATCTGGATGGAAACGCAGAATATAGAATAATATATAAGGACAGTAGAGAGTGATACATTGCTAAAACGAAAGAAAAATAAGACTTGTTTAAGAATACACACATGAAACACCGATGGCTGTTGAAACAGTAACGGATTGCGATGTACTTATATTGGTGACAAATTCTAGAAGTTTGAATGCGGACAACTATGGTGGCAGGTTAATGCCATTTTGCGTTTTAGCGCTTTAGCGTTTTCGCCTTACATATTCCAAATGGCGAAAACGCGAAATTGCGAAGTCGATTTCTCGTTTTCGACTTTACGTTTTCGCGTTTTCACCTATAGAATATGAAAGGCGAAATCGCGAAAACGCGAAATGTACTTCACCGGCTACCATAGACAACTACAGTTCTCCTCTGCACTTATGTAGAAAGGAACTAAACGGAATAAAATGAATTGAAACTTAAAATAACCAAATGTAGCTGCATTCGCTCCTTTCCGTTTACTTCTTTAGAGTGATTTGTAAACAACATATAATTAAGTAATAGAAGAAAAGAACCAATTGAATGATGCTGACGAATTAGGGTTTAACATCTAGTGACAAATATCATGTTCATATGTGAACGAGAACACGTTATATGTATCCTGTGTTGTATTAGAAAGACACTTTCAGTCGGAATTGAGAACGTGCTACTTCGAAATTACACAAAAATTAAGGCTGATTGAAAACGTCAATAAAAAATTCATGCATATTCCAGAGGCCAATCCATATCACGCTATATTGAAGTGACACACCCTTTAATAAAATGCAAAGAAAGTCAAAATAAAAATGCTCTTTAATTCTAGGATACTGTGGCACCGTATTGTCACTTTTGTTTACTCAGGAACATCTCATTCTTAAATTTTTCAAGGGGAAAATAAAAAGGTAGCAAAATTATTGTCGTGGCTAAATAACTCTTAACTGACACAATTTCAATTGTCTAACCCATTAACAGACTTTATTCCCATAATTTTCACTAAAACGTGGTATTATTCACGTTATTTTACAATTATGAAATATTTACTAATGTCACTTTATTTTTTAGAACCACAGTACTATTTTTTGTCCTTTAAATGATATCTAAATTTGTTTGTTTCGCCTTTTATTAAAAAAAATTGCTATGCGTATAAGCATAAATACTACATACTTGCGAGACGCCTTTTAGTTTTACTGAAAACTGCGCATACTAAGAAATGTTTTTACAAGTGCAAAATGTTCTATGATAGATATCACTTTTCTTTTTTTGATTTGGTTCTTATAACATGCCAAAAATCTGTATATTTAATAGAGTTTAACATTAAATTAAGCGTTTTACTCTTAACAGACGTATAACCAACCCGATTAACAGACCAATCGCCCATATAGCCGCATACTCAATATAGATTAACCGACCAATCTCTCGGTTAGCCGAGTGTCGGCCGTGAAATAGCACTCAGTAAATTTTACGGACATCATCACGAATTAGTTGATCCATATGATGTGTCTTTGTTCAAATTAACTAGGGACATTTTTACCACGTGTTAGAATGTGGTTTGTCATTACGTCGTCTGATCTTTAAATTAACAAACGTGACTTATTCCCGATTGTGGCTGCTTTGCTGAGTGTGAATCCGCATTGCTATACGACGTTTCACGGTACTTTTCTATCCCAAATTCATGTATTTAGTTTTGATGTTATATTTGTAATTACACCTTATGTAAGAATCCGGGGTTTTGATTGGTTAATAGCCAGTGTATTTTTCACCAATTTACTGTTATCAAATGAATATCGTTCATTTTTAACGCCGCCGGGGTATTTGCTAAAAGGATATGCCTTTTTTACCCTCTCTGCCGTGGTATTTGCCAAAAAATACTCTATCCGACTGGACGCTTGTAACGTCACGATCATCAATGCGTTTTAGTACATTAACATTCGGTGTAATTAAACAGATATATCATGTTATTGAGGGGTATTTGCGAAAAATACCAGTCTTGAGAATGAATTTCCCTCGCCTTACGGCTCGTGAAATTTAACATTCTCTCGACTGGTATTATTCGCAAATACCCCTCCTTAACATGATATATCTGTTCATTATTCTCATCGGATTTTGTCAAATATCTTAACGTCTTTTCTGTTATATCCGTGTGTTATAGTAAAGATAATTAATCACCCCTTCATTTATTAGATTTTAGTTTGGTTCAACGAAATTTATACGATATATTTGGTTTACAGTTTGGTTCAGAATAAACACCGACATAGCTAGATAAAACAATTAATTATCTAATTACTACCACAATTTTATATTAATAAGTATTATAATTTCCAATGTATTATAAATGTAATATCAATATTACAAATCTAAATATTGAATCAATCCTAATTCTATTCTTTTTTTTGGGGAAATATTTTTAGAAATTCAAATGTGAATTCACTTTGTGTGTTTTTTTAGAAATTTCAAATGTGACGTCACTTTGTGCGTTGAGGCTTTGGCTAACTCGGCTGTGTATTTTTATGTGCTGGATTAGGTTGTTTTATGTAATGTATCCGTTTTTATTATGCAGTTAGTCACCACTTCGGTTTTATCATGTATATCTATTATATAGTCATTTTATAAAATTTACTAATTGCAAAAGTATGAATTATTCTAAATAATAAGGATGTTCTTAACCCAGGCAGAAAACCCTAGCCGTATTGGGCACAATTTTTATACCCCCGCTTTAAAAAAAGGGGGGGTATACTGTTTTACCTCTGTCTGTCCCTCCGTCCGTCAGTCCGTCAGTCCGTCCGTCCGTCCGTCAGTCAGTCCGTCCCATGAAACTTTCGTCACATTTTTTTCAGGAACTACACATCCACCCTTTCTGTAATTTGGTATCAACATTTATATATGTCAGCCATACCGTGTGATGCGTTTTCAGATTCATCACTTGACAACTTCCTGTTTACCGAACACTTGTCTGATTTTACACATGATAGCCAAGTTGAAAATTTTCGTCACATTTTTCTCAGGAACTGCAATACAAGGATTTCTGAAATTTGGTTTCAGGATTTATATAAGTCAGCTATACCGTGTGATGCGTTTTCAGATTCATCACTCGACAACTTCCTGTTTACCGAACACTTGTATGATTTTACACATGATAACCAAGTTGAAAATTTTCGTCACATTTTTCTCAGGAACTGCAATACAAGGATTTCTGAAATTTGGTTTCAGGATTTATATAAGTCAGCTATACCGTGTGATGCGTTTTCAGATTCATCACTCGACAACTTCCTGTTTACCAAACACTTGTATGATTTTACACATGATAACCAAGTTAAAAAATTTTGTCACATTTTTCTCAGGAACTACAATACAAGGATTTCTGAAATTTGGTTTCAGGATTTTTATAAGTCAGCTATACCGTGTGATGCGTTTTCAGATTCATCACTCGACAACTTCCTGTTTACCGAACACTTGCATATTTTTACACTATTAATATTATCCACTTGCGGCGGGGGTATCATCAGTGAGCAGTAGCTCGCAGTTTCACTTGTTTGATACTTTGGGTCCTCAGTGCTCTTTAACTTTGTGCTTGTTTTGACTTTCAAACTTTTTTCATCTGAGTGTCATTGGTTAGTCTTGTGTGGACGAAACGCACGTCTGGCGTATTAAATTTTAAATCTGTACATTTTGTTAGCTATTATTTGTGTGTTTCCCGTCCTGTATTTTCTCCCATTTATTTGTATTGTAGTCCTGTCATGTAATAAAATTGAGAAAGGAAATGGAGAATGTGTCAAAGCGACAACAAGCAGACCATAGAGCAGACAACAGCCGAAGGCCACCAATGGGTCTTCAATGTAGCGAGAAACTCCCGCACCCGGTGGCGTCCTTCAGCTGGACCCTTAAAAAATATGTATACTAGTACAGTGATAATGGACGTCATACTTATCTCCGAATTATACACAAGAAACTAAAATTAAAAATCATACAAGACTAACAAAGGCCATAGGCTCCTGACTTGGGACAGGCGCAAAATTGCGGTGGTGTTAAACGAGGATCTCAACCCCCTCCCTATACCTCTAGCCAATGTAGAAAAGTAAACGTATAACAATACGCACATTAAAATCAGTTCAAGAGAAGTCCGAGTCCGATGTCAGAAGATGAAACAAAAGAAAATAAATAAAATGACAATAATACATAAATAACAACAGACTACTAGCAGTTAACTGACATGCCAGCTCCAGACCTCAATTAAACTGATTGAAAGATTATGTCTTTATCATATGAATATCAGGCACAGTCCCTCCCGTTAGGGGTTTAGTATCATACAAACCCCTGGTAGTTAAACATGGTAACACCACCACCTACCATGGGGAGTGACCGGGGAAACAAACGCCTGGTAGTTAAACACGGTAACACCACCACCTACCATGGGGAGTGACCGGGGAAAACACTCGTAATACCAATGCTCCAGTTCTATGTGCCCCACCTGTCGGCAGGTGTAGGCCTCCCCTTTATGAGATGAGGTGGAGGAGGTCCCAGAGTTAGAACCCACCGTTACCACTAACCACATTTTCCAAAACCTGAAAATTGTAGAACTTGTCAGGCCCAGAGCAAGGGCCGAGTGAAATAATCCCCCAATCACCACCAGTCTCCCTGAACCTCCCCCCATTCAAAATTAAATAATTGTACAATTTGGTTTTTGAAACATATTTGACCAATTTAGGGGTTTAAGAGTCCCTCATATTCAATGATGATTCTACTAACAAACATGTTGTCCTACCTTCTTCGGGATTGTTGTCTATTTTCTTTTCAACAAGCTCAACTTGCGTCGATTGATCTTTAACTTGTGTTGACTGGTCTTCCAATGCAATAGCTTCAACTTGAGTCGACTGATCTGTCAATCCAACAGCTTTAACTTGAGTCGACTTATCTATCAATCCAACAGCTTTAACTTGGGTCGACTTATCTATCAATTTAACAGCTTTAACTTGAGTCGGATGGTTAGTTCTTCAACGACAAAAAAAAGACCATTATTAACTTGAATATCAACCTTGCTTGAAGTAGATATAGAGAATGGATTTGATATATAACTAAAATTATCACGTCTTTGAATATTGGAACATAGTTATTCCTGGGATAAATGGTATGCAATATTTGTTTTTTTGTAGATAAGTATGATGCTACATATATTGAATAACTTGAAGAATTATATGATTTAAAATGAGGAACATTTATTAAATCGATATTTTTCACAAAAATATTCGATGTTATACAGGTGAAATATATGTTTACATTTTAAGACTAAAATAAGAAGTTTTTTTAGTAAAGTCAAAAGGCATTGGCCATTGTTTTCGTGCATTAATTTCACTGGAATAGATATTTAAAATCTGTGGTAAGGGAAGCTTAGAATGCATATGCCTATTTGACAGGTTTCCAAATATATATAATAAAAACAACAGTAGTTTATTTTCCGATATTCAAATCTCACAAATCTATGAAGAAGATGTTATCAAAGTAAACATCAAAAACTATCAAATAAACATGTTTAACACAACCATTTTTATCCCACACACCACACTCTGTATGTTAATGTCCAAATTCTGGAGCAGAAATGCCGTAGTTTGTTGCCCAATATAATGATCGCTTTTCGTTAAATTTTATTGTACATACATCAAGTCGATTGATTTACATTATATCCTGTCATGTAGCATGTTCTGTGTTTAAGTCTATGGTGCTCATTGTCGAAGGCCGTACAGTGACTTATTGTTTCTAATATCTATTTCATTGGGTATCTTGTAGATAGTTGTTTCATTGAGAATCAAACCAAATCTTCTTATTAAAATAATATAAATTTCAAGCGATTAACAACTGTCACACGATTGATAATCATTTACACAAACGTTTAAATCAGAAGTTCAAATTAAACTGATTGTTTTTGTAAAACTTATGTTGAATCAAAAAATGTGCAATAACTTTAATAGTATCTCAAAATCTTTTTGAAAAATTCACATGTTGTTATACAATGAAAGTACTTACTGGTAGAAGAGTTAAAGTGACGTTTTTTCTACTTGCCTTTTATTAGCTTGTAAGTATTCATTTGCAGTTGTAGAAGACTGTCGGCCAAAATTTCGTGGTGAATTACAGTTAGAACTTCTTGGAGTAAGGAATTCATTAGAAAATACACCGGAAACAAAAGCCTTACATCTGTTATCATTGTCCTCTTGCATATGTACCCAGTATATGATGAGCTGTTGGTGTTCATAAGATTACCAGGTCCCTTAATATGTTTAAACGCTGGGATATATCTTTGCTTTGTTTTAAGTTATTTTTTGACTTTATTGAAATGTTCTTTATCCTCTTCATCATTATATGCTGTAAAAAAAAATACAATTCTAATTATACTCATTTATTTTTTGCTTCAAATTCTTGGTTGCGTTTTATTTAATGAATGGCTATTATTTATTTTGAATTTATTGAACCATAAAATTAATGTTTGACTCTTCTCATTGAATAATCCGCTTATGTAAAATTGGAAGAGTAAAAAAATAGTTTTATAGTTCAATAAATTCAAAATAAATTATTGCCATTCATTATAAATAAATGTTTATCAAAAATAAGGCTCAAAGAACTTGTTATATTAATTATATTAACAAAACCAACGTACACACATGTTGACGTATGAATACCCAACGTCAGAGTGGGCGTGTCGCCATAAAAATTGACAACATTTAAAATAAAAGTAATACTTTTAACAAATCAGAAGATATATTATACACCAACTTTATTTATATATCATTAAAGAACTGTATTGCTATGAGTGCTGCATCAATCAGGATGGTTTAGAAGATAGTCAATTCTACTACACCCTAGTTAATTTGATGAATAATCGGGAAAAGGTGTTCGTCTGTGATTGGCTTTATACTTGAATTTAATAATACAATTTTTGTAATTAGGAGCAAGATGGAGTATTTGATAACCAGAGAATAATTTCTTTAACGAACATTAATTTTGTTCGACTAATGAAAAAGCTCTTCCAATCATCTTTGAATTTCGCAATGACCACCACTGTAGATAAAAGGAATCTATTCTATCTACCCGTTGTATGTGTTACGGTTATTGTATATCTGTTTAGTGCCTATAGGTGGAGACTCTTGGAATATTACTTGTTTTACCTTTCTATGGTGATATCTATATAAATTTAATAATTGGTTATGTTCTGCTCTGGAAGCTTATTGATAAAGCACCCGTTGACAAACAGACCCGTCTATATGCCCGTTAAGTTTTCGTCAAATTAAAAATGTGTATTTATGAGTTTATTTACAACTACTGGGTCTATGCCACTACTAGGTGGGATTGACTATCTGATGGTATCAGCAGCACAGTAGTCAACACATCAGTGTTGACATGAATTATCATTGATATGGTCATAATAATGATTAATTAATTGTTTACAAAGCTTTGATTGTTGTCGAAATACTAAGTATTTTCTACTCCAGGAGTAAATTACCTTTGCTTTATTCAACAAAACCTTCCGGAATTTTGATTACGCAATGCTCTGTAACTTTGTACTTTATATGGCCTTTTGTTAATGCGCGTGTCATTGATCCGTCTTTGCCAAAAATCCCTTCTTGCGTACAAAGTTTTAATTCTGGTATATTAAACGTATCTGTTAACGTATCTGTCAAATGTTTCGTTAAACACGAAAAATTAACGGTAACATAAACGAATACGATAAACAAGCTTTTGATATGCATGATGGTCGTAACAAAAGAGACTCGAAATTATGATGTACTAATACATTTAAAATAAAATTGAAAAGTAATAAAAAAAAACTTGTTAAAAATTGAAGAAAAAATAGATAAAGGCAACAGTAGTATACCGCTGTTCGAAACTCATAAATCGATAGAAAAAAACAATTCCGGGTCACAAACCAAAACCGAGGGAAATGCATTAAATATTAGAGGAGAATGACGATTCAACATTAAAATGTTACACACACAGAAACGAACTAGGCATTAGACAAAATCCGATGAAAATAACAAATATAACATCAAAACTAAATACATGAATTTGGGATAGAAAAGTACCATGACACGTCTTATAATAATGTGAATTCACTCTCAAATATAAGAGGAAACAAACGACACAAAAGAAACACAACGTTAAAATGTAACACACACAGAAACGAACTATAATATAACAATGACCATATTCCTGACTTGGTACATGACATTTTTTAAAGACAACAATTATGGTTTGAATCTGGTTTTGAGGCATGCCAAACCTCCCGCTTTAATGGCCATGTTAAATATAACATTAAAATGACAACACAACATTACAGGACTGCAATACAAATAAATAGGAGAACATATTTGACAAAGAAACACACGAATAATAGCTAACAAAAGGCACCAGGTTTAAAATTTAATACGCCAGAAGAGCGTTTCGTCCACACAAGACTTACTAGTGACGCCCAGATACAAAAGTTTGAAAGCCAAAACCAGTATTAAGTTGAACAGCATCGAGGACTAAAAGTTCAAAAAAGTTGTGCCAAAAACGGCCAGGGTTTTCTGTTTGGGACCAGAACATCCCTATTATTTAGAATAATTTATACTTTTTCAAACAGTAAATTTTATAAAATGACTAGATAAAAGATATATATGAAAAAACTGAAGTATTAACTAATTACAGAAAACAACCGAATACATTACATAAAGCGACAAAATCCAACACAAAAAATAGACACACCCGAATAAATCGAAAAAACAATGACAACAAATTTACTCAAGATTGAGTAACCTTCAATACAAAAAAATAAACAAAGGCAAGCAATCTATTAAAATAAATTTAGTTTCTAAGTATCTGGTATCGTTCGTGAGTTTTTTTTAAACTTTTTTTTAGAACGTAGCAAAAGTTTAATCATAAGATACGAATGCCAATTATTATCAATTACACTCTGAAAACTTATTGGAAGTTTTTTTTAAAAATCACACAAAAAGCTTAAGATTGAGTCAGTGAGGAAAACATGAGAGTAAGCCATTTTTGCCGTTTTATGTAGGTTCTGTAAAATTTACATGTAACAAAGCATTTTCTAAATAATAAAATGCCTGTACCAAGTCAGATATATGACAGTTGTTATCCATTTGTTTGATGTGTTTGAGCTTTTAATTTTTCCATTTGATTAGGGACTTTCCGTTTTTTAATTTCCTAGTAGTTCAGTATTTTTGTGATTTTACTTTTGTGTTACATCGACAAGCAAAACATATCAATCGTATTTTGTCACTTAAATTTTTTGTTACGGTCATGATCCAAAGTTAACATTCGGAACTTTCGAAGTCAAATAGTGGAAACGGTTCAACCCTCCATTTTCAAAAATGCCTGTTCAAAGTCTGGATTATGAAAGTTGTTTTTCTCTCGTTCCGTGGATTTATAAAGTCTAATGTTTGATTTTGACAGTTTTTACCAACAGTTTTTTTAATCTACTTTATAAGTTCGATATTCTTGTTTATTTGTTTTCTCTCAATCGATTTATGACTTTTGAACACCGGTATACTACTGTTGCCTTTATTTATACCTTTTTTGTGAGCAAAATCTAGATAATCGCTTATTACATTTATAAAGACAACAACACAACTTTGAGTATGGCTATTTTTTGTTACAAAGTCATCGACAGTATATGCAAATATTAAAACTATGATTTCAAAAAGATTTTATTTGAAGATTTATTTAAAATATCTTCTCGAAAGTGCTTTTACATGTTTTGCTTATTTTGGAATGAAAATTATCGAACAGAGGTATACTATTGTTGCCTTTACTTTAACTTTCAAATGCGCCTATGCAACACATGAGTATTCTTTTCTTAATTTTGAAATTATGAAAATGCTTTATACTCTTAACAAAACTGTGGTGTAAAATTCGTAAAATCCCAAGTTAGGTAATTTAGTTAGGTTACTCTACAGCTAGCTCAAAATACGTTGATTTTGTTGAACGAGGAATACTGCTTTCTCAAAAGTTGCTAAGACAAGGCTATGAATCAATGAAAATAATGTCATCACTCAAGACATTTTACGGTCGCCATCATGAGCTGATTGGCCATTATGACAAAAGTGTGTCAGAAATCATATCTGATATTCTTCCTCAGTCATAATAACCTTCCATCGTTACCGAACTGAACAAAGAAATAACACGACGGGTGCCGTATACGGTGCAGGAAATGCTTTTCTTCCGGAGCACCTGATTTCACTCCCGGTTTTTAGTGGAGTTCGTGTTGTTTTGTATTTATTATTTATAACTGTTGATGTAAATGTCCTTTGGTTTCTTATGTCTTTGTTTACTCCTTGGTTTTGATTGTTATTGTCTTACAAATTTTCATTGTGTCGCTAAATGTCACAGTGGTAATGAATAAAGAAACTATTGAGGTCTTGGTTGTATTTACTTTCTCGAAAAACAAACCTGAACTATGGTCGTTTTCATACACCAGGTTTACGCCAAAAATATCCATATGATAGTACTTATCGGCTTTTATTGTCATGTTGTGTACTCTAATTGATGTTTCCGTGATGTGTTGTGAAAAAAAACTCGAAAAGTGTCTCTTTTTTTATCTGGGTTTTACTAAGCTATTTTTAGATGAAGTTGACTCAACAATAATTTTAGGAATAACAAAAGACTGTTTTAGAGTCATAAGAAGTTAAGATTAAATTTTAGATATTTTTCGGCTGAACATTTTTAGCGTATGCTATTGTTCTTCGAGAGGAAATTACTTGATTTCATGTTACAGATCAAGTTTGAAGTTTGTTCTGGTTGAACAATTTCTTAGGAATATATAGTCCTTGGCCATAGATGATAACTAGAAAATGTATCTTGTCCCCGGTGGTATTGAGTCCTTATGGATTGTGTAGAGCTGGTAGCTATTGAACACATCTGCATATTCTGATCATAGTAATTCACAAGCACACCTTCAGTACCAATTTGACTATTTCTTAATAAGAATTGAAAATGCACGTGACCCACTCGATCAAATAATTGTCCCATATAAGTTTAATTACGCTGCCGGCAGTGAAATGTTTATTTCGCATACAATATTCTTCGAATTTTATCTTATAGTTTTCGTATTATATCCATGTTTCCATGGAGCATTTTTTTGGTATAATTTAACGCCTTAAAAAAATATAATGAAAATGAATACAGTTTCCTTATATTATTAATAACAACGAAATCCCTGGATAGTTTCCAAAATAAATACTTGATTAGTTTTTCCATATGTTATATATAGAAATGTAAAATGTTATAGAATGGTGAAAAATATTTAGTATTCCAAGTATCTATTATACATTTAATATCGGTTTGCCTTTTAAATAAACTCATCATAGATACCAGGACTAAATTTTGTATATACGCCAGACGCGCGTTTCGTCTACAAAAGACTCATCAGTGACGCTCGAATCCAAAAAAAAAAAAAAAAAAAAAAAAAAAAAAAAAGTTGAAGAGCATTGAGATCCAAAATTCCTAAAAGTGTTGCCAAATACAGCTAAAGTAATCTATGCCTGAGGTAGAAAAGCCTTATTATTTCAAAAAATTCGAAATTTTGTAAACAGTTAATTTATAAATATAACAATATCAATGATAATTCATGTCAGCACAAAAAGTGCTGACTCCTGGGCATGTGATACCCTCGGGGAAATAAATCTCCACCAGCAGTAGCATCGACCAAGTGGTTGTAAATAAACTCATCATAGATACCAGGACTAAACTTTGTATATACGCCAGACGCGCGTTTCGTCTACAAAAGACTCATCAGTGACTCTCGAATCCAAAAAAGTTAAAGAAAAATTTAAGACTTACGTAAATAAAGTGCAGTAGTTTTCTAAAACTTCTATGAAATACTCCTTCAAATAAATAGTAATTGCAATATGTATTATATACTATAAATAAAATGTTGATTAATAAATGATAGTGTTTTCAAGATTAATATTACACAAAATTTAAAGGAAATGACACTTGACTTTCGAAGAAAAAAATGTTTATCGGTTGCGATAAAACAAATATTATTTATAAGAGTTTTAAGTATATTAATCGCATAATTGCGTAAGTACAATTGACCTGAAACTTGCCCGGAAGAAGGAAATATTCAGTATAAAGGATATAAACTTTTATAGACATATGGTGCAATATAACTTATCTTAAGAAATAAATTTCAAACACTTCATTGTATGACTAAACCTTTTCGTGTTATGTTAACATGAAAACTTAGGAACTAAGCTTACTCCATGCATGCATGGACGAAGGCAGCTAACGTTAACTTAGTCCATGCTTACATGGACGAAGGCAACTAACGTTAACATAGGCCATGCGTGCATGGACTAAGTCTGCTTGCATATTTAAATGTTGTTTTGTGCAAGTATGGACGAAGTTAACGTTAGTTGCCATCGTCCATGCATGGACTAAGTTAACGTTAGTTGCCTTCGTCCATGCATACATGGACTAAGTCTGTTGTGTTAGTCCCTGCAAGCATGGACTAAGTTAACGTTAGTTGCCTTCGTTCGTGCATGCATGGACAAAGTCTATTGTGTTAGTCCATGCACACATGAACTAAGTTAACGTTAGTTGCCTTCGTCCATACATGCATGGAATAGCATGGAATAAATTTCTTTTCGTTATAAGGCTTAACGAATACCGTTATGCGTAGTAATTTGCACGGGTGGATTCACCCGTGCATACCTAAGCGGGAATTAAATCATTCGAAGGTTTGCATTCAATCAGTCTACACGTTTAATTCAATTGCTGTTAAGGTCTTTTTGACTTTAATTTTGTTTTTGTTTAAAAAACACTTGTTGTTCTATAGGTACTGTCTTTCACACGTATATTAAGATTATTCTTATAGAATTGTACAATTCAATAGATGCACTTGTATACTGTCCAAAGTTACAGTATTTAATCAATTTCTCTTTTCATTCATTTAAATGTAGTTGCGAATTGTTTTTCTAATTTTTGTAATTATATTTTGTAGATTGTTTAGGCTGTTGATCATACTTCTAGTGAAGAGAATGTGATAAGGACCGTTTTTTGGCGTAACACCTGCCATTCTAATTTTTTTTTTCCACATGTTATTATGTTCCGAATGTATTATTAAAAGATTGGATGCTGCAAACCTACATCCCATAGTATATTTGTGTTTTGTGTTATTAAGCCTTGTATAGAAAAGAAATGCTTTATGTTCGGTTTAAACCGTGAAAAAGAACATAACTAAGTATAGTGTGTTAGTCCATGTAAGTATGCACTAAGTTAACGTTAGTTGCCTTCGTCCATGCATGCATGGAGTAAGCTTAGTTCCAAAGCTTTCATGTTTACATAACATGAAAAGGTTTAGTCATACTATCAAATGTTTGCAATTTATTTCGTAAGATAAGTTATAATGCACAATATGTCTTTAAATCATAATAAATAGGTTGAAAATGAAAAAATCAACTAAAAAGAAAAAAAAAGATAGTTACATCAAATTAAAAAATAATTGAACTAACATCATGAAATTAAGCGGTAGAAAGAGATTGATGTTTTCTAAACTTGATGTTGATTTCCAGTTTTATTTAATACCTTGTTTTAAGTATAAATGCAACTTAAAATCTTAAAAGACAAAATATTTAAATGAAACGTTTTTTCTCTAATTGTTGTGCTATTTTCACATTTCCTGACCGGTGTGAGAAAAATATTTCTCTAATTTTTATGCTATTTTCACACTTCCTGACCCGTGTGAGAAAAATATTTCTCCTCACTAGTGAAAAATCTGTTCTCGGCAAATGATTAGTCGGAATTTGATTATGACGTCTAAATGTTTTGTTTTCTTCTGAATTTTCCTATTGTGACGTCATGAAAAAAGGCGACCATGCCTGATGACGTCGCATAGAAAGAACACAAGTTTCAGAAAATCTTTGAAAAAGAAGGATAAAAATCATAAGAGAAACAGATTCCGACACTATAACTCGTGAATTACGATATTTCTCCACTCTTGATAGTTAAATTTTAGTTATTTAAAGAGCTCGGTAAGCCTCGCGCTTTAAATAATAAAATTTAACTGTCTCGAGTGGAGAAATATCGTAATACACTTGTTGCAGTGTAGGAATCTATATGTTTCTACCTAATTGATATGTATTTCTAACATCGTTTTTATTTCAAACGAATAAAATGTTTCAATATTTTAAAATACCTGACACATTGAAAGAAGCGATCTTGCTTGATTAATCAAAATCAAGTCGATACAATTACAGATAAATTAAACAAAACATCCATCGCAAATATTGTTTACTTTTTGGCAGTACTTCCCCTGTAATAACATCTATACCTTACTTAATCAGATACCCAAAAGAAAAACTTAAAGTATATATAGTCATATGTTGACATAGATTACTTTTTTTTTCGAATGAAAATTGTACCATTAGGTTACATGGTTTTGAACTTCAAGTATAAAATACATTTTTGTTTTTAAATCCGGTTTCTACGCTACTTTTTTAGAATGTTGTTTTTTTTATATTTCAATGGGATAAATTTACAGTTGGTTCATCAGTTTTAATTTGATTTTAGCTCAACTGTTTTAAATACGGCTGATTCAGCGCAATAATTTAGGCGTAATGGTTTAGGTTTCAAAATAGGAAAAGTCAGTTTCAAAGAAATTATGTTTAATAATGAAATATATAACTATTTTAATGTGGGGGAAATAAGCAGAAAATGTAGTCTGAGTTTACCATAAGCCCCGTCACATGAATATCCTATCACTATTTATAAAATAATAAGATCGGTTGAGATCGTGAAATTGTCGACTTGAGTCTTCGATATTTCAGACACTACTAAGATTCCGCTACGATAGTAACACGTTCTAGTTACGATCTTGTGGCGCTCATGGTATGTCTTATAAGACCTTACCTCGACTTACACGATCTCTTCATTTTTCTATCAAGACATTCCAGATCGCATTACGATCTCGATACGAGTAAACTATGAATGAACAACACCTCAACTACGTTACCAATTTAGTGGCCACTGCGCGTTAGGATATGGATTCATTAAATAAGTTTCCAACCAAAATTTTTTGTCAGGCAAGATGAAGTATGGCATGTTCAGGTCGTCATAAGGTAATGTTTTTTTCTCTGGAAATCCAATAGTAATATCTTTGAAAGGTCCTTTGATTCTGATGCGTTGTAAATATGGGCATCCGATATGGACCGTTGTCCTCCTACATATATCCATAAAAAATGTAGTCTGCATTCGCCAAGGTAAGGAGCTCTAATGAATTAAAATACCTTTATAGTAATAAAACAAGGACCCACTAACAGGCGTTATTATAAGCAACACGCTTGCCATCGAGTGCACCACAAAAGTGTGACAGGTTCAACCTTATTTGAAATTCTCGGTAATAGCTCGCCATTCATTTTCATCGTCATTTTTATATTCCTGTACAATTGGCTGGCAAAACTCAGGGATATATAAAAGTATTTATATTAGTTGGTGCGACTCTGAAATCTTACTGAAAGGTCGAATATATATCGCGAGATGCTAAGTGTCTTTAGTTAATAGCAATTTTCAGACTGGGATTTAGTGACTTTCTGAATCAGGTGTAAATCGTCTAAATTCGAGAACTTAATCTGTTCAAAAGTTAGGCAAACGTTTTTAGAGGCATCCTTTAAAAAATAAAGAATGGCTGTTGATCTTCCATCTTTAATTCTTTCATAAATCGGTCGAATTGCACAAACTTAAGTTAAATTTCGACTGAAAGCTGAGGTCACACCCAACAATTTTTTATTTATTTCTCAATGTCCTGTTAACATACCGGTATATCTTCATTTTGTCTTAACAACCAATATTACAAAATAATCGTACTGTATTGATAATGAAATATTAATTATGACACTATGATCATAGTACTTAGTCTATACAGTACAATCATAGTGTCATTATGCCGTGATATACCTGGTAAATGTAAAGAAGGTCAATTAAGATGAAGGGACCAACTTTTACGATACACAGAAAATTAAGATTAAAAACTGTTCTTTGGAAGATTACGAAAATATTGCTTCTTTAGTTGTTCTCATCGTATTGATAGGAAAATAGTATCCAAGATGCGCAGAAGACTTTGTAATAAAGCAATGAGTATTATCAGTGTTCTGTTTCATACATTCAAAAATGGAGCAAGAGTGTTCCATAATGTCTTGAACTTCAAAGATTATCTTTTAACAAACAGTACAAAATATTAACCCTTATGTAAATCCTTTGTTAAATTGAAAGATCAATGTCAGTGTGAAGTGTGTTACTGGATAAACCACGAAAGGCAAATAATCAGTTTTTAACTGCTCTCTCCTTGACATCGATCTTTCTAGTTTTACTCATATTAAGAAAAAATACCAGGTTTAACTCAGTACTATTCATTGACACTATCACAACTGTTGCTTCTTTTTAAAATGCAAAATGTCTTACGTTACTACCTTTACAACTAAAATAAAAATAAATAACTACCTAATCTTTTTTCAATGTGATCTTGAAAATTGTAATCACTTTGTGAATTATTTATATCTGGGTTTTCCCTAAATGCAATTTTAGCCAAATTCGTGGAAACATAGCTTTGGGTTTTTAATTTTATTACAGGGGGGGGGGGGTTCTTAAAGTTTCATATTCATGGAGTAAAATTAATAAGGAACCGAATGATGTGTGATAGGGTATGTTTATATTGTAAATAATTATTTGTTTTGTATACATATAAGATTATCTTTAAAACAAAGTTTACTTTCGATTTTGTAATATTATTATTATTACACTAATAACCAAAAATGTTAATCACTTTTTATCTATCTAATTGCTGAACGTAACAAGATAGACATTGCTGAAGCATTAAAGTAAATCATTTATAGAAAAAATTTTATATGTGGTATGATTACCAATGAGACAACTCTCCACCAGAGAAAATATGACATAGAAGTAAACAACTAAAGTTACACCACTTATAACAAATAACATAGAAGTAAACAACTGAAGGTCACCTAGCTAACGGCTTTCAACAATGACCATTTGTTCATTTTACAATTAATGTAAATCAAATCAACATAATAATGTTGCCTCCAGATAAACTTACGTGCTCACGGTTTATTTGTTTATACCTACCTGCCTACTGGTTCCAAGGTAAAATAAATATCTAACCGACATGTATAAAAATAGATTATGATTAAATATATGATTACCCTGTAATAATATAGCTCGAGTATATGTTTTGTTCTTTATGTTATTTAATGTGAGAGTATATATTTGGTTACTCATAGGTAACTTTTCTAAAGTTGTATGTTTATAAATTTTGAAATTATTAAGCAACTAAGGTTTCAACTCCCTCAGGCAAAGTTGACTTTAGATGAATTTGGCTATCAATTTGAGGTATTTCTGTCATATAGCTCTTCGACGATTTCGGTAATTATACATCCTCGGATTTCAAATGTTTGGCTTTGAGCGTTCCTGATGAAGGTAAATCCAGAAAAGTGCTTCGGACGCATTGAAATTATTAAACGTGATTTTTTTCAATTTGCTACGTTCACTTGAGCTATATTTGTATATACTGCAGGAAGTTTTTATTTATTCAGATTTGGTAAGAACAAGAATCATGAAATGCACATATCAAAAAGGGATCATGCCATATAACTTTTAAAAAATCAACTCACATGACATTTTGCACATTATTTTACATAATTATATACATATATATGAAATAGACTTTCACATCCATTTAGCTTGAAACACACTTATGCCCTGTGCCTATGTTAATTACTTAAAATATTCGATCATTTGTATTCTAACCTTTTTTTATTTTTTTTATTTTTTTATTTTTTAAATCATCATGGTATATAAAAAAAATAACCTGATTGACTGATTGATTGATTGATTATTATTATTTCTATAATTAGTAATGATTTTATCATAAGTATTACTGTTAATATTAGTATCATTATTTTATATTAAAGTTATTCATGTGTGAAACACATACAACTACAGGGATCCATACGTTGTACTGAGAATTCCGCCGAACATGCATTTAAAAACTATCTGCTTAGTGCCGAATATTTTTCAAGGGTTATACGAATGAGAAAAAGAAAAACAAAGAAATATCATCTTACAGAAACTGCTTAGACCAATGTAATCCATGTACTGAGGAAAAAACATGACTCAAACGGTGTTGTGTGTAACTTCTCTGTAATCATTGTTTTGACAGAACATATTCAAAATGTTTACCATTTAAATAATCTGATATGATCTAATACTTGCCCAATGAAATTGGTATGATTTAAAAATAAAAAAAACGGAGCACGTGTCTTCGCCATAATATTTCATTCACGATCTGATCGCCATGCTAGACCATCGTTAGTTATTCGTTCACGATAATTTCTCTCGATAAACCGAATGACACCCTTGAACTTTGGCGATGTTGACTAATTTGTAGATCTTCTTTTATTGATCATCTAAACTTTTGGATGTTTTCATGATTATAACCAAAAAAGTATTTAATGATAAAATCAAAAATGTAAACAGTAAAACTATACATATCCTGAATTAAATCGTCATATAAGATTAATAACTCCAACAATTGTGCGAAAAAATTGTTTCATGCTATAAGAATACAAATGGATCAGGGTGTTTTGGTTTTTTTTTGGGTTTTTTTTTTACTGTTAATCAGCATTTTTATTTTTATAATAATATATATATTTTTACCATGGTGTTGTCGGTGGTTAGGTCGGTGATATTTTGTTCAGTTATGTTTGTGCAGGTGTAGGAGCTCTTGTACCTTTTTTTTTTTGCTTGCTATTTCATGCTCTTGGTTCATTCTAACGTTTTCCCTTATTATCAGGTAAACAGATTCACCTATTTTACAAAATTTGAAAATAGCTATCAACGGTACCCGGCTTTTTATTTAATACGCCAGACGCGCATTTCGTCTACATAAAACTCATCAGTGACGCTCAGATAGAAATAGTTATAAAGCCAAAAAAGTACAAAGTTGAGTACATTGAGAACCCAAAATTTCAAAAACAGTTGTGCCTAATACGGCTAAGGTAATCTAAACCTGGGATAAGAAAATCTTTAGAATTTTTCGAAATATTTTGACTTTTGTAAACAGAAAATAAAAGTAAAATAACCATATACTAGTAGTGGATTTAAATGTCAACACCGAAGTGCTGACTACTGGGCTGGTGATACCCTCGGAAACGAAACGTCCATCAGCAGTGTCCTCGACCCACTGGTTTAAATAGTTATCAAAGGTACCAGGCTTACAATTTAATGCGCCAGACGCTCGTTTAGTCTTTACAAGACTCATCAGTGAGACTTCTATAAATCACTAAGTTCGAGTCTCTCAAGTTTTCGTTTGTTACTTTGATTTTGTTGTCTCTTCTTAATTGGTTTACAAGATTTGAACATCGATAAACTATTATCGCCATGACGTACTTGATATTTACATGATACGCTAAACCCATCTTTTTGTTTAGGTCAATTACTAGTAATCATTCTTTTGGTTTATGAAACAGATTCTTGTGGAATTTTTAAAAGATTTATCCAGCTTAAATAAATTTTATAAAATGCTGAAACACATTTCTGTTGTAGATTTTTTCTAAACTGTTAGTACGACATGAGCCTTAATGAGTCATGTAAATGTTGTCTTGATAAGAGACAGAGAGAAGATGAGTGAAAATAGTAGTCATAAATCGAAGAAAAATCGACAAAACTGTGACAACAAATGAAAAACGACGAAAGACAAACATTTGTCTGAAAAATAACAGCATATATTAAGTCGTAAATTGAAGTGTTTTTGTGGTTATTGTATTTTTGTAAATTTGCATATTTTAGTAACAACCAACTGTCCAAGAAATACACTATTTTGTTCAAAGACCCTAATTTCAAAAAAAGTTAGGCCAAATACAGCTTATAACCAGCAGTACTAAAGAATCGTAGGTACTGTATTATTTATCAAAGAATAATGATTATAACATTTTCCATATAAAGAGAACTGAACTCCTCTATTATGTATTAGTTCTCGTCGTTTTGCTTATGAGAAGTGAAGTAAAACAAACAGTTTTTTGGCCAGTGATTTGCCTGCTGGCTCATAGACATTTATCTTTCTTATTTTACTCATATAAACAAACAGGAAGGAATTCAATACAAGACAACATACAGGATACTATCTATATAAATGCTACATTACCAGAAGATATTACTTTTTTGAAAAATGCAATATGTCCTATGTTACCAAAAGAGGTACGAAAGATACCAAAGGGACAGTCAAACTCATAAATCCAAAACAAACTGACAACGCCATGGCTAAAAATGAAAAAGACAAACAGAAAAACAATAGTACACACGACACAACATAGAAAACTAAAGAATAAACAACACGAACCCCACCAAAAACTAGGGGTGATCTCAGGTGCTCCGGAAGGGTAAGCAGATCCTGCTCCACATGTGGCACCCGTCGTGTTGCTTATGTGATTACAAATCCGGTAAATTGTCTAATTCGGTAGGTCATATTCATGAAAGGGAAGGGGATTGTTGTTACGACGTAAGGAACATATCCGATATCAGTTGTGAAACGGTTATTCCATAACGATCAACCAACTCGTGATGGCGTCCGTAAAATTTACGAAGGGATGATTTCAACTTCACCATTTGGAACTCTTGGTTAGAATTACCAATTCTACAATTAAAATTCAAATAAACCTTTCAAAATGATCTTGAAAATTACAAACTTCCTTGATTATAAATTATGTATTAGTAAACCTCAATTCAAATACTGAAACTAGTAGTAAGCACCGGAAAACTTAAAACTGATTATAAATATGGGAGGAGGTAAACGGAGATTAACAATTTACAAATCATCCCTTCCCCAAATTTACAAAAACATAAATTATACCCAGTACGGGTAACTATGGATAACGTTTTAAAAATGAATAGAAAAATGAGCATATCGTATGTTATATATTTAAATATGGGGTTTACATTACTATTTATAAAAAGATTGCATGCGCACTGAATTTAGGCACACCGATCGAAATATTCTGTTGTTTGTGCTACAATGGGGGTTGTAGTTAGTGCATATTCATATTCATATTTCATATTAATGAATAAGGAGTGATAGGATTCTTTAATTATTGAAATTAAACAATCGTTTTGTACACATATCAGATATATAACATGTATAAGACAATCTTTACTTTCGATTGTGTACTTATTTTCTTTATAACAAATAAACAAACAAACAAAAAACGAGAATGTTAAAAAAATGTTTATCCTGATTGTTGTACGTTACAACAAGAAAATTAACTTGTTCAATGTTATGGAGTCAAGTATATCGTTCATTGAGTTATCAAATTTTAGTAGATCAAACCTTTTTATAATGTCGACGAATGATAATAACTTACGTGTTGACGGCTCGTTGTTAACTATTGATTCGAAGATTTAAAATTATCCGAGTGCATGTATGATAATAGGTCATCAATTAGGATAATCAATTATGATACTAGTAACACTTACACCATATAAATTAACGACGTTTTAAGAACATATTATTTCGTTCTTTATGTTATTTAAAAGGATAATATATATTTTGAAAAAATATATTTTGATGATATAAATTTTGAAAGTTATGGCTGCGTGATATTTGTATACCATGAGTTAAATTCATATCCACATGCTTAGAAATAGTAGAATGAAATGCATAATTTTAAGATCTGGAAATATCTGTTTAAAAAAAATCAACAAAAATTAACTTACACTCCGGTGTTTTGTGTACAGCGGGTTGTCTGTTTGTCTTTTGCAATGTCGTTTGCATTGTATTATCGATTTATGAGTTTGAATGTACCTTTCAAATTGGTATCTTTCGACTCTTTTTAAGTATTTATAAGATTCACAAAGTTTTTGAAATAAAGGAAACAGTAGTATACCGCTGTTCGAAATTCATAAATCGATTGAGAAAAACAAATCTGGGTTACAAACTAAAACTGAGGGAAACACATCAATTTGTAGATTTTTTTCTAAACTGTTAGTACGACATGAGCCTTAATGAGTCAGGTAAATGTTGTCTTGATAAGAGACAGAGAGAAGATGAGTGAAAATAGTAGTCATAAATCGAAGAAAAATCGACAAAACTGTGACAACAAATGAAAAACGACGAAAGACAAACATTTGTCTGAAAAATAACAGCATATATTAAGTCGTAAATTGAAGTGTTTTTGTGGTTATTGTATTTTTGTAAATTTGCATATTTTAGTAACAACCAACTGTCCAAGAAATACACTATTTTGTTCAAAGACCCTAATTTCAAAAAAAGTTAGGCCAAATACAGCTTATAACCAGCAGTACTAAAGAATCGTAGGTACTGTATTATTTATCAAAGAATAATGATTATAACATTTTCCATATAAAGAGAACTGAACTCCTCTATTATGTATTAGTTCTCGTCGTTTTGCTTATGAGAAGTGAAGTAAAACAAACAGTTTTTTGGCCAGTGATTTGCCTGCTGGCTCATAGACATTTATCTTTCTTATTTTACTCATATGAACAAACACGAAGGAATTCAATACAAGACAACATACAGGATACTATCTATATAAATGCTACATTACCAGAAGATATTACTTTTTTGAAAAATGCAATATGTCCTATGTTACCAAAAGAGGTACGAAAGATACCAAAGGGACAGTCAAACTCATAAATCCAAAACAAACTGACAACGCCATGGCTAAAAATGAAAAAGACAAACAGAAAAACAATAGTACACACGACACAACATAGAAAACTAAAGAATAAACAACACGAACCCCACCAAAAACTAGGGGTGATCTCAGGTGCTCCGGAAGGGTAAGCAGATCCTGCTCCACATGTGGCACCCGTCGTGTTGCTTATGTGATTACAAATCCGGTAAATTGTCTAATTCGGTAGGTCATATTCATGAAAGGGAAGGGGATTGTTGTTACGACGTAAGGGACATATCCGATATCATTTGTGAAACGGTTATTCCATAACGGTCAACCAACTCGTGATGGCGTCCGTAAAATTTACGAAGGGATGATTTCAACTTCACCATTTGGAACTCTTGGTTAGAATTACCAATTCTACAATTAAAATTCAAATAAACCTTTCAAAATGATCTTGAAAATTACTAACTTCCTTGATTATAAATTATGTATTAGTAAACCTCAATTCAAATACTGAAACTAGTAGTAAGCACCGGAAAACTTAAAACTGATTATAAATATGGGAGGAGGTAAACGGAGATTAACAATTTACAAATCATCCCTTCCCCAAATTTACAAAAACATAAATTATACCCAGTACGGGTAACTATGGATAACGTTTTAAAAATGAATAGAAAAATGAGCATATCGTATTTTATATATTTAAATATGGGGTTTACATTACTATTTATAAAAAGATTGCATGCGCACTGAATTTAGGCACACCGATCGAAATATTCTGTTGTTTGTGCTACAATGGGGGTTGTAGTTAGTGCATATTCATATTCATATTTCATATTAATGAATAAGGAGTGATGGGATTCTTTAATTATTGAAATTAAACAATCGTTTTGTACACATATCAGATATATAACATGTATAAGACAATCTTTACTTTCGATTGTGTACTTATTTTCTTTATAACAAATAAACAAACAAACAAAAAACGAGAATGTTAAAAAAATGTTTATCCTGATTGTTGTACGTTACAACAAGAAAATTAACTTGTTCAATGTTATGGAGTCAAGTATATCGTTCATTGAGTTATCAAATTTTAGTAGATCAAACCTTTTTATAATGTCGACGAATGATAATAACTTACGTGTTGACGGCTCGTTGTTAACTATTGATTCGAAGATTTAAAATTATCCGAGTGCATGTATGATAATAGGTCATCAATTAGGATAATCAATTATGATACTAGTAACACTTACACCATATAAATTAACGACGTTTTAAGAACATATTATTTCGTTCTTTATGTTATTTAAAAGGATAATATATATTTTGAAAAAATATATTTTGATGATATAAATTTTGAAAGATATGGCTGCGTGATATTTGTATACCATGAGTTGAATTCATATCCACATGCTTAGAAATAGTAGAATGAAATGCATAATTTTAAGATCTGGAAATATCTGTTTAAAAAAAATCAACAAAAATTAACTTACACTCCGGTGTTTTGTGTACAGCGGGTTGTCTTTTTGTCTTTTGCAATGTCGTTTGCATTGTATTATCGATTTATGAGTTTGAATGTACCTTTCAAATTGGTATCTTTCGACTCTTTTCAAGTATTTATAAGATTCACAAAGTTTTTTGAAATATAGGAAACAGTAGTATACCGCTGTTCGAAATTCATAAATCGATTGAGAAAAACAAATCTGGGTTACAAACTAAAACTGAGGGAAACACATCAATTTGTAGATTTTTTCTAAACTGTTAGTACGACATGAGCCTTAATGAGTCAGGTAAATGTTGTCTTGATAAGAGACAGAGAGAAGATGAGTGAAAATAGTAGTCATAAATCGAAGAAAAATCGACAAAACTGTGACAACAAATGAAAAACGACGAAAGACAAACATTTGTCTGAAAAATAACAGCATATATTAAGTCGTAAATTGAAGTGTTTTTGTGGTTATTGTATTTTTGTAAATTTGCATATTTTAGTAACAACCAACTGTCCAAGAAATACACTATTTTGTTCAAAGACCCTAATTTCAAAAAAAAGTTAGGCCAAATACAGCTTATAACCAGCAGTACTAAAGAATCGTAGGTACTGTATTATTTATCAAAGAATAATGATTATAACATTTTCCATATAAAGAGAACTGAACTCCTCTATTATGTATTAGTTCTCGTCGTTTTGCTTATGAGAAGTGAAGTAAAACAAACAGTTTTTTGGCCAGTGATTTGCCTGCTGGCTCATAGACATTTATCTTTCTTATTTTACTCATATGAACAAACACGAAGGAATTCAATACAAGACAACATACAGGATACTATCTATATAAATGCTACATTACCAGAAGATATTACTTTTTTAGAAAATGCAATATGTCCTATGTTACCAAAAGAGGTACGAAAGATACCAAAGGGACAGTCAAACTCATAAATCCAAAACAAACTGACAACGCCATGGCTAAAAATGAAAAAGACAAACAGAAAAACAATAGTACACACGACACAACATAGAAAACTAAAGAATAAACAACACGAACCCCACCAAAAACTAGGGGTGATCTCAGGTGCTCCGGAAGGGTAAGCAGATCCTGCTCCACATGTGGCACCCGTCGTGTTGCTTATGTGATTACAAATCCGGTAAATTGTCTAATTCGGTAGGTCATATTCATGAAAGGGAAGGGGATTGTTGTTACGACGTAAGGAACATATCCGATATCATTTGTGAAACGGTTATTCCATAACGGTCAACCAACTCGTGATGGCGTCCGTAAAATTTACGAAGGGATGATTTCAACTTCACCATTTGGAACTCTTGGTTAGAATTACCAATTCTACAATTAAAATTCAAATAAACCTTTCAAAATGATCTTCAAAATTACAAACTTCCTTGATTATAAATTATGTATTAGTAAACCTCAATTCAAATACTGAAACTAGTAGTAAGCACCGGAAAACTTAAAACTGATTATAAATATGGGAGGAGGTAAACGGAGATTAACAATTTACAAATCATCCCTTCCCCAAATTTACAAAAACATAAATTATACCCAGTACGGGTAACTATGGATAACGTTTTAAAAATGAATAGAAAAATGAGCATATCGTATGTTATATATTTAAATATGGGGTTTACATTACTATTTATAAAAAGATTGCATGCGCACTGAATTTAGGCACACCGATCGAAATATTCTGTTGTTTGTGCTACAATGGGGGTTGTAGTTAGTGCATATTCATATTCATATTTCATATTAATGAATAAGGAGTGATAGGATTCTTTAATTATTGAAATTAAACAATCGTTTTGTACACATATCAGATATATAACATGTATAAGACAATCTTTACTTTCGATTGTGTACTTATTTTCTTTATAACAAATAAACAAACAAACAAAAAACGAGAATGTTAAAAAAAATGTTTATCCTGATTGTTGTACGTTACAACAAGAAAATTAACTTGTTCAATGTTATGGAGTCAAGTATATCGTTCATTGAGTTATCAAATTTTAGTAGATCAAACCTTTTTATAATGTCGACGAATGATAATAACTTACGTGTTGACGGCTCGTTGTTAACTATTGATTCGAAGATTTAAAATTATCCGAGTGCATGTATGATAATAGGTCATCAATTAGGATAATCAATTATGATACTAGTAACACTTACACCATATAAATTAACGACGTTTTAAGAACATATTATTTCGTTCTTTATGTTATTTAAAAGGATAATATATATTTTGAAAAAATATATTTTGATGATATAAATTTTGAAAGTTATGGCTGCGTGATATTTGTATACCATGAGTTAAATTCATATCCACATGCTTAGAAATAGTAGAATGAAATGCATAATTTTAAGATCTGGAAATATCTGTTTAAAAAAAATCAACAAAAATTAACTTACACTCCGGTGTTTTGTGTACAGCGGGTTGTCTGTTTGTCTTTTGCAATGTCGTTTGCATTGTATTATCGATTTATGAGTTTGAATGTACCTTTCAAATTGGTATCTTTCGACTCTTTTTAAGTATTTATAAGATTCACAAAGTTTTTGAAATAAAGGAAACAGTAGTATACCGCTGTTCGAAATTCATAAATCGATTGAGAAAAACAAATCTGGGTTACAAACTAAAACTGAGGGAAACACATCAATTTGTAGATTTTTTTCTAAACTGTTAGTACGACATGAGCCTTAATGAGTCAGGTAAATGTTGTCTTGATAAGAGACAGAGAGAAGATGAGTGAAAATAGTAGTCATAAATCGAAGAAAAATCGACAAAACTGTGACAACAAATGAAAAACGACGAAAGACAAACATTTGTCTGAAAAATAACAGCATATATTAAGTCGTAAATTGAAGTGTTTTTGTGGTTATTGTATTTTTGTAAATTTGCATATTTTAGTAACAACCAACTGTCCATGAAATACACTATTTTGTTCAAAGACCCTAATTTCAAAAAAGTTAGGCCAAATACAGCTTATAACCAGCAGTACTAAAGAATCGTAGGTACTGTATTATTTATCAAAGAATAATGATTATAACATTTTCCATATAAAGAGAACTGAACTCCTCTATTATGTATTAGTTCTCGTCGTTTTGCTTATGAGAAGTGAAGTAAAACAAACAGTTTTTTGGCCAGTGATTTGCCTGCTGGCTCATAGACATTTATCTTTCTTATTTTACTCATATGAACAAACACGAAGGAATTCAATACAAGACAACATACAGGATACTATCTATATAAATGCTACATTACCAGAAGATATTACTTTTTTGAAAAATGCAATATGTCCTATGTTACCAAAAGAGGTACGAAAGATACCAAAGGGACAGTCAAACTCATAAATCCAAAACAAACTGACAACGCCATGGCTAAAAATGAAAAAGACAAACAGAAAAACAATAGTACACACGACACAACATAGAAAACTAAAGAATAAACAACACGAACCCCACCAAAAACTAGGGGTGATCTCAGGTGCTCCGGAAGGGTAAGCAGATCCTGCTCCACATGTGGCACCCGTCGTGTTGCTTATGTGATTACAAATCCGGTAAATTGTCTAATTCGGTAGGTCATATTCATGAAAGGGATGGGGATTGTTGTTACGACGTAAGAAACATATCCGATATCATTTGTGAAACGGTTATTCCATAACGGTCAACCAACTCGTGATGGCGTCCGTAAAATTTACGAAGGGATGATTTCAACTTCACCATTTGGAACTCTTGGTTAGAATTACCAATTCTACAATTAAAATTCAAATAAACCTTTCAAAATGATCTTGAAAATTACTAACTTCCTTGATTATAAATTATGTAATAGTAAACCTCAATTCAAATACTGAAACTAGTGCTAGTAAGCACCGGAAAACTTAAAACTGATTATAAATATGGGAGGAGGTAAACGGAGATTAACAATTTACAAATCATCCCTTCCCCAAATTTACAAAAACATAAATTATACCCAGTACGGGTAACTATGGATAACGTTTTAAAAATGAATAGAAAAATGAGCATATCGTATGTTATATATTTAAATATGGGGTTTACATTACTATTTATAAAAAGATTGCATGCGCACTGAATTTAGGCACACCGATCGAAATATTCTGTTGTTTGTGCTACAATGGGGGTTGTAGTTAGTGCATATTCATATTCATATTTCATATTAATGAATAAGGAGTGATAGGATTCTTTAATTATTGAAATTAAACAATCGTTTTGTACACATATCAGATATATAACATGTATAAGACAATCTTTACTTTCGATTGTGTACTTATTTTCTTTATAACAAATAAACAAACAAACAAAAAACGAGAATGTTAAAAAAATGTTTATCCTGATTGTTGTACGTTACAACAAGAAAATTAACTTGTTCAATGTTATGGAGTCAAGAATATCGTTCATTGAGTTATCAAATTTTAGTAGATCAAACCTTTTTATAATGTCGACGAATGATAATAACTTACGTGTTGACGGCTCGTTGTTAACTATTGATTCGAAGATTTAAAATTATCCGAGTGCATGTATGATAATAGGTCATCAATTAGGATAATCAATTATGATACTAGTAACACTTACACCATATAAATTAACGACGTTTTAAGAACATATTATTTCGTTCTTTATGTTATTTAAAAGGATAATATATATTTTGAAAAAATATATTTTGATGATATAAATTTTGAAAGTTATGGCTGCGTGATATTTGTATACCATGAGTTAAATTCATATCCACATGCTTAGAAATAGTAGAATGAAATGCATAATTTTAAGATCTGGAAATATCTTTTTAAAATCAAAGTGATGGAAATCACTCATGGAAAGATTAGAAGAGAAGTTTGAATTATTTCTATTAAGGTATGGTGGGGGAAATGAACATTTATAAAGCACTATTGTTGAAAATTGCATTTACAGCTGGTCCTTAGAAGGAAACTTGCTTTTCTAGTATGAGGATAAAATGAGCTCAAATTAAATAATATGGGTCTCTTAATTTGCACAATTTTATTTAAACTGTATTTTATATCTTATCAAAATTGTGTTGCCAGTTCTGAACATGTTTCAAAAAAACAAAAAAATGCAAAAATTCTTCTAGTAAATATTACCAAGCAAGTTGAAACAGAGGTTATATGGCATTGAAGATTAAAAGTTTTAGAGTGCCTTTTGATAAATTTTAAAGTATTTTTCAACACAGGGCATTGAAAATGTACTTTTTCAACGTAAACCAATTAAATAACTTATCTTATTGAAATGTGGATTCTTTCTTGATTGCAAAAATATATATTCACTTCTAATAAAAATTCAAATTACTAAAATAGACATAATGATTGATGGGAAATAAACTAATAAACAATGGTTTGCTTTTAATTTTAAAATTTTTAAACTGTTTCAAGCCAATTCCTGATAAAAAAAAAGTGTACTAAAATTAATCTAATTGTTGATTAATTACAGATGATTATTGGAAATTTATCAAGTAAATTATAGGCCTTACTTGAATACCTTTTATTCATTCATATTTATATTCATATTTCATTTTTTAAGATCTTGTTAATCCATTAATCATTTATCTTTCAGATACAATTTACAGAATCACTTTATGTAATGTAGATCAAAAGTAATTGGCAATAAATAAATCTATCATCCTTATAAATATCAAACATCTAATATACACATTTGTGTATTCAATTATGAGGTCAAATGCTTGTGTATTAAGAATTATATGTATATTGAGTGGTCTGTATAATTATGTAAGACTGAGGTTGATAGGTAATGTGGTCAATTTGATTGGCAGTTTAGGAGGTGGGGCATTGTAATTAAAGGTCCACCTTGTCTTTGATTGTTTAGGGATAATGACAGTTGTCAATCATACTAGTTGAATCAATACCCAGTTACCCAATCAAACTTTTTTTTTTTAAAACCTGCACATCAACACACCTTAATGACATACATTCTTGAATGAACTGCTCCAATAATATACCCAGTTTTTTTCAGTTTACATGTGTATTATGTGCACATACATGAGAACCATAGGGACCTATATTTCAGTGTGAATACATTTAGTAACAGTAGCTAACCTGTCCTGTTGTTAGGGAGGCTGGTGCCTAAGTAAAGATTTAGAACAAGTTCTAATCTTTCCAAAAAATCAACAAAAATTAACTTACACTCCGGTGTTTTGTGTACAGCGGGTTGTCTTTTTGTCTTTTGCAATGTCGTTTGCATTGTATTATCGATTTATGAGTTTGAATGTACCTTTCAAATTGGTATCTTTTGACTCTCTTTAAGTATTTATAAGATTCACAAAGTTTTTGAAATAAAGGAAACAGTAGTATACCGCTGTTCGAAATTCATAAATCGATTGAGAAAAACAAATCTGGGTTACAAACTAAAACTGAGGGAAACACATCAAATTTTAGAAAACTATGACTCAACAGAACTTGAACACAACATTAAAATGTAACACACAGAAACGAACTATAATATAACAATCGAACCTCGTACTTAATAACTAATATTTCAATAAAGCATTCCGGCGTGCCTATTTTTGAAAAAGTGAAGATATTATTTCTAAAATAAAAGCATTTTTGAAGAGAGGTATAGAATATATTTTATGTGGTTTAACGAAATGAATTCAATAATTATCTTAATGTAGGTTTAATGAAATAAAGATTTTTCTAACTCGATATTTCCGAGCTTATCTTTTCATTTCCGTTTTCCTTGACAGAGGGTAGCTTTCATGTTAGCTATAAATCAAATGGTAAGTGTTTGAACAGTTGAATGTCTGTTTCACAGATGACCATTATCGAAACTACTATCACTCCACTCTTCCTTGAATGTGTGATTACCGAACGTGACTTATCACCAAATGCTTTCTAACATGATCAACACCAAGGATGTTACATTCGGAGCACAATCTGCTTATTATTCTGGAGCACCTTAGATCAAACCGGATTTATGATGGGGCTCATGTTGCTTAGTCTTCAGTTTTCTTATGCCAGTTTTATTTTCAAGTTTGAATTTCCCTTTGTAGATAGTAGTGCTTGAAGACATCACACAAAGTGTTTCACTTATGTATAAAAATAAATTGTGATGAAATTTTAGAACAAATCAGTGTTATTTCACTCAAACATCAAGTTTAACATTTTTATGGTGAAACACTAATTCACTTTCATATTCCAAGGGGTTATAAAGTTAGTGCAGAAACTTGTTTGGTTTATGTGTACACGGATAGCTAGGTTGTACTAAGTTTTTGATGAAGACCTTCAATTTACCTTTTTCTCCCTTGTACATGATACAACATGGTGAATATTCATGTCAAGTTCCATTAACGAACTCAGAGGGTTTTTAGAGTGGCAAAGATTTTTGAACATATGCCCAAGGATTGCAAGGTTGAATTAATAAAGAAATGTGGATGGATTATGATTGTCAATGAGACAACTATCAACCATCAGAGACCATAAAACAAGGATGTTAACCCCAGAGGCCCTACATATAAACCATGAGAAAACATCATACTCTATAGTGAGCAATAAAAGGCGTGACACAATGTATACAATTCATAAGAGAAAATCCATCAGTCTGAATTATGCTAAAAACAATAAAGGAAACCAAATATGGCAGACAGCAACCAATGACAACCAGTGAATTACAGGACTTGTCTTTACCAGGGATATAGAGTGCGCTGTAGTTTATATTTTTGTCAGTGCTAAACTGTGCCTTCTAACATGGAGAAGAGCAAAAACATAACAAAACAAGAATGTGTCCTCAGTACACGAATGCCCCACTCGCACTATCATTTTCCATGTTCAGTGGACCGTGAAATTGGGGTAAAAACTCTAATTTGGCATTAAAATTAGAAAGATCATATCATAGGGGACATGTGTACTAAGTTTGAAGTCGATTGGACTTAAACTTCATCAAAAACTACCTTGACCAAAAACTTTAACCTGGGACAGACGGACGGACGAACGGACAGACGGACGGACGAACGAACAGACGGACGGACGGACGGACGCACAGACCAGAAAACATAATGCCCCTCTACTATCGTAGGTGGGGCATAATAAGAACAAACTTACTTTTTCTCAACTATTTTCAATGTATATTCAACCCTTGTTCATGATTAAACGTTCTGGTAGTTTTGAAAAATCATGTGAAAGTCTGGTTGACAAATAAAATAGAATTTTCACAAAGCCATTACTTTATTTTCCTAAATTTCAACATTGAAAATACTGTCTAGACTAATGTACACATTGGTCACTTTACACCTCACATTTCAATATTTAAAAGGAGATGGGAAAAGAGCCTTTAATATAGCTATATTGAATAAATCAAATAAATATATCAAAAGCAATATTGAAAATATTTATTAACAATACACTCCTGCATTCAAAATTTAAACATGATTATTTTATGATCTATGTCATTTAAAACATTTGCTTTATAAATAAGCACTTTTATTTAAAATAGACTGTATCATTTTAAACAGAAAACCAATAAAAATCATATAAACTTGCATCAATAGCACTATTGAAACAAACACATATATAATATAACAAGAAATAGTATATCTGCTGGCTAAATAAGGGTCAGTTTAATTGAATTGAATGCTTCTATTTGACAGAAGCAAATTATGTAAGAAGCACTTAATTTCTAAAAATGTATGTATGGTCAAAACTTTTACCACCCTATGAAATTACTAAAAGAAGCATTCAATACTTATAATAACATTTTTTGGTAGGATCATGAAAACAAGATTTCTATCAAGTTTTTCTTTTATTAACCTGTGCACTTTATTGTAGAAGAACATGTCATCATGAATTTTACAATTCATTTTGCAATGAATGTTAATTTCAGAATTACACGAGAATCCTGTTAGCCAATCATAATATCTTATCATAATGAAATATGAAATATACATGTAATGAAATTATTTTAAATTACTCTCTTCCCTGGCTCCTAATTTTCACTCTTGACATAAAAAATAAACAAATGAATATGAGATGTTAGTGGTATTCATTTCTGTTAGATTGAATTAATGTGATACTGAATCTTAAAAAAAGAAACAACCATAGAATCATTACAATTGTAAATGATTTTTTTCCTGAACGGCAATGAAACATCATTAACAATTATTATTGTTTAATGCATGGTTACTGTGTGAATGAAGACAAAATTAAAGCACTTCTGGGCACCCAAAGAAAAAGATTGCTTTCATTTTACAATTTTGTGAATTTAAAATAAAACATTGAATAGTATAAATTTTAGCTATGTAAATTACAAATTTGAGTTAAGTTATCTTTCTTTATTCATGAGAGTACATTTGTAGTTTTTTTTATCACAATTTCATACTTATATAAATTTGAATAACAAATATTCTGCTTCAGAGTTCAGTTATTTAAATACACATCATATTTTTACTTGGACATCTAAGTATAATATATCATAAGTAAATTGCTTAACATTTAGGGGGTAAAAATCTAAAGAATGATAACTCCATAGCATTATGTCGTTTGAAACTATGTAAGGTAGTGATAAACCTTGAAAGATTTAGATATCATGTCAAAACAATAAAGTTTTGATTGCATTTCATGCAATCTTTACCCCAAAACTTTTTATTTTATAGTAAAGCTATTCTTTCAAATCTATGACTTTAAATAATGTATGAAAGCATTAATGCCCTTCAAACTTAATATCATAAAAAAAAAACAATTTCTAAAATATTCCAAATCTGATTATATCTTTTACTGACTTCTTACATATTTCAGCACAAAAAGAAAATCAAAGCATGTTTAACATGTTAGTAGTGTATGAACAGTCACACAAGCAATGTGTACAATGTCTTGAGCACCCAAGAGTGAATTATGTACATAATATATTGATAAAAATTTGCAGAAATCTTTCAACATCATTTTTTACTAAAATCAAGAATAATTTCAGATCATAATTTATGGCACAAGCAAGTAAACTAAGTTGAGCAATAATGGATTTAAGCTCTCATAAAGATTATATAATTCAACACCTCATATGTTTAACTATATTTATAGAAAGCACTTTAGAATGAAACATCACAGTTTACAATGGTTTATATATAATTAGGTATATATAATTTACAAATTTATCTATACATATAAAGTCAATAAAAGTAGATATTTAGGATGAACTTGCAAATACATGATCTTCTAACTGGTGCCTATTCCCAGAAAATTTGATGTTGTAAAGAATCTATCTTTACTTCAAAATATTCAATGACATTGTCCCCCCCCCCCCTTTTTGATCCTGAGTCAACTAGGGCAGGTAGTTTATAAAATCGAAATTAGAAAACTGCCTGTAATTGACTCAACTTTTAAATAATTTTTCAATAAAACTACTTTTTATATATAGTTAATGCTAACAGTACTCTTTATCTTTCTACAATTAAGGAACTTTTTTCAACTCGCATACTATCATAATAACAACTTTTTTAATCATTATAACATGATCAGTATCAATTTTTCTGCACCAGATGGACATTTTTCGACAATTAATGTCCCTTCAAAGGCTAAAATATTAGAAAATCGAAAGTTTATTTAAAAGATGAAGCGCTATAAACCAAAGGGGATAAAAAGGTATAGCCAAAGATTATCTTGTAGTGAAACTGTATCTGCATTCTATTTAAGGAATGACTGTAACATTTTTTCTGTCTATGAAGAAATAACATCAAAATGTGGTGCACACTGAATAACTCGCAGAGTTATTTAAAGTGTGCACCACATTTTTTATGTTATTTCAAATAGACAGAAAAAAATATTACAGTTATTTCTTATAATTTAATTTTAAATTCCATTTTAAACCAGAGTAGACCATGTAAAAAAACGCTGATGACGTCACAGTCACATGACAAAATTATGTCTATGAGCTGATAAACAAAACAATGTCAGCCAATCAGAAGACATGTTACATCCAAAATTAAAATATTTGATGTTACTCACTGATTTCATCATGGAGTTAATGATAACCAGATGACAAAATGATATTTACAAGAGTGAAATCTACAACTGATTTTATCAAATCTAGCACGCATTCATCTTATTTTGATGACCATTGCATAATTTATATAATTCATATAATAAAGACAACCAGATGCTCCGCAGGGCGTAGCTTTATACGACCGCAGAGGTTGAACCCTGAACGGTTGGGGCAAGTATGGACACAACATTCAAGCTGGATTCAGCTCTAAATTTGGATTGTGATTAAATAGTTGACACAGCATAGGTTTCTGACACAGAATGAATGTGTTCTAATGAACTTAAAATTTTTGTTTTCTCTTAGAGCAATTCACTATGCTGTTGAATATTAATCCTCTCAAAAAAATGTTTGAAGAAATTTTCTTTTTTATTTATGAAATTTTAAATGAGAAAAATTGATCCCAATTTTTTTAATCACATCCCCTTTTCCCTTATTCCAAAACTAATCTCAATTAAAATTTCTAATGCAGTTTGCAACAATAACTACTCATTTAAATACATCATAAAATATTAAGATGTAAAAAAACTGCTTGTTATCACTGAATGGTAAAGATTATTTTAATTTATCAGTTGGTAGTAAAAAGTGAATATACATTGTATATTGTATATAACAAAGATTTAAGTTGATTCTGGACAAAGAAAGATAACTCCAATTAAAAAAAAATCTTGCTATTGCACAATATTGTGCAATTAGATATTTCTTGCCATTGCGCAATACTGTGCAATTGAAAAGACTTGCTATTGCACAATACTTAATATAATAATTTTAGATCCTGATTTGGACCAACTTGAAAACTGGGCCCATAATAAAAAATCTAAGTACATTTTTGGATTCAGCATATCAAAGAACCCCAAGATTTCAATTTTTGTTGAAATCAGACTAAGTTTAATTTTGGACCCTTTGGACTTTAGTGTAGACCAATTTGAAAACAGGACCAAAAATGAAGAATCTACATACACAGTTAGATTTGGTATATCAAAGAACCCCATTTATTCAATTTTTGATGAAATCAAACAAAGTTTAATTTTGGACCCCGATTTGGACCAACTTGAAAACTGGGCCAATAATCAAGAATCTAAGTACATTTTTAGATTCAGCATATCAAAGAACCTAACTGATTCATTTTTTGTCAAAATCAAACTAAGTTTAATTTTGGACCCTTTGGACCTTAATGTAGACCAATTTGAAAACGGGACCAAAAGTTAAGAATCTACATACACAGTCATGACAGTTAGATTCGGCATATCAAAGAACCCCAATTATTCAATTTTGATGAATTCAAACAAAGTTTAATTTTGGACCCTTTGGGCCCCTTATTCTGTTGGGACCAAAACTCCCAAAATCAATACCAACCTTCCTTTTATGGTCATAAACCTTGTGTTTAAATTTCATAGATTTCTATTTACTTATACTAACGTCATGGTGCGAAAACCAAGAAAAATGCTTATTTGGGTCCCTTTTTGGCCCCTAATTCCTAAACTGTTGGGACCTTAACTCCCAAAATCAATACCAACCTTCCTTTTGTAGTCATTAACATTGTGTTTAAATTTCATTGATTTCTATTTACTTAAACTAAAGTTATTGTGCGAAAACCAAGAATAATGCTTATTTGGGCCCTTTTTTGGCCCCTAATTCCTAAACTGTTGAAACCTAAACTCCCAAAATCAATCCCAACCGTTCTTTTGTGGTCATAAACCTTGTGTCAAAATTTCATAGATTTCTATTTACTTAAACTAAAGTTATAGTGCGAAAACCAAGAAAATGCTTATTTGGGCCCTTTTTGGCCCCTAATTCCTAAAATGTTGGGACCAAAACTCCCAAAATCAATACCAACCTTCCTTTTGTGGTCATAAACCTTGTGTTAAAATTTCATAGATTTCCATTCACTTTTATTAAAGTTAGAGTGCGAAAACTAAAAGTATTCGGACGCCGGACGATGACGACGACGACGACAACGACGACAACGACGACGCCAACGTGATAGCAATATACGACGAAAATTTTTTCAAATTTTGCGGTCGTATAAAAATTAGATTAATATGATCACTCAAAACCCATCTTTCAATTAATATAATATTGATAATTTTATTTGCTAATCATGAATATCAAGTCAGAAATTTATCTTAAGATTATTATGCTCCATTATTCAAATAACAAACATTTGATAATAAAATTATCTCGATGAGGTCTCACAACACAATTGTTGAGGAAGTAGCAATTTGTTATAACAATATATGCAAATTAAAAACATAATTTAAATCTAGGATTACAAAGTCCAAACTCATCTCCAAAGTGGTTTATTAAATCTTAAGTCAGAGTGACCTAATTACTGTTAGATGCTATAAATACACTCTCCTAGATGCATCCTCATACCAATTTATGTGCTGATAAGTCACCTACTTTTTGAGATTTAAACTCTGGCTCATAACTTACTGTTTGAGATAAATTTCGAAACTTAGACACAGCCCTGTCCATGAAATATAGAATTTTTGACCTTCAAACAGTCTCACAATGAAGCATCTGCATGAGCATGCGACTATATTACTTTTGGTTCCTTTGAACTGACTGCAGATGTGCACACTCGCATGTAAATGCCAAAATTCTTTCTAGGGATACTCCAATAGCTCCTTGACTTCTTTGATGTGATGTAAAATTGTTCACTATATATACTAGATACTTCACTAGCAGACAACAAATACCAAAGGGAGATAACTGTGTCCTCATACCATAAAATTGTTTTATTCATAACCTTTCTCTAAATTATGAAAAACTCAACAGAAATGTTGGCGTATTTAATTTCCAATGTATTTACATTTGTTTTATTATAAACTGTTGATTGCATCCACCTTGGTATTGGCATTGAAGTGCATAGCTTACAATTATATTCACAAAACATATATCAAGACATTTTACATTTATTTTTGTCTTGTTTGGGTTTGCCTAGTTCTGGATTACTATTAGAAGTCCTGATTGACATTGGTTGTGATACATGGTTATTGTGAGGGGCAGGTTCCATTTCATGACATTCTCCAGACTTATCTTTTTCAACTGTTACCCAATTTTCTTCACCTGCAAAATAATAATTTTCTGTTAAAAACTGATATCATTTTCATATGTTTATATATATCTGTATATAGTGTAATTCTAGAGCATTTTAATCTGACTTTTCTTTATATAATTACTTCATAATTCTAACAAGCTTTTTCATATATTATACAAAATATATTGTATAGGTAGAGGACAAATAAAATTTACAGTGTTGCAGCATCCCTAATATCTATGAAATATGAACCACGTTTTAAATAAAAAATTTTATGATGCTTTTTGTTTTGTAGATTTGTATCCTTGTTTTTATAGGTTTGTGTACTTGATCTGATAGAGCATTCTTGAGAAAAAGTTAAGCAAAATGGAGACTATAAAGTCAACTTCAGTTATAATCATTTAAAGACATTAAATATGATAATTATAGTACTCTTATCATTTAAAATTTTATGATAACTTGAAAATATATATAATTTATTATATACTTGAACTTCTATCAATCTGTTTAACAGCTTCGCTTGTAGTCCTTCCTGTTAATGCATCCAGTATATCATTTATACTAAAGTGATGATGGTCTGAAATTATCAATAAATTCTTTATTAGATTTCTCACTTACATTTTTTCTCTTTTAAATTCTTGTACATGTGAGATACCCTAGCTTTAAGTCTTTAAAATTATTTTATACAGTTTGTTCTCTTGTTGAGCTGTGACACCGCCATCCCAGGTTAGGGGATATCTGAGTACTCATAAATATGTTTAACCCTGCCATCTTTCATTTGTACAAAAGAAGGGAGCTTGTAATTCAGTTGTTGAATTGTTGTTATTTGTTGTTGTCTGTCATATATATGTTTTTTCAGATGCTTTGCTTTTGTTTTAATTTGTATTTCATTTGCACCAAAAAAGTCTTTCATTTGCTCCACAAACCATATTTCATTTCATTTGTGGCGAAATAAAACATTTCGTTTGCGCCAATAATACAAGTAATAAAAATATAAAATGTACAGTTTTATTCAAAAGACTTTTTATAGTAATTTAAAAAAAACATTTTTTTTTATTGCATAATAAAGCATTCATCAGAAATCAGTCATAAAATTCATAATAAAAGCACTATACACTTATACTTTCCTTGCAATGAGAATGTACTCCCTTAGTTACTCAGTGTGAATATTTAATAATCCAAAAATAAATATTAATCACGATAAAGCAATGAATATTTAAACTTTTCCATTATATGTTATCTGTGAAATGGCACAAATGTTTTTTTTTCATTTTTTGGCGCAAATCATATACAACTATGTGGCACAAATGCAATGCACCTGTTTTTTTTCCTTTATTGTTTTGTCCTTAATCTGACCCTTTAAACTGTTGGTGATGCCTTAAATATCTGACTATAAGATAGGAGTTTTGCTCAATGTTGGTTACCTACAGTTGCTTACATTCACTTTTTTTTTGGCCAGTGGCAAGTGGTTGTCTCATTGGCAATCATACCACCTTTCCATATTTTATATTGCTGTAGAAAGGCTTGTATAGTTCGCACTGGTACATAGTCCGCACCCCCTTCTCCCTACGAAATTTTAGGTAAAAAAAACTTTTTGTAACTGTAAGAAAAGGTCTAAGTTTGCGGTATTTTCTTGGGAAAACCTGTTTTCCATCAAACAGAAGCTGAAATTGCTTGTAAATGATTCTAGAACGCTTCATGATTGTTAAAATAAGTTTAACAATTTAGAAACTTGTATATGTTTAAACAGGAAGTTTAAAAAGCACGTGTAAATGAAGAAAATAACTGGTGAGAGTCGAAATCCATACATAACATGCATAATAGATATCACTATAATACGACTTTGAAAGTAAAACAGTTCCATCCTTTTGTAAAACAGTCTTTAATACACCTATCACATTAATGTTTGAAGGGTCTTAAGCTAATACAAACCATATTAGGCAGTATGAAACACCAAAACGGAATGAACAATAACTGATTACATTTTGTAGTTTACAAATTCTAAGCTGGTTTACGGTTGTCTTTTTAACTATGTTTGTATCGTTTCAATCAAGCAGATACCAGTTTATTTCAACCACAACTTCCGAAGCAAGGTTGTCAGCTCTCCGAACTTTCTGGAAGTCATGGCCGAGTTTATGAGCTTCGGTCCTTGCTTGGAAGTTGTTTCAACCAATGCATTGAAAAGAAATGAGAAATTTGTAATGAAAGGTTTAGTTTTTATATTTATCAGTATTAATTTGATATTGAATAGAAATAACTTATAAAATACAATATAATATGGATGAGTTAAAATTATTTGTTTGAAAAATGATGAGCGCGCCCTCTACAATATCAATAACAAAGATGCTTATTTCTTGCTTACTGTACTCTATAGTACGCACCCCCTCTGAAAGGTCCAATTTTGGAAAATAAAACCACGGATTATACAAGCCTTTCTACAGTAATGGTGCAAAAATAATACATTATAAATATTGGTACCAACACACAAGAAGATTGGATCTATAGCTGCTGAGGAGAAAAATGCAACAAAACATGGAAAGATGGATACACACATGAAAAGATAGTGATCATCTATATATAAGAATAAGGAGATGTGGTATGGATGCCAAAGAGACAGCTATCCATCAAAGACCAAATGAAGTAGACGATAGCACTTACTTCTTTCTACCAATTGACATATCTGAACTGTTTACTTGATTTAGTTGATTAGTCTTTAACATTCAGAGGCAAACATAGCAGATGCTGTCATTACATGAGGTACAGCGGAGAAGATTTTCATATAACATTGATAATTTATTGCTAGAAGGCAGCTACTAAATTTTCAGTTTGGATAAGAGTAAAAATATTTTATTACTTTAAACATTTTTATGACTATAAATTCATTATTATTCATTCCTTGGGTAACAAATTTTCGTTGATTTAGTGGGTAAATTGAGCCCAAACTGATAAAGTGTATCTCTGAAAATTTATTATTTATCTAGTTACCTCTTATCTTTCATTGTCTATGTCCTTATATTGGTGCTTTTTTTCAAAATGTTCAATAGATTAATAATTTACTCCAGTATTTTAAGTAGCATGTATACACACCTGGTCTTCTTTGTCTCAGCAGTGTCAGAGCGTCTCTTATTTGATCCTGTGTATATCCCATATCAAGACATTGTTGTACTGCTTGTATTAATAAATCATCTGTCCAAGTATAAAAGACAGATTCAATACAACATACAGTTAGGGGTTAAATTATAATATAGTACTACGTAGACTAATTTAGAGTTTGATGCATTTCTGTCTATCTTTGGTTTTAGTTCATTTAGGGGCATCACTTCTGTTGAGTGATTGGTTTGAAAAATATGATGCTATAATGCACGAATAATTCTGCAAATTGATTTTTCATAATTGACAATCAGCAGCACTATCATAAGGGAATTGCGATTAAGTACCTATGGAACAAACATTATTTCTAGTTTATCCTGCAAAATGACAATCACTATTATAAGGCACTTGATGAACATTAAAAGTTCAGGGATACAGGCCATCCCCTCTATCTGGTGAATGATGTCTTAAAGGCACTGTCTCAAAATTGATAAAAAAAAATTGGTGAAGGACATAACTCTAACGTGGTCTATTGTCATTTATTTACTGACACATTGTACAGGTCAAGTATTTTGAAGGTAGAATTATCTCCCTTTGTCATTCATATTTATTTTAAAACTTATATTACTTAGTATACATGGTATAACATGTATAATGAACATAATATTTTCTTATTTTCTTAAATTTTTCTTGACTGAGTGATTGATTGTCTGTCTTAAAAAGATGTATTTAATATCCACAAAAGTATTTTCATTCACAATGAAAATCTTCATTGAATGAAAATCTTCATTGTCTGTTACTTTTCAAATTACTGACTTTTTACTAGACTTCAGTTATTTCTGTGCACAGAAATTCTTTTTTTTTTTGGTCATGTGATGAAATATTGAAGTCTGATTAAAAAAAAAGTTACCAAAACAGAAAAATGAGTTTTAGGCATATTTTGACCTATCAAAACTTGTAACCAGATGCTTCGCAGGGCGCAGCTTTATACGACTGCAGAGGTCGAACCCTGAACATTGGGGCAAGTATGGACACAACATTCAAGCTTGATACAGCTCTGAATTTGGATTGTGATTAAATAGTTGACACAACACAAGTTTCTGACACATAATGAATGTGGTCTAAGAACTTAAACTTCAAAACTTTAAATTTAAAAATTGGACATCACCTTTATGGTCCAATATCCAAAACCTAAATACATGGTTAGATTCAGCATATCAAAGAACCCCAAGAATTCAATTTTTGATGAAATCAAATAAAGTTCAATTTTGGACCCTTTAGACCTCAATGTGGACCAATCTGATAACCGGGCCCAAACATCAAAAATCTAAATACATGGTTAGATTAAGCATATATCAAAGAACCCCATATATACAATTTTTGTTGAAATCAAACAAAGTTTAATTTTGGACAGCAATTTGGACCAACTTGAAAACTGGGCCTATAATCAAAAATCTAAATACAGGTTTAGATTCAGCATATCAAAGAACCCCAAGGATTAATTTTTTGTTGATATCAAACAAAGTTTGATTTTGGACCACAATTTTGACCAACTTGAAAACTGGGCCCATAATAAAAATTATAAGTAGATGTTTAGATTCAGCATATCAAAAAAACCCTAGAATTCAATTTTTGTTGAAATAAAACAAAGTTTAATTTTGGACCAACTTGAAAACAGGGCCAATAATCAAAAATCTAAGTACATGTTTACATTCAGCATATCAAAGAACCCCAAGAATTCAATTTTTGTTAAAATCAAACTTAGTTTAATTTTCGACCCTTTGGTCCTTAATGTAGACCAATTTGAAAATGGGACCAAATATTAAGAATCTACATACACAGTTAGATTCGGCATATCAAAGAACCAAAATTATTCATTTTTTGATGAATTCAAACTAAGTTTAATTTTGGACCCTTTAGGCCCCTTATTCCTAAACTGTTTGGACCAAAACTCCCAAAATCAATCCCAACCTTCCTTTTATGATCATAAACCTTGTGTTTAAATTTCAATGATTTCTATTTACTTATACTAAAGTTATTGTGCGAAAACCAAGAATAATGCTGATTTGGCCCTTTTTTTGCCCCTAATTCCTAAACTGTTGGGACCAAAACTCCCAAAATCAATCCCAACCTTCCTTTAGTGGTCATAAACCTTGTGTTAACATTTCATAGATTTCTATTTACTTAAACTAAAGTTATAGTGCGAAAACCAAGAAAATGCTTATTTGGGCCCTTTTTGGCCCCTAATTCCCAAACTGTTGGGACCAAAACTTCCAAAATCAATCCCAACCTTCCTTTTATGGTCATAAACCTTGTCTTTAAATTTCATAGATTTCTATTCACTTATACTAAAGTTATAGTGCGAAAACTAAAAGTCTTCAGACGCTGCCGCCGACGACAACAACGGACGACGACGATGCCAACGTGATACCAATACAAGGGGTACAATCAAAATCACGTGATGGATATACACACACCGGAAGTAACAGTCGAGCAGACCGCTTGAAAGGTAAGTAGTCGTATTTACTTGTTTATATCAATACAATTTAATAAATAAGGTAGTGCACCGAATGTCGGATACTATCTAGTTTTGAAATACACAATTATCCTTGCTGGAAAGCGTGCAGTTAATGCTAACACTTCGACACAGTTCCAAAATTTCACCAGATAACTGTGTCGAAGTGTTTGTAATAACTGCACGCTTTCTAGCAAAAACAATTGTGTATTTTAAAACTACATACTATCCGACATTCGGTGTGCCAACTTATTAATCAAAATTTAATTGATATAAACAAGAAAATGCAACTACTAACCTTTCAAGCGACGAGTTCGACTGTAACTTCCGGTGTGTGCATATCCATCACATGATTTTGATTGTACCCCTTGCAATATATGACCAAAAAATTTTCAAAAATACATACCTTTTGTGAGAACAGTCCCAGTTTCTTCTGTACAACCATCTGTTTCCAGACTAGAAATAGAATCCTTTGGTCTTCTGACTGGTTTAAGTACTTCAGTATCATCTGGATCAACATTACTTCCGGAGCTATGTCCTAAAGGAGAAACTCCTAACGGTGTTTTTGCTAATGTCTGCTCACTACCTCTTGTAGGAGTTACTCTACTCCCTGAGCTTTGTCTTAAAGGAGAACCTCCTAACGGTGTTTTCGCTAATGTCTGCTCACTAACTCTTGTAGGAGTTACTTTAGGTACAGTAGTCTCTGATGCAACTGGTTGTTTGAGAACAGTGCTTTCATCATCACTTTCGTTGTCAGAATTGTCGTGTCTTTGTTTAGCTACCGGGTAAGAACTTTTTATAGGCGGAACTAGAGCAATAAGTGGTGAAGAAGCAGGATTAGATGTGAATGGTTTTATTGGTCTTGAATTCGAAATCTTTTTAGCAGGAGCTACATATTTGTCACTGCTTGGTTTACTATCAGTTTTTTCTTTTGTGGAATATTGTATTCAAAATTTTCTTCTTTTGTTGAGATCTTTCTGTTTTCTGGTTTTTCGTTTTGTACTTTTAAATTTGTACTTTCATTATCACTTGTTTTTAAACTAGTACTCCCGGAATCAGATGACCCCAATTTAGCTTCTGTCTCTTTTAACACAGTAGGATTATTTTGAACACATGTTATTTCTTTATCTTCATGTTCTGTTGGTTTGGAATTGCCTTGCAGTCTCCCTGCACTGGTATCTGAACTCTGATTTGTTGGAAACCCAGCATCAGCAGAGACAGATGAAGACATTCCTTGATCACTTCTTCTTCTTGGCATGCTGTCCATATTAGGGACACTGAAATATAGGCATATTTGAAATTTAAAAGCAAGAATTGTTGTGTATATCTATAATAGTACAGCTACCTTAACTTTGATGTTAACAGCTACCTTAACTATATGATGTTAACAACTAACTGTAAACCTTAACTATGATGCTAACAGCTACCATAACTTTGATGTTAACAGCTACCTTAACTATATGATGTTAACAACTAACTGTAAATCTTAACTATGATGCTAACAGCTACCATAACTTTGATGTTAACAGCTACCTTAACTATATGATGTTAACAACTAACTGTAAACCTTAACTATGATGCTAACAGCTACCATAACTTTGATGTTAACAGCTACCTTAACTATATGATGTTAACAACTAACTGTAAATCTTAACTATGATGCTAACAGCTACCATAACTTTGATGTTAAAAGCTACCTTAATTATATGATGTTAACATCTACCTTAATTCTGATTTGATTAGCTACTTTAACAATGTGATGTTAACAGCCTATATGCTTGTTAAAGACACAAATTCATCTAGAGGCTCACATGAGCCTGTATCACTTAAAAGGTTTATTACAAAAAGTGATAGCAAACTTGTGCAATTGAATTTTTCTAGGTCTGATTAATTTCATATAATGGGTTAAAAATATATGTTGATCATTGTTTTTAACTGTATAAGAATGAGTTTGTAGATCGAATCAGTCAATCAAATGATTTACCTTTGTCTAACTTTCACTGTTGACATTCTTTTCCTTTTCATAACTTAACATGCATAATTCATGCATAATTCATCTCTTGCTAAGGGGTTCAATGGAAGGTCACCTGACTAATTAGGATTTAATGAGGTCAAATTATTCACTTGCAAGTGAATAATTCATGAATAATTCATCATCAACGTTTCTTAGCTTTTTTTGACAAAACTGAACAATCCGGAGTGCTAAAAGCAAATTATTATTTCACTATTTCACTTTCATTTGTTCATGATTGAACAAAAAACAAATCAAATTTGAATTATTTTTATATATACATGTCATGTATCTCATAGCTCACAGTGCCCTTTAATGCATGAACATTTCTATATTACTTACGATCAATTTTTGTCATAAGATAATTAGATTTTGGTAGGAAAAAAAAAATCTTAAAATTTAAATCTTTGTGGATTTAGCAGTAAATTTCTGAAATTTTAACTATTGGCCAAATATATATATATGATTGAATTTAAACCTGAAAATCTATCAGAGATCACTACCATACCTATCTTTACTGCCAACGTCATCTCTGAACTCTTCCATATCAGCGTGTTGTCCACCAAAAAGTATTTTTCCCTTGTCCCCTATTATCACATTGTCAGCAGTTATATTGTAAGTTTTAGGTTGCAGTACAGGTTCTGGTTCTTGTGGTGCAGGTTTGTAATATTGATGATAATGTATATGAATTCCTGAAGGTTCATTGTTTGGCGGACAATTTACTTCAGGTTTTGGCAAATGGCCAGGCCTTGATTGAGCATTGGGATGTGATGGGGCAGATTGATAATCTCCGGTAAGATCCCCAGCATCCATTGAAGTTAATTCATTTTTTCTAGAGGAAGGCCCAGAATCTGAAGGTCCATACTTCTGTTGGTAATCTTTAGATGGAAGGCTGCTATGAATATCTGGCTTAAGGTTCATTTCTGAAAAAATCACAACTTATTCAAAATTATACAGACACAGGCTTGGAACAAAATTACATGATACAGGCTTGGAAGAGGTGGGTTTTTTTCTTGGTTTTATATATATTTTTTTTTAATCTAACTTTTTAAATTCATGTAGAGATCCTTAGCATAAACAAATCTTCTAATTGATTAATAAATAACATGAATAAGTTAAGTTGTAAAAAAGTAAATGTCCTTTCATTTCTATTTACAAATATTTGCATGATGTATGTTCGTGAAATTTTTTTATAAGCTGGAAGAAAATACAATCATTTGTCTTATATCATGATTATCATGTACTATCATTCTGAAAAATTCTGTATTCAAAACTCTGTATCATAATTATAATAATTCTTTACAAGTAAAACTGTAGACCAATTCAAAGAAAAATTCAAAACAATTTGATTTAATGTTCTATGAACATTTAAGTATCAACTAGTACTTATCTCTGGCTTAGCAAAAAAGTCAAAGATCTCATTTTACAAAAAAAGTTTTAAAAATATCCGAGCAAGAACTTTTGTAGACATGGTAGAAGACAATGGTGTGTTACAGGGATGGGGTCGATTACTTTAAAATGTAATCGATTAAATTACAATTACTTTGCTAATAAAATGTAATTGATTACATTACAATTACACCCTATTTCATATGTAATCGATTACATTAGATTACTTTTCTTTAAAGTAATCATGATTACTTTAGATTACTTATGATTACATTATATATTGCAATATCAAAAGTTTTTCTATAACTTTTTATCCTCACAAAAAAGCTAATTTTGGTGATTTTTTTTAAAAACCTTAATTTTTTCATCTGATGTAAAAGAATTTTTAGACAAGTACAGTGTATTAAACATGTGTAATTTGATAAAATAGCTATAGACAAGTGTCCTTTCTCTATGTAAAAGATATAACTTTATTTTTTTCTTCAAATTTTAACCAACTGTCTAAATTAACAAAAAACCTGAACAAATAAGGAAAAATTAATTAATTATAGTTTTATTGTCTTTTGGGACATAAGTGACACATCCATTAATGTTTTTACAGGTGTTAATTACTACTTCCATTTTTTTTTAACAAACAATAGGTGAGCTTGGGTATTAAAATTGTATTGTCTTAATAACAATATCAATAAACATGTAAAGCTCAAAGTTGTTTGAAAATTTTAAATACTTGATCTAATTAATAATTGATAGATTTATTGTCAGTTGAAAACACAAAACAGCTTTGTAACTTAGGAAAGTATATACATTTCTCTTTAAATTAAGAAACAGTTTACTGTAATAAAAGATATTTTGTATTGATGAAACTTCTGACATCACCTATTGTTTACTATGTATATTGTTTGTAATATTATGCCATATGTATACACTATACATGTACTTGCTTATACTGATGAGCCGTAAGGTTAATAAAGAATAAAAATTAGAAAGCACATATTATACACAAATTTTTTATTCAATTTGTCAATAAATGAAATCTGTTTTTTTAAAACTTCCATTTTGAATTAAGTGGGCTCATATATTTATGTCGACCATCAAAGTCAAATTGGAACTAATTGTTTTCTGCATTTGAATTTCAATGTAGTTATGTAAAAATATTGGGTAAACTTATATGAAATTGGGAGTTAATATCAGATGTTTTCAATCAAGGAAAAACAATGCTTTCAAGGCATATTCTTGTATCATAAGATTGAGCTCAATCTCACAACGAAATTTAAGAGGCAATTTCCTTTAGTTAACTGTTCACAAAATAAAACACTTGGTTATACAAATTTGTTATATAGATGATACAATTTATCACATTAAACAAGGTCCCATCATTGTGAAAACTAGTTTCATGATTTTTCATTCAAGCTTTACATTTTCTTATTTTCATCTTGTCTATCAAAAACTGTTTTTATATATATACAAGATTTGTAATCAGCAAGTAATCATATGAATGTAATCTTAAAGTAATCTAAAAGTAATCATGATTACACCTATTTTTTGCAATGTAATCGATTACATTACGATTACTTGTAATCAGAAATGGCATGATTACTGATTACATAGGATTACAATGCAAAATGTAATCGATTACAACTGATTACGATTACTGATTACGATTACCCCATGCCTGGTGTGTTAATCTATATTTTTTCTCAGTTCCATATACATGTACCACCAGACATTAAGGTGATAAATGAAAACACAAAACTTTTTGGAAGCAATTTATTTTTGCTATTTGAACAGTATTAAAGCAGTAGTAACTAATATATATAATTGCTAAAGTCTCAAATGAATGTTCCAGAATTAAAAGCATAGGGGACATACATAGGAGACACCTTTTCAAACTCTAAATATACATGTAACCTACCTTAATATAAAATATTCATTTCCGTTTTCATTGCTTAATTAGAATTCTTAAATATTACATGTATTTCGCTTTCTATATATTTAGTGTGTGCATATAGGATATATTTCAAGGAACATTAAGATCATACATTTGCCATGGTACACTTTTATTTGGGACACATTTTGTTTTAAGTTTGGTATACAATGTACTTTATTTTGTTCAGCAAGAGTACATGGAGTAAAAGAGTAATGATAGAATAAAAACAGAAAGACACAAAAAGATCAAGGAACTGTCTTACCATCCACTGGCTGTGATTTCAAACTTGATGTGTCATCGCCTTCTGATGGCCCTTTAAACCTTTCAGGAAATGGTGGAGGGTGTGCCATATTTCCTGCAGTTTTAGGATAGCCATCACCTGATGTATAAACGATGTTTCTTTCAGTTTGTTCCTTCATGGACTGTGATCGGTAATATTCTTTCAATTCTCTCTCAGACTGGATACGGTTCGTTTCCATCATACGCTGTTTGTATTCATGTTCAGCTAACAACCTTCGTTCATAAGCATCGTCCTCTTGAACTTTTCTCACTAAGTAGTCATAGCATCTTTCTTGATGCTTTTTATCACTTTCTACCCGCTTGTATATTTTATCACCAATTAAGCGTCTTACACCTTTACGGTAAAATTCATCAGCATTGTAAAAGTTTATTCCTTTCAAAGAATTGAGACCCATTGGAACTCGAAAATCTGCTTTGTTTCTTTGCACAGTATATACAGGAACAACACACCACTTTTTTTCCTTATTATAAATTGCTTCCATTAAACATGTCTCACTTGACAAACTGCACCAATCACATTCTACAAACTGTTTTGTTAAGTAAACAAATGTAAATGTACAACGCTGAAATCCTCCATCTAAATGCTGCAACTTTGAAGAAGATAAGCCTTCCAATTCTGGTCCATCATATAACACAGCTTTTATTTTACCCGGTTCATTTGGAAATATCTCTTTTTCTAAATGATCCCGAAAAAGTTCAGCTTCCTGATAATCTGCTTCACTATATAAGACCATAACATCGTAATGTCCTACTTTCAGTTCCTTAGGAAGTTTATCATAGTGTTGCGTAATAAATTCTTCTCTTGATAGTTTAGGCAGAGAGAATGAACTGGTACTGTGGAGAGGAGGTTTGCTGAGGCTGTCTTGCCTCTCTTCTCTACCAGTGTAGAACTGTTCTGTGGAGGGTACAGCTGCTGAAGGTTGGCTAACAGCACCTACAGTACAAACAGAATAAGTCAGTGTAAAGTAGAAAAGAAGTCATAACATATACATCTAATGTATTTGGCAGGGATCACTTGGCTAGTTCTGTTGTGGTCCTTATACTGTTAATTCAGAAATGTTAGAGATGTTTTTATCATTGCAAAAATTGCAACAGAATACATGAAATAGGTGTCCAAAAAATTTTTTGCATTTTAAATTTTGATAGCATTATTTGTTTGCAGAATTTACTGAAATTACTATTGTTATTTTTATTATTTAATTTTAGTCCAGTCATCAAAATCGAAAACAAACTACATGTATAGGCTTTCAAGAGCCTGTGTCACTCACCTGTATCTACTGTGGTTTTGAAAATCATGTGAAATAAGGTTAAAACCATAATAAATAGTACTAGATACCCTAATAATGAGTGAGGCCAAGTTTGGTTTTGGGCCAGGTGAGCTAAAAATAAATGCACACAAAAATCTGATTTTACAGTGATGATTCAAATGTCTTTAAAAACCGGATAAATTAAACAAATTTCTTTTCATATCACAAGATTCCTAAAATGTTATATGATATTATACTAATGGAAATATTATCCTTTTATTGTTCTATTTGGTTGTTTAAGTGTATAATTTTGTATTTAAATTACAAAGTTGTCATATCAATGACCAATTAAACAAGAATGTGTACCAAGTACACGGATGCCCCATCCCCACTCTCATTTTCTATGTTCAATGGACCGTAATGTGGCATTAAAATTAGAAAGATCATACTATAGGGAACATGTTTACTAAGTTTCAAGTTGATTGGACTTCAACTTCATCAAAAACTACCTTTACCAAAAACTTTAACCTGAAGCGGGACAAACAGACGGACGAACAGACAGACGAACGAACAGACGGACGGAAGGACAGACGGACGAACGGAGGCACAGACCAGAAAACATAATGCCCATAAATGGGGCATAAAAAAAGTTTTATAATAAGGAAAAGGTAATTTTACTTTCTTTCTTAAGTCTATGATAAATAATAGAATTAAAACTGGTTAAGAAATGACAAGATTTTAAATGTTAAAAAAATGGTAATATTTCTCCAAACTAACTGAAGTATAAAAAATCTCATTACTATTTCACCAATGCTGCTGTTAGCAATGGTATCAAAATATAAAGTTAAAGTTAGCAACCTAACTAATATCCAGTTATCTTTTCATTATAGTCGGTAAAAAAGTGCCCGAGTTGACATGTTTTGGAATTACAAATGTTTCTATGGTAATTAAAAGTCTAATACAGAAGAAAAATCTAAGCTTTTCTGCTAATTAATTCAAAATAAAACTTCTATGAAGGTATCAAATTGAAGTAATGTGTATTAATTTAATTTAACATTTTTCAAGAGCCATCATGTCAAAATGACATCTCTACAATCACTACTCTTTTTTTTTAATGAATAATGGTATATAATTGTGAGACTATTCTAGACATATACCTGTTAATTTAAGTTTACAGTATGTAAAGCACAGTTAGGGCCCTTCAAGCTCTCGAAACTGGATGTTTATTATATTTAAGAAAATTGTTTAAAACAGAATTTTGTTGATCTTACTTTTCAATTATCTTAAGGACTTCAGGATAATAACACCACTGACAACATATGTGGAACTGTTTTTTTTCTAATAATGAATTGGTAGAGATAAAAAGCATTCATCACTGTAAGATTCCAGCACAGCAAATTGGTAGATTTAATTAGTCAAAAAGAGGATATGCATATTAGCTTGAAAGATAATCTTCTTCTAGACTGTTAAATAATTTTTTTTTTAAATATTATTACTTGTTCTTGGTATAGCTCCACTAGGATCATTTCTTCTTGATCTTTGATCTGAAACTGTCAGAAAAAAATATTTATTTCTAATGCTAAAATTTTGAAATCTAAAAACATGAATAAAATTTTTGAAAATATTATTTGGATACTATATATCATCAATATCTTCTTTTTTTTTATATGTTCAGTAGAAGTATCTCTGAACTAAAAACACAACAGTAATGATGTACAAAATGTATTTAATACATATGAATTCAATCAGTATTTAGAATTTATATTCATGTTCATGATGTTACATTTCTACTTGTAAAATGTTTTTCTTCTTATTTTTATATTTTCCGAAGAAATATCTCAAAAACAAAAACATAACTGTAATGATGTATAATAAAAACATATGAACTCAATCAGTATTTGGAATTTATATTCGTATCATATTTCTACTTGCCAAATGTTGTGAAAACATGAATCGCTTGCAATAATTACTGTAAATTCAGAAATAATTGGATGCATTTAATATTGCGATTTTGAGATTTTAGACTAACATGCGATATTATTTTTTGCAACATTGAGAAAAATCCTGTTTAATTCATATAAAAAAATCAACATGCGAGTTTAAATTATTTCGATTATAACTCTATCGCTTTTTCAGTAATAACAATGATGAATAATGGAAAGGTACCAGTATTTGATGTATCTATTAACAAATATAAATATGTTACTAAAATTTTGTTTAAAGAAAACAAGAATGTGTCCCCAGTACACGGATGCCCCACTACCACTATCATTTTCTTTGTTCAGTGGACCATGAAATTTGGGTAAAAACTCTAATTTGGCATTAAAATTAGAAAGATCATATCATATTGAGCATGTGTACTAAGTTTCAAGTTGATTGGACTTCCGATTCATCAAAAACTACCTCGACCAAAAACTTTAACCTGAAACGGGACAGACAGACAGACGGACGGACGACGGTACGATAAACGAACAGACGCACAGACCAGAAAACATAATGCCCCTCTACTATCGTAGGTGGGGCATAAAAAAAAATATAATAATGTGGCAATAATTTCTGAATTTACAGTAGTAGATAAACAGTAAAACAAACCAGATTCCTGTGAGTTTTCTTGTGGGTTTTCTGTCCATGCTTCTGCATCAGTTGATATTTGTGACGTGAATCTATCACTATCCATCATTCATGTTTCTCTTTTCCAACTATGATAATAAATTGTATTGCTCTGAAAGTTAAAGACAATTATTTTTTAACATCGAACATTATATTAAAATTTTTAATATTGAAGGGAAAGCAGATACAATAAAAATAATTAGCATGATTAGCAGATTAACATTTTAAACTACTAATATCACTAAAATAATATCATCATTATAATACATACTGTGATTTCAGTACTCCGCTACAGTTATGGCATAAATATAACAAATTGATGATGCAGCAGATATCAATGTCGCAGGATACAGAACCCCTTAGTTTTGATTCAGTTCTGCGACTCATTTGCAGACAAGACAATCAATGAATTCTGAAGTTGAATTTGCTAACATTTATACATGTAATGTATCGTAAAATAAGAAGTTTACTTGTTCCTATTCACATGGAAAGTATGAATACCTTGTATACCTTACCAAAGTTAAACCTTGATGCAGTAATTGTAGTTTTAATTTTCACCGCTTTGGTTCAAATGATAACAGATTAAAATTCCACTACATCTCTAATTCATGTAATTCTAATGTTTCTGTGGTGAATTCTTTAATATCTGAAAAATATAAGAAATAATATATGTGTACATGTAAGAATAAAAGAAAATGGACACTTTGAATAAATGCATTAGTGAATTATGAATATTACATGTAGGCCATTTATTTTCTCAATAGAATTGTTTCACTTTATTTATGTCAGGACCTTTTATCATTTGTTTATAGCTGTCTTCAACTGTATACGATATTTTTTTTCTCATTGTTAAAGGTTGTATTTTTGCCTATAGTTTTTTCAATTGAATTGTTTCACATTTTTTATGTCAGGACCTTATATCATGTTTATAGCTACAAAATGTAACTTCAATTGTAAACGATATTTTTTTTCTCACTGTTAAAGGTTGTCCTTTTGCCTATAGGCAAAACAGCTTGGATGGATGACAATAGAGAACAGAATCTCATACCACATGCATAAATGCCTTAAAAATGAAGCCCCTGTATATCTCACTGAAAAATTTAAAGAAATGCCAGAAATAAACCAATATTGTTTGAGAAATGCCTCTTGCAAAAATTTACAAGTTCCAAAAGCCATGGCAAAAAGATGGCAAACCAGCCAGGTAATGGGTTCATGACTTCTGACTGTGTGAAAAACAAGCTCCACATGATTTTAAACCCCCATAAGAATTACCAAAAATAGCAAGAAAACTACATGGGGACCTTCATGATAGCTATTGGTCATTCTCGACTGAGGGAAAGTGAGTGGGCATGTGGGCTTGGCCTTTGAAGGGTTACACACGGCAATTATTGAAAATACATGTATATATACTTCTATATAGTATTTATAATGAAAATTCAAATAAATATAATAAAATAAGCAATGAATTAGCATGTTCACCTATCCTTATGTGGAGGTGCGAAATACTTTCAATCGCGCTACACTGTACGGCGTAGATACGGTTTATGATGCTGAAAGTTCCTCCATCGTTCAATTTTCATCCCTGGAAACTTTTACCTGTTTTGAAAATTGTATATTTCATAACAATTTTTTATTTCATTATTCATGTATGTGTGTCTGTTTGATATTTTGTAATTGTTTGTTATATTTCATTGTATTTCATGAGGGCCTCAGGGAAGATTAGCTTTATAGCTAACTGTGTAACCCTCTTTAAATAAAGAATTATTATAATTATTATAGTTGAAATATTCAGGCAAAAGCCAACATTTTACCTAAAGACATAATGATCATCTGGAGAAAAGTTAAAATCCTTTAAAAGTAGAATTTTGGGAGGCCATTATCTGTTTTTTAAGTTCTCATTTGAACTATAGGCTTAAAGAGGAATATGTTGCTACATGCAGTGCTCTAGCTAGAAATCAAAAGGGGCAGGGTGCCAGTGGAGGGCAGGGCACCTTTTATGATAAGAAAAGGCACTGCTCATTTTTTTGTCTACGATTCTGTGTGTATCACGAGTTAACGAATCTCTTCTTTTTTTTTAATGTATATATGGTTTTTTTTTTTAAATAAAGATGCTTTTCAACTATAGTCTTTATTTCATTGTTTGTGTAGTTATGAATGATATAGTACATCTTCATCAACATACTATGTTTGTACAGTTTAACTTCACTCTTGTACCCATTATCAAATATGTGGTTTTTTTTATCTATATAGGAATTATAGCTTTTAATACATCATATGATCTGAAACAAACAAATGGAAGTTTTTAACGACCTTGACTGGCTATACAGCCCTGATCTGAAACTGAGAGCATTACTAATTTAACAATGTTTAGAACATGGATTGCTAAAAGTATAATTATCAAGTAGAAATTGCAATATATATTTTTTAATATGTTCAAAGACAGTTAATATCTTTAAGGTAACATTATTATGTTATTATATATTCAATTGGTCATTTATTCCTTTTTTGGTACTAGATAATATTTTTAGAGCACAAATTTGTAATAAGCTAAAACAGGGGAAGTAACTCCAAAATCAATTTCCACCACGTTAGGTTAAATTAAAAACTGTGCTTGTCGCTAACAAGTTGAGATGGAAGGCATTTCTGTAAAGGCATAGTTTTATTTTGATGACTTAAATTCAATTCTAAAGTCATGAAAGTCTTCATTTATCCATACGCTCTTCCATTGTGACTTGGAGATCGAAAATGCCGACCCAAGCTAAATTCACTCGCTGACACATTCATCAAAAGTATGACAAAAAGATACATTGTCCTAATTAAATTACCTAGTTATTAACACCTTTGAAGTCTTTATCATTGTAATTGATTGTAATGACATGATTAACCTGGGGGCAATCACACAGGTGTCATATATGTAATTAACTTGGAGATCAGAAATCGATGAAACAAAATTTTACCAAAACGGCACAAGATAATTTTGGAAAAAGAAGTCAGGGCAGAAGGGCGCGGATGAAGGCACCCAGGGCGCGGCTGAGGGCACCCAGGGCGCTGCGCCCTTCTATTTTGGGCTAGCGAGACCACTGACATGTATTTATTTATATGCTGCACCATGACAGCATGACAGCTATCATGATAAAATACAACATGTACAACATCAATCATTTTATCTAATAAATTGAAACCCGATTTTGGGTATAATATATGGGAGATAGCACTCTTTTAGTTTATATGAGTATTTTCCCCAACCAGTTAAAAGCTGAGATTTATATTGGAACGAAGTCCCCAATAACAGAAGAAAAATCAATAAAAAAAAAAATAGGTTCCAAAATTTTCATTGTACTAATGAACTCAAAATCGTTCAATTTTTTTGATGTCATATGTTTAGAATTCCTGCATCTGCGTAGAAATCTACAATGTACTTCCTTTTTCCGGTCTCGTTTGTATGAAACTTTGAGTAATATATATATTTATCAGTCTAGTATAAAATAGGAAGGAATGCAATACCAATTTCATTTTTAAAAATTCCTTGATATGAAAAAACGTTACCTGCATGATAGCGTTTCTTTGTTTACATTGCATATGACGTCATAACTTAAATAACGTTACAACTAAAATCCCTAACAACAGAACCAAAATCAGAAACGTTACAGTATTTTCGTCTCTTTTTTTTAACAAATATTTCAGTTACAAAAAAATAATTCATACAGACTTCGTCCCCATTTACAGGTAAAACAAACAGATATTTAAAAAAGGATATTTGATACATAGAAAAAATACACTTTTTATACTTTGAGGACTGAGCGAATCAGGTGAGTGTGTGAGTTGGTATGTTTTATTTTGTTATATTGTATTGTTTAGGGAAGGTCAACTTTCTGGTAATAAGACCAGTCACCTGGCTGGGGAATTGGGTAGGCAAATGCTCACATTAATCTGTACCGATACTGGCTCCAAATGCTTCCTTTATACGCCATAACTCATGGTGGTGATCCTTATAAAGGATGCTTATACGGAGACAAGAAGAACAAGAAGGTAAATTATGCCTGCCTCATATTTATAAAAAAAACTAAGCATCTTGAGTTATGACAATTCTAACCACATTTTGTAAAACTGGTAGGATGACCATTTTATTAACTTCTAAACGACTAAAAGATGACCCCCGTCCTTTTTGTTTAAGACTGATTCGAATGACAAAAAGAAAGTTCCAAAACTTAAAAACTACGGAGTCAATTTGTCAATGATGTATTATATTTTCAAACTTGTCAGTCTTTTTTACCTTGTGTTTGATTATCAAACAATATTTTCTAGCCGATCTTCGTTCAAAAACAGTTGTTTAAAGGTATAAATCCATTGTTTTGTGTAATTAAATGTTTTGGTTGTTCCTCAAAACTCCTGTGACTATTTTTGCTATTTCGGGGACTTCCGCAATGTGTAAAATTGGGAACAAGAACGGACAGACTATCACTTTCCGAAAAATAAATTTTGGTTGGTTCCGACTGAACGATTGGCACTCAATATATGTATGTCATGTATGGTCCAGACTGAGATTCTAACAGAGTTTTTCATTTGATCCATCATTTTTTTAATTCTATCAATGGCAATATTTTATATGGATTTTGCCCCTTTAATATTTAGATCCATATGATAGCGGCGAAAACTGAGCCTGACTGGCTGACTGTGTTATAGAAAAAAAACCCATAGAAGTCTCAGATAGAAAGCATTGAAAAGTGTACAATAAGACGGATATTGAAATTAAATAGACCTAGAAGAATACAGTTGCACGAGATTCGATATCTATTTATATCTATATTTATCTTTATATGGCTTATATATGGGCATCGGTGGCTTTCGGGAGGTCAACTCGACAGAACTTTAATTAAATGGCGTCTAGACTAAAACATAAACGAAATTTTAACGAAGCTGCTACATATTATCGAGCCAATATGGCATGTGAATTGTTTATTTTAGACTTTTTATAAATAGGATAAATGTTTTACATTGTTATAACATAAGTATGAGAATTTGAGTCAAATTGGTAAACATGAATTTGACAGCTAGCGCCCCTTTAAGATCCTGACTGTGAACCATTGTTTTATGACTTAGAGATAGGTACAGGCAGGATCAATTTCTTTAGTAGTTTAAGTGTATTTTTCCATTGTAAGGAATGTATAAATTCCCTGCCACGTCCGGTTTGTGTTTTTGTTGGATGTTTTTTTTTCTGCTTTGTATCGATGTGATGAGTGATTCTTATACTTTATTCTTGCGTTGTACAGTTACACCACTGGCCTATGTTATAGGGTATCGCGCATGCAAACATGTTTAACACCGCCACATTAATTAAGTGCCTACCAAAAATTCAAGAGCGTGTATCTCAGTGGTTCTTGTTGGTCCATGTATGTCAAATTTGTTTTTTAAATTCATAAATTGTTTTGTCATTAATTAAGCAGTTAGTTTTTTCACTTGAATTGTTGCTTTTCTTCATCATCGGGGCCTTTGATAGCCAATTATGCGGTATATATATATGGGGATTTATCATAAATGATGGCCATTCGTATACGGTTGCCAAAATATTTGCTTACATCTACTACATTTGAAATTTTGATTGATATCATACTTACTGGTAACCATACTTATTTTTATATTTTAGTTTAAAATAATTATATCATTTCCCACTTTTTTGTAGTTTCTTTCTATGTTCCAAAATGCATCAGAACTTTTACAAATGTGAACAAGGTTTTTGTTCGATATCATAGAAAACACGTTTTTTCTTCATAAAACGTTATTTTGTTATATGTGTGTTTCTATGTTGTGATGTTATACTATTGCTTCAGAAAAAGGGAGAAGGTTTGGTACCATTAATACGTTTAATCCCGTTGAAATGTTTGCACCTGTCCTAAGTCAGGAATCTGATGTACAGTAGTTGTCGTCTGTTTATGTAATTTATACGTGTTTCTCGTTTCTCGTTTATTTATATAGATTAGACCGTTGGTTTTTCCGTTTGAATGGTTTGACACTAGTAATTTTGGGGCCCTTTATAGCTTGTTGTTCGGTGTGAGCCAAGGCTCCGTGTTGAAGACCGTACATTAACCTATAATGGTTTACTTTTTATAAATTGTTATTTGGATGGAGAGTTGTCTCATTGGCACTCATACCACATCTTCCAATATCTATTTTGGGTTTAAACACAATACAGAGGCGCGAGCAATTTTTCAATTCTCTATAACTTTGTTTTATATTTATTTATAGTCTCTGATTGTATGATGGATTAATGGCTTCTACGTTTTATTCTGTTCATAAGTTAGAGTACACTAAAATCAACATTTGCAGTAAAGATTATAGATTACATACATATGCAGGTGCTTTGCTGTTTATACGCTTGAAATTTTCTCCTTTTGTAGAGTAATTTCAGACAAGGACTAAGAGATGAGTCAATCGGTATTACTAAAGTAGTCGAAGAGTAACAAAAAAAATCAACACCACAACACTCCATAATAAAGTATTGTAATCTAAATTTGCTTGCTAATGTGCTTTGTCTAAATACTTTTTTTGTGTTTCTTTGATACATATGAAGTGACTCTGTTCTGATACATCCCGTCATTATGTTATTTTGCTATTGTAATTTTTCGCTAATGTGTTTTGTCTACATGTATATGCCTTTTTGTGCTTCTTTGTTACATATTTCTTAGTTTTATGGCGATTGAGATTATAACCCAATAATGTCTAATGTACCCCTATTTTTGACATTTTTACCTATTATGTCTGTTTGTTTTGTTCACACATCGTTGTCAATGTAATGGAATTTGATGCGACTGTCATATAAGCGAGAGATTTAGCTAGCTATAAAACCGGTAGCTATAACACCCGGTTTATAATCCAACATTTTCTACATAAGAAAATGCCGGTACCAAGTCAGGAATGTGGCAGTTGTTATCCATTCTTTTGATGTGTTTGAGCTTTTGATTTTGATATTTGATTATCATGGAATTTCCGTTTTGAATTTTCCTCGGAGTTCAGTATTTTTGTGATTTTATTTTACATGCCTTACGATCTTTCATGTTCCATTGTATGTTTTTAATTTGCTCTAAAGGTTTCAAGATTTAGTAACCGGTATCTTAAATAACTGACTGGAAAAGGGGTTCAGACTCCTTGGTTACCGTGCCTATATTGAATGATCACACGCTTTTAAAAACCGAGGTTTCTAATATGTCTGGAATAGGGGGAACGCCATAAACTTGGTTTGATCAAGCACTTTTTGTAATCTTTATTCTTTGAATATAGAGTTATTTTATTCCAAATTTGAAAAATCTCTCGGAAATAAATTTATAAGTACAAACTACTCATGTAAAATTACAAATCATTACATCAGAGCAAAGACGTATGTTTATATGTCTCTGATCAGATCTATTTAAGAACAGCAGCAACATGATCATCTTAGCTTTCTTTGCAGAAACACATACTTCGATCAGCTTCTCAATGTAATTTCTATACCTAGCAAATATAACCAACATTTTAAAATGAAGTCTAGAAACAGACAAAATATAATCCTACTCAGTGCAACGGTAAAATGAAACTTGAAAACACAGACCTGCACAATTTGTAAAGTTCGAATTCATTTATTTAATATAATTATATGAAAATCGTTTTCATCTATCTCGAAAACCGAAATTTACGGAAAACCTTGCACGGGTAAAATCAGTGGGTGGATATGTAAACATGTTGACATCCATTAATATCTATTTTTAAAATGTATGGAAATCCAAACTATATTCAACACCCACTATATCGTGTATATATTCAACTTCCTTTAAATGAAAAGTTTACAATATTCCGGTTTTTATGGCATTTATATACCATGTATACAACAAATGAAAATAATTACTTAATCGATCAACAGTTTATTTAGTTGGGTTTGGGTTCATATCCAAAGCTTTTATATAATACTGTCAAATACCCGGTAGTAGTTTGATTCAAGTAGTCTAAATGTACTTTAGCTCCCTTTTATTAGATCACCGAAGTTGACAGAAATTCCAGATGAGCCATTGCCATTCCTTGATGTTCATTATTGGCTGTTGATCTTTCGTCGTCTCTCGTTTAACACATCGTTAACATTCATAAGCAGCACATTTTCCCGCTGTATGTATTTCAGTTGACCAAACGACTACACTCATTGTTGAGGGGGGAATACATTTTATGCTAACCTGCTATGGCCTTTTTCAAGGTGTTGTTAACTATTATATATATCTGAGATAAATTTAAACTGTTTACTGTTTTCAACCCACTGTGTTAACTGTTATTAGTATTTTTTGCATTTGTTTTTAACTGTTTTTGCCAAAATTGAGGTATTGTTAACATGTTAACCTATTGCCCCCTTCATTATTGGAATATATATTCTGCTTTCTAATTGTCAAATAGATCAATGGGTTGCAATTTTACAAGTTAAAAAGGTCAATGGGGTCAGTAAGTGTCATCCTATGAAAAGATATCTGTGAATAGCTTTTTTTATTCTTTGTGATTTTCACAAGACTCCAATCTATGAATAGGGGTGTTTTTAAAATACAAGCCGCATGTCTGTACCAAATCCGAGTACCCAATATCCCATGTGAAGACACCACTGACTAGTTAGTAAATCCAGGGTTTAAAATTTTACTTGCTAAAACACAAATATCAAAATATACACACCTTACCTATTTCTATTAAAAAAACACAAATGTCTTTTAAATTATAGAATAAATGTCATTTAAATCCCAGAAACTCTATTAGAAGATATTTTTTAATTTATTTTTTAGAATGGGAATGGAAATAGTCAAAGAGATAACAACCCGAACAGCTGAAGGCCACCAATGGGTTTTCAACGCAACGAGAAAATCCCGCACCGGAGGTGGTCCTCAGCTGGCCCCTGAATAAAATTGCGTACTTGTTCAGTGAAAATGGACGTCACACTAAACTCCAAAACATATAAATGACCTGCAATTTAAAAAAAAAAATGCATGAATAACAAAGGCCACATGCTCCTGGCCTCAGACAGGCGCTAAAAAGCGGCAGGGTTAAACATGTTTTGAAAGTCCCCAACCCTCCCCTATACCTCTAGCCAATACAGAAATAAGAAACACATAGCAATATTACTTTTTTTTGTATTTTCTGTTAATTTGCAAAGTATTTAACGATGCCATCGATACTTCTTTGTTTTTTAATGCAATAGACTGCTTACTATCCACATCCGTATAGGATTTTTCAGTATACGGATATGGATAGTAAACTGAGCATTGTTTTTAAACAACAAAGAAATATTGACGCAATCGTTCAAAAGGCTAATAAAGTACATGTTTTAAGTACAAACAAACAGGAAATACTAAAAAATAAAAAATAAAAAAATTGATTCTCCTTTTCAATCTGTTAAACAGAGTCCGTTTGATTCAAGTAACACTAATCAGGAGCGGATAGAGCCATTCTAAAGGGGGTCCCCAATAAAAAAAAACATTGCTTGTAAAAAAAATTACCCTAATGTCATACAAATATCACAAAGATGAATCCTATAATGTTCCATGTATATTATGTATAGTGGGCCCAAACATAAATGAATAATGAAAATAAGAACATATGATTAAAAACTGCAACAACAACAAACAAGAGTGCACACGCTGGAATGGTTCGCCTTCTTGACTAAGCATTGATATTATGTTGATAGTCTTAAATATAAAGCTTTATTACAACTGTCACTTAAACTTAACATTAACCAATGAACTATGAAAATGAGGTCAAGGTCAGATGAACCATACCAGGCAGACATATACAGCTAACAATTCTTCCATACAACAAATATAGTTGACCTATTGCTTATAGTTTAAGAAGAACAGACCAAAACATAAAAACTTAACGCTGAGCAATGAACCGCGAAAATGAGGTCAAGGTCAAATAAAACCTGCGCGTCTGACATATAGATCATAAGATACTTCCATACACTAAATATAGTTGACCTATTGCTTATAGTTTAAGAAAAACAGACCAAAACACAAAACTTAACACTGAGCAATGAACCGTGAAACGAGGCCAAGGTCAAATAAAACCTGCGCAACTGACATATAAATCATAGAATATTTCCATACACTAAATATAGTTGACATATTGCTTATAGTTTAAGAAAAACAGACCAAAACACAAAACTTAACACTGAGCAATGAACCGTGAAACGAGGCCAAGGCCAAAAAAAACCTGCGCAACTGACATATAGATCATAGAATATTTCCATACACCAAATATAGTTGACCTATTGCATATAGTATTAGAAGAAAAAAATCCAAAACACAATTTTTTTTACTTTGACCACTGAACCATGAAAATGAGGTCAAGCTAGACATGTACACTTTACAATCATCCCATACACCAACTATAGTAGACCTATTGCATATAGCATAAGAAAAACAGACCAAAACACAAAAACTTAACTATAACCACTAAACCATGAACATGAGGTCAAGGTCAGATGACACCTTCCAGTTGGACATGTGCACCTTACAGTCCTTCCATACACCTTATATACTAGACCTATTGCTTATAGTATCTGAGATATGGACTTGACCACAAAAACGTAACCATCACTGATCCATGAAATAAGGTTGAGGTCAAGTGAAAACTGTCTGACGGGCATGAGGTACGCACTTACCAAATATAGTTATCTTATTATTTATAATAAGAGAAAATTTAACATTACAAATTTGTTTTCAAGTAGTCACTGAACTATGAAAATGATGTCAAGGACATTGGACATGCGACTGACGGAAACTTCGTAACAATAGGCATCCATATACAAATTATGAAGCATCCAGATCTTCCACCTTCTGAAATTTCAAAGCTTTTAAGAAGTTAGCTAACGCTGCTGCAGCCGCCGCCTCCGGATCACTATCCCTATGTCGAGCTTTCTGAGAAAAAAGTCGCAGGCTCGACAAAAACAATAAACAATAAAAAAAAAAAAAAAAAAAAAAAAAAGATGAAATCACTACTTTATACGTATACGGCATTGGTAAATTGCCGATGATTTCGTCGATTCTGGTATATGAAATTGCAGATATTAGAATGAAATTCATAACAGTGTAGCTATGGCCATTCATTGACCGGGGAAAATTAGGTGAACGTTCGTCTATAATGCCCACTGCTCACGACGTACTTATCATAGAAATTTAAACTGTGAGGTCACCAAAGGTTCTAAACGCCTAAATAAAATAATTAAAAATACTAATCAGGAATAACCTTTGTAATTTGAAAATAAATAAAAATGGCCTTCAACACGGAGTCTTGGCTCCCATCGAACAGCAAGCTATAAAGGTTGAATACTTAAAATTCTTTACTTGATTTTTTGTTATGGTTTGACCATCAATTTTCCTAATATGATATCGCACGTTCTTTCAGATTATTTTTTTTTACTTAATTGGCTTTAAAAGTTACAATGCATGATGTCGTCTGTTTATGTAGTTCATATGTGTTTTTCGTTTTTCGTTGGTTTTCCCGTTTGAATGGTTCTCTATAACTTGCTGTTCGGTGTGAGCCAAGGCCAAGGCTCCGTGTTGCAGGTCGTACCTTGACCTATAATGGTTTACTTTTATGAATTATTACTTGGGAGGAGAGTTGTCTCATTGGCACTCATACCACATCTTCCTATATCTATCTATATCTATACTTTTTTTTTCAACAAAAGAATACATCACAAGAATATAAGTTTTGTAAGAAACGTGAGAAATTGTGTTGGACTTGAAGATAAGGCAAAGTGACAAATATCTGAAAGAATGAAACGTTTTATGGTATTAAACAAAGAAATCAAATGATTTTTTAATTATCCAGAACTCTTCACAAACAAAACCCACATGTAAACGCATTGAATAAATAGTAGGCCATTCTTAAATGATCACACCGTAGAAGTAGTTGTGCTCTTAATCAACTTAATAGTTTTTTTTACAATGGATAAACCTATTTTTTTTATTATTATTAAATAATATCATCTCTGAACATTATTATTCTTATAAATGACACGGTTGTATGTGATGATTATAATAAATATTTAAAACAAATTCCTTTCAAGCTTTGTAAAAAGAAAGTTTCATTTTATGTATCGGAATGTGTAACAAGTGAATATTTCAATCCCCACTGGAAGGCCTCTGACAGACTGGGTGAGCATAAAATCATAGCCGTTGACAAACAAGTTACAACCTACAAACGTTTTACTGTCGACCACACTGTTATGCAATTAATTCTATTTAATAACAATATGCTGTATCAATATGTTGGAAATCTTTTAAATTAAGGAATTACTATTCTCTGGCATAAGTCTTCATTTCTTTCATGGTCAGTCTCAATCTAATTAAAAACCGATCTCTCATCGCTCCTGTTTCTGATATATCGCGTGGGAGCTCCCACGCGACATATCAGAAACAGGAGCGATGAGAGATCGGTTTTTAATTAGATTGGGTCAGTCTTTACTGTTGGTATTTGAAAACAAAATCAGCTTTAGTTTGCATTAGTTTTGGATTTACAAATATTTTGGCAACAAGCATTACTGAAGGAGCATTTATTGTTGAAAAAAAATTGTTACCATTGATGTCATTCATTAAGCATTTATGGTAAAATGAGTCATCCTTATCAAAAGGTATAGTCTCTTGTAATGACACCATGCTGTGTATATTTGAAATAACACGTCTTTTTGTTATGTTTATAAAATTTTCTTTTAGATAAATAAACTGAGTAAATATCGTGTGTGGTATTCATTGGTTGCACACATTCCAAATTGGGCTTAAAGCATGGTACTTTTTAACAGTTAGGCATGTGACAGTTTAGGCAGATGGGCGTCGGATAGGAGGATTTCCCATTTTGTGGAACCAGCTCCTTGTTTTCCAAACTTTTAAACTTTTTTTTTAATTTTCTAATGTTTATTGGTGCATTGACATGTAATAAACCTTGTTATACATATTTGAGAGAAAAAAATGAAGATTCCGAGCATGATGGAACATCAATTCTTAATAACATTCTTCACATAAGGTACCAGTCAACCAATCCTCCTATGCTGTAACAGTCTAAATACCTATAGCCTTTCAACTGTTTCAGACGATTGTATTATTTTAATACTTTAAGGTCAACTTCTGGAGTTCATAACACATAGCTTCCATACTTTCCCAAGATGCTTGCATAAACACTGCAAATGAGACGTACACACCACAGAGGAGGATTTGAAGATATTTCATAAGGTGAAATATCAGAGATAAATTATGGAATGTATGTTTTTAGTGAAACTACATTAATGTTAAGCAGCTTTTCCTATTTTTATTCCATAACCATATATAGCCAACTATTTAGTTTGAATTTGCTTAGTTGAATAGTTAAAAAGGCTGTACATTTACCTTTTGTTTGAAGGCTGTACAGTTATCTTTTGTTGTAAGCCTATACAGGGATCTATAGTTAGAAGGCTATACAGTGACCTATTGTTGGTAGGCTGTACAGTGACCTATAGTTGGAAGACTGTTCAGAGATCTTTAGTTTGAATGCTGTACAGTAATCTATAGTTGGAAGGCTGTACAGTGATCTATTGTTGGAAGTTTGGACAGGGATCTATAGTAGAAAGACTGTACAGTGACCTATATATAACTGGAAGGCTGTACAGTGTAAAGTGATCTATAATTGGAAGGCTGTTCGGTGATTTATAGTTTGAAGGCTGTACAGTGATATATGATTGGAAGGCTGTACAGTGACCTATAGTTTGAAGGATGTACAGTGACCTAGAGCTGCAAGGCTGTACAATGACCTATAGTTAGAAGACTGTACAGTGATTTATGGTTGGAAGACTTTAAAGTGACCTATAGTTGGAAGACTGTACAGTGGTCGATAGTTGAAAGACTGTACAGTGACCTAGAGTTGGAAGGCTGTACAGTGACTTATAGTTAGAAGGCTGTACAGTGACTAATAATTATGACTGGAAGGTTGGAAGACTTTAAAGTGATCTATTGTTGGAAGGCTGTATAGTGATCTGTAGTTGCAGGGCTGCACAGTGCCCTATTAATTGTTGGAAGGCTGGACAGAGACCTATAGTTGGAAGGCTGTACAGTGACCTAGATTTGGAAGGTTGTAAAGAGATCTATATGTGAATAGATGTCCAGTGACCTAGAGTTGGAAGGCTGTACAGTGACTTATAGTTAGTAGGCTGTACAGTGACTTATAGTTAGAAGGCTGTACAGTGACTTATAATTAAGACTGGAAGGTTGGAAGACTTTAAAGTGACCTATTGTTGGAAGACTGTATAGTAATCTGTAGTTGCAGGGCTGCACAGTGCGCTATTAATTGTTGGAAGGCTGTACAGAGACCTATAGTTGGAAGGCTGTACAGTGACCTAGAGTTGGAAGGTTGTAAAGAGATCTATAGTTGAATGGATGTCCAGTGACCTAGAGTTAGAAGGCTGTACAGTGACTTATAGTTAGAAGGCTGTACAGTGACTTATAATTAAGACTGGAAGGTTGTAAGACTTTAAAGTGACCTATTGTTGGAAGACTGTATAGTAATCTGTAGTTGCAGGGCTGCACAGTGCGCTATTAATTGTTGGAAGGCTGTACAGAGACCTAGAGTTGGAAGGCTGTACAGTGACCTAGAGTTGCAAGGTTGTAAAGAGATCTATAGTTGAATGGATGTCCAGTGACCTAGAGTTAGAAGGCTGTACAGTGACTTATAGTTAGAAGGCTGTACAGTGACTTATAATTAAGACTGGAAGGTTGTAAGACTTTAAAGTGACCTATTGTTGGAAGACTGTATAGTAATCTGTAGTTGCAGGGCTGCACAGTGCCCTATTAATTGTTGGAAGGCTGTACAGAGACCTATAGTTGGAAGGCTGTACAGTGACCTAGAGTTGGAAGGTTGTAAAGAGATGTATAGTTGAATGGATGTCCAGTGACCTAGAGTTGGAAGGCTGTACAGTGACTTATAATTAAGACTGGAAGGTTGGAAGACTTTAAAGTGACCTATTGTTGGAAGACTGTATAGTGATCTGTAGTTGCATTGGCTGCACAGTGCCCTTTTAATTGTTGGAAGGCTGTACAGTGACCTAGAATTGGAAGGTGGTAAAGAGATCTGTAGCTGAATGGATGTCCAGTGATCTATAGTTGCAAGGCTGCCCAGTGACCTAAAGGGGCCATGTTGTATAGTGGTCTATAGATGAAAGGCTGAACTGTGGCCTAAAGTTGCATGGTTGAAAAGTGACCTTTAGTTGCAAGTTAAAATTTGGGACATGTATTTACATTGGTTGTCCTTGTCATGGTTACTGTTTGTTCAAAAATATTTGCAGTTTCTATAATTGCCAAAATTGTTACTGAAATTGTGTCACAATAAAAATCGAACATTTTATAAATTTTCTAGCAATATTTTATCTTGTACGTTGGTTTTTTGTTGAACAATTATTATTGCAATAACTAGACATTATTGTGTTAGGAGCTGTCTCTGTACGTAGGCCCCGATATGAATAATGTATGGTAAAAAATTGTATCTTTACCATCAACCATGGGATATGGGTTTGTCAATTGAAACCAAGTTTTGACCTTGACCTTTGAAGTTGTACTTACAAATATAGATGACAAGAATAAACTTTGAAATCAAAGAGTTCTCAAGTTAGAGCAGACATGATCTTTATTCCATAGGGCATGGGGGTTGTCAAAAGAAACCTGTTTTTGACCTTGACCTTTGACCTATGAAGTTGTAAAACCATTATGACACATCCTCTGGTGTTGGGTAAAAATAAATGTCAATTATAAACTTTGAAATCAACTGTTCTCAAGATATAGAGCAGACATGATCTTAACCACAGGACATTGGGTTTTCAGCTAAAGCCAAAGTTTTTGACCTTGACCTTTGACCTAGGAAGCTGTACAAACATTATGACAGCCTCTGGTGTTGGTTAGTATACATGTCAAGTATAAAGTATGAAATTATAACGGTTCTTTAGATATACAGTGGACACAATTAGTTACTGATGGACAGACGGACTGATCACTGAAGGGTGACCCGCCATTCAGCAGGACCCTATTACGGTGGAACCTAACACTACAGGGAGATAACTCTGTAAAGTCAGCTAAATGTTTTAATTATGTTGTGTTGTAAAAAGAAAATATTAAGCTTCTCAATGATCAAAATTGGTGTTTGTCAAATTGCTATATAACCAGTGAATTTTTTCTGACAAAACAGTTGGTTCAAAATTAAAAAAAAAAAATTTTAAGTAAATACTTTGACAAAATTTTATGAAAATTAAACAAGCCAAATTAATTTTAGTGAAAGTGTTGGGTAACACCTCAATACAATCACAAATTGCTAAAGCTACAGTATATAAAATCTTTGCTTGCTTGATGACTGCTTTAGATGTACAATTATTGTACAACCTAAATTATTGTGTCCATTACTATTTCTGAAACTGGAAATGAGGAGGGTTGAGTTCTAAAAAGACTTTATCTTATTGATACACCACTGTCTCAGGTTAGGGAGAAACTTAGTGCTGCAGATGTTTGCACCTGTCCTAAGTCAGGAACCTGATGTTCAAAGGTTGTCGTTTGTTGATGTGGTTCATAAGGGTTTCTCGTTTCTAGTCTTTTATAGAGATTAAGACTGCACATTGTGACTAGGATGGAGAGTTCTCTCAATGGCAATCATACCAAATCTTCTTATATCTAGTTTCACCAGGCTATATATAAGTGTATTAGTTCCAAACAAAAAACTTCTCATAAGCCCTGTTTTGTTTTATCTAAAATATTTTGTCCAGTAATGAAATAATGAATTTGTTCATGATAGCAGATAATTGAAAGTTTGTCACTGAGTTCAAATTTGTCTTCAACTTAAGACTATGAAATGTACAAATTGTTGTAGACATTGTCTATAGTAGAAAATTGTTTGTCATCTTCCAAATGTCTGTTACAGAGTTTTTTTTAATTTTTTGGTTGCTGTCTCAATTGCTATTTCAATCAAATAATGCTGTTAATTCAGAAATTATTGTGTGAATTTATTATTGCAATTTTGTCAATTTAGACTAATAAGTGATTTTTAATTTTTGCGATATTCAGAAAAATCCTGTTTTAACTCATATAAAAATCAAATTTCTGAACATACAGTACATTATCAAGAATGTGACCATTATAAGTACACAGATAACCGACTCCCATTATTTTCTATGTTCAGTGAAATTTGGGTCAAAACTCTAATTCAACATTATTAAAATTAGAAAGATCATATCTTAGGGAACATGTGATTTATGTTTCTTGCTGATTGGACTACATCGAAAAAATACCCTGACCAAAAACTTTAACCGAAAGCAGGACAAACAAACGAACAAACAAATCAAAAGTCATAATTTTATATTCATTTTATTTTAGAGGATTGATACCTCAATTCTTTAATTTTTTCTAGGTAACTATTGAAACCATCAGTTGACAGATAAATGGTACAAAATATATAGATGTACTTTTATTATATACACTATGTCATGTTGATTATAAATATACATCATATCACATTTATATCTGCATCCATAGAATTAATACAAAAACACTTGTAGATGGTTGTAAATTAATAAGCTATTTCATCACTATACTATCCGTTGAAACTCAGTAATGTTTGGGATATCTTAAGAAGAAAAAAAATTTTGTTGTTTCACCTGATTTTTAATTGATCAACATTGACATATAAAAAGATATCTCAAATAAAAAATACAATTTAAACTTTTAAATTGCATGTGGTTTTTCAAACGTTTGCAATACAAATGTGATATGGACAAAAACATCAAAGAAGACAATTGACTCCAATTCTTTATGATAAACATTAAGGTACATGAGGTATGGTTTTATTGCAACTTATCTTTTATTAATGAAATATGGTGAAAGTTTATGAAAAGTTATTAAAATTCAATCATATTGCTTTTGACTTGAAAAAAAATCCAAAAGAACAACATATGATTAATGTGTATTAATCTTCTAAAATTTCAAAACATATATAAAAATCATTTTTACAACAATATTAGACCTAAATAGTGATCAAGTGCATAGAATCTATAAAAAGGACAAAGGTGCATATTTTTAGCATTAATAAAACCTTTTGACTCCCCCCATTTCAATTTATTTCAAGTTCAGATTTGAGCTTCATAGTGTTTCCAGTAAAAAACAGTCATAAGAAATGAGACTTTTGAAAAATGGGAAGATAATCACTAGATATTTAATCAGTCACCGTTGGACAATTTTGGAGGTACATCAATAGTTCAGGGAAAGCATGGGGATATATTGTCAAAGTCCAAATAAATAAGCAAACCCTTTTAAAACATATCTTTTTAAAGCTGATAGCCAAAAAGCAAACATTTATCTTTTACTGTTGTGTACAAATAGTCCTTAGTTGTTTAAGGTTACATTAAAAATTTTAATAATCCATATCACCTATCAGCTACAAAGAACCACTACACCAACTTAACACAATATTGTCTTAACTTAAAGCACAAAATGATATATGTTCATTATAAGGTTTGCCAACTTGCATGCAAAATAATAATAAATCAAGGAATAACAGTCAGGTCATTAAACATAAACATCATTTATCTGGAAAAATGATATAAGCAGACAAAAACAATTGAAAAACCAATGATGAATAAAAACCTCATGAATTTTTTTACAAATGTTAAAATAAATTTATCTATACATAAATATATTTGTAGATTATGATTTGAACTAAAGTAAAGTAAAATCTCATTATAATGCCACCCATTTCTTGTCTCCCTTCTGCTGAAAAGATAACTCTATTGCTTTTCAATACTTCAGTCCATGATTTGATGGTGGCAAATGTTATCTATCACTAATACTTTTAGCAATACAACCTTGAATTTTAATTTATAGCCAAAAAAGAATTCAAGATGTAAAAATGTCCTCATCTAAACAATCATAGAAAATTTTAATGTCAACTTGTTATAAAAATGTTGGATTACAATTTGTGAAGTGTTCTTGTGTCTAAAATTTGGTTGAATTGCCTTATTGCCTACCCACCATCACAAATAAATTGGGTCAAAATATGGTAAAACCAGATATCACTCTCAGTGTTCCAGCTTGAATCTCAGGGCAGAAGGGTGCTACTTGTCTGAAAGGGCACTTTAGCGCAATAACCCAAATTGTAAGGGCACTGTTTGGCAGTGTATTAATAACCTTGAATATATGTATTATATATTGCTAGGCTCAGCTGCAGAACATTACTTGTATTTTAACCTTATTCAGAAATTAATGTGTTCCAAGTGTTGGTTCCAGTAAGATTTTTTTATTATCAAATTATCATACCATGACACAAAGCATATCATTTTAATTGATGTAAATTTATGCAAACTGTGCATTTAGAGTCTCTAATTCACAAATCTGTGTAAGTTTTCTTTTATATATAGTGATCAAATTATTTGAAAATATTAAATGTTGTTTGTAAATCTTCTAGTGGCAAATATTTCATTCAGAAGAAAAAGTAAGATGATGAGCAGTTCTATCTAACGTTGAGCATTAAAAGAATGATGGTGTATAATGTGATCCATATAATTATTTCTGTCTACAAGAAATTCCACATATCTAAGTTTCCTATGAGGTAAACAATACTCACAAAAATACAACTTTTCATTTATTCAAATTTAGGGTAATCTGATAATTATAAAAATACAAGATGTAAAAAACCTATACCCATTTATTATTATCTTATAAATTCTCTTATTACTATCTTAAAATAAAATAAAGTAATTTTGAATTATAAAGGCAAAAAAAGATTTTGTTTCAAAAACGAAAAAAAAATGTGAAAAAATTTCAAGGACATACAAAATTTGGGATTGGATAATGTATCAAATGAAATAATCAACATTTATAACACAGAATTTTATTATAAAAAGTTGAATAAAAAAATTAGTGAAAAGGATTTCTGTATTAGCTGTCATTTTGCATTCTATATATTTTTTTTCTTTTTTCTTTTTCACTATATTTTGTGTCAAGATTGATGGTTTAATTTCTAAAATGTAAGTACAATAATTAATAAATCAATTTTCTACAAATAATAAAAATTAAAAAATAATCAATCTTCAACCTCACTACAACTTAGTACTAACAAATCAGTAGATGGCACTATTTTATCAAATATAAATACTATTTAAATATGTTAATTTTCATTCTATAAAGCTTTCCTAACCTCAAAGCTGAAATATAGCATTTTGATTTAAATTTTACAATATCTAACAAAATTATTTACATTTCAATGATATGTTTCAATCACTAACGCCAGTATCACAACCACTTTCAGTCAATGAATATAAATGAAAAAAAAATATCATTACAAATTAAATTGACTTTCATGGAATGTTATGTATAAAACTGGGATGTAAAAGAAGACCCATTCTAAATTTTCAAAACAATTACATAAAATATCATAAAGTTTGCAATTATAAATGCTAAAATTTTATTTCAATAAAATGATATGTGATTTATAACAAAGTAAAACTGTAAATTTTCACAAAATTCACAGTAAAATCTATAATTCAAACAATGCTAATTTTAAAATCAAAATTGATAAAATTTGTTAAAAAAAAAGGTAATCCCATTGTCTATATATAAAGAAAAATAACATTCTAAATGTTAAACATGACACATTAGACATGGTTAATTAAAATGAAGCACTTAATGTTCTTCTGATCCTCTGCTGAAGTTATGTGCATAGATGCATAGATTAAAGAAAGTTACAGATCAAATTCTTCACCAACTCTTGACTGGGTAACTGCCTGATTCTGTAAAAAAAAAGTATACAAAGATTGAAAACATTTTATATTTAATTTTAATTCTACATCATTGAAAAACAATAACATTTCATTGGTTCTCTTTTGAATGCTGCTTGAAAACATTCAAACAAATTATCAAAATATTGCTGAAACAATGGAAACTATTTTATGTGTATGTTTTTTTCTTTTTTAAGTAGAAGTTCAACAGGTAAAACACATCAGTTAGAATTGGTATCACACAAATGCTGCAGGTTTCTGACAAGTAGCAAAAGAGATGTATAAATTGTCAAATATATATTTTAACCAAAAATTGCAATTATAAAGACTGCAATAAAAGTTTTATAAATTTCTAGTTGTACATGTAATATCAAATTCATACTTTCA